>JBBBDQ010001776.1:2065000-2665000 GCA_037127315.1 Ascarosepion bandense
ATCTGTGAATATAAGTGTTCTCAAAGTTCATCACTCAAAATACATATGATGACACACACTGGAGAGAAACTATTTCATTGCGAAATTTGTGGATATAAGTGTTCCTTAAATTCAAGTCTCAAAAAGCACATTTTAACACATACTGGAGAGAAAAATTTCCTTTGTGAAATCTGTGGATTTAAGTGTTCCCTAAAATCTGGTCTCAAACAACACATGTTAACACACACAAGAGAGAAAAATTTCTACTGTGAAATCTGTGGATTTAAGTGTTCCCTAAATTCTGGTCTCAAACAACACATGTTAACACACACAAGAGAGAAACATTACCACTGTGAAATCTGTGGATGTAAGTTTTCTCAAAATTCACATCTAAAACATCACGTGTTAACACATACAGGAGAGAAACGTTTCCAGTGTGAAATCTGTAAACGTAAGTTTTCCCTAAATTGCACTCTCAAGAAACACATGTTAACACACACAGAAGAAAAACGTTTCAACTGAGAAAACTGTGGATTTACGTTTTCTGTATGTTCAAGTCTATCACAATACATTTATGCCCACAATAGACACATGTGGATTTAAATTTCCGAAAACACATTTCTCAGGCAACACATGTTGACACACAGGTGAGAAATCATTGCACTGTGAAATTTGTGGATGTAAGCTAAAAAATATTACTGAGTAGTTGATGTATATCATGACAAGTAAACAAGGTAAGTTGCATTGTCAAAACTCACTAATAATTCAAATGAAAATGATCATGCCACTATCTGTTAAGACTGTCAAGTTAGTAAAGCTATATCTAAAATCTCTATATACCAACATTCAAAATAGACAGTTCAAAATGGCACGGCAATGTTGGACTATATTCTGTCAGATAAAAATGGCATTGGTTTATGTAGAAACCTTTTCAGCAGAGCCAAATTAAAGAAATTTTCTCGAAATGGAATGCAATCCTGAAGTTTTTGCTTGCCTGTTTCTTACCTTTCAGAATTTTATAACCACTGTACTGTATCCCTTTTGCATGTGAACACTAATCCTACTTTGTGAATCTTTTACTTACATTTGCTTTGTTTTGAACTTGCATTATATATGTATTGTTTGTCTCATTATTTTTGTTCTCTTTATTCTTCTTCTTTGTTTATAATTTTGTCAATTCTGCTTGTTGAGAGAAACAAAAAAGTAAATTAGTTTTCTTTTCCAAATGACATTTGTATAAAAAACACAGTATCAAGTATAATTTGAACTCTGATCATTATACCATTTCACCTTTCGATATGCAATAGTGTGACAATATGTCCGTGGTTGCCGACTGAATCAAACAACCATCTTTTAAATTTCCACAAATTCATCGGCTTTAATTTTGTTTCAAACATACTAAAAGTAAAACTAAATGCTTTTTATAAAATGAAGAAGGACTTGTTGAAATATCTATTTTCTTTATTAATCCAATTGAATAAAAGCAACAGTATGTCCGGTTGTTGACTGAGTCAAACAACCATTTTTTGAAATCTCCATTAATTCATTAGTGTTAATTTTTTTTACTCAAACATACTAGAAGTAAAACTAAAATGGTTTTTTTATAACACCTGGATGGGCTTGCCTAAATATTAATTTTCTTTATTACTCCATTGAATAAATCTGATCACTCCCACAGTGTTCAGTTTGTAATTTAAAGCGGTATTGAATACAGACCCTGATATTGCTTTGATACTAGTGTGTGAAGAAGTGCCCAGTTGTTAAACCTAAAAGCATTTTTGGGTGCATTGATGACTCTGAGAGGAATCTAATTTCTCCCTTCCTCCTTTCTTTGTATATCTGCTTCTTCTTTCTTTAATGGTCCTGAGTAAGTTGGACAATTAGCATGGATATTGACACTTAGATCAAACATGTGTAAAGACAAAGAAGAGATTTTATATGACTCTATAATACATTTGCCAACCAATCTTAGTGTGCACTGATCTGGTTGGTCAAATTATGAATATGAACCTCTTAGCACTTAGTGGAAAAGATTAATTCATTTTATTGAACATTAAAATACCTCAAGTGATGTTTTCAATGAGGCGATCTATATTGGTGTCGTCAGGTAGAAATGGACGAAAGAGCAAATTTAAACTCCAGACTGAGGATTTGACTGATTGGATGATGCATTGTGCTGACATTATCAGGAGCATGTTCCGTGGTGGGGGTGCTTTCTCATGTTTAGAGTGAGACAAAGAAAGTGCCCGCTCCCAAATGCTGATAAGCGTAATTAAACCCTGAGAGGTGTCCCGTAACCTCTATATATATTGGAAGTCGATTTGCAGATCAGTGGGTGGACTGCTCGGGTAACGAGAGATCAGCGGATGGACAGCCCAGGGAACAAGAGATCAGCAGGTAGACCTCCTGAGGAACCCACGTGGGCAACCGTTGGTGGTGTGGGACAAGAGACTGGCAGCAGCCGGGGAATAGATAAGAACTCGATAAACAAAGTCGATCAAAAGCTTAATTCATCCTTGTGAAAAGATAGCACAGCATTAAAAAAAAAACATATCTGCAATTTTGAAAGAGCTTTGTTTCTTTCATTATTTTTTCTTGTGGACCAGAGCAACTGGTTCATAAACAGACCCACATGTAAGTACTGGATATAGAAGTTTTATGAAACTAATAATTTTTGTTATTACTACTAATCTAAAAGGATGTTTCAGAACTATTACCTATTTGGTCCTCCATACAATAGAAATAATCAAACAGTTGTTAAAATAAGGAAATAAAATTCTTTTAATTATATTTCTAATGTGAAAATACCATGAAACATTGACTTTTCACTTCCTTATATGTATCTTAATTTTATAAAAGTGACATCTTTTGTCATCAGCAAATGGAAGAATTTCAAACTCACACAGGAATATTCCAAGTAAATTTTCTAAATATATCTTCATTTTTCATTATTATAGGTGTTACCTATGTCTGGGTGTGCAGCCAAGTGATTCAAATATTCTGATTATGAGAACTGCATTTAAATCTTAACATGGTTGATTTGTCAGGAAGGTGACAGATGTGCTCAAATACAAAACTGTCTATGTATATATAGATATCTTTTTCATTATTATTAGTGTTAACTATCATCTATACTTCTAGGTGCATGGGTGAGTGGTTTGAATGTTTTGTTCACAAGAATTGGGTTTGAATCTCAGCATGAATGACTTGACAGGTAGGTGACAGGTGTGGCTGTATACTAGCAGCTAGACATATACAAGTGCTTGACTATATATTTATATCTTATGTTAGAACTTGTGAAAAACTACAAACTACTACACATATCTTTTCTATATGGCTGCTTTTTTTAATAACTTATGTAAAGAAAATACACCTGGTGGACAGAAGAAGGTTCTAATGTGCTGGATCAATTCTAGTTTGGCTAAAAGCAGTGGCAAATAGAATTTACACATGGAAATGACATGTCCTCATTGTCAGTAGGGATGAAAGCAAACAAAATAAATTTCAACAAGGTGATATTTTCATGTGTGTTTAAATCCCAGTTAAGTGATTAATAAAAAAGTTTTTTCAATAAATTTATCTTTTTTTTTTCATTAAATTGGTCATTTTTTCAAACATTTGCTCTAAATAGGAAAATAAAATATGCATTAAAACTATGCCATTTTAATTTAGATAAACTTTTAATTGGTTTTATAAATAATATATACTAAAGATATATTCTGAAGAAAATTTTTTTTTGATAAATACCAAATTTTTATAAAATTTGTTTTCATTTGTTCTTTTGTAATTGTATTAATTTATAAAGTTTATGACATCTTTTAAATTTTTTCCAGTCACTTGGTGCCTTTGCTTATTAATTTATTAAGTGAAGACTATATTTTCAAACTGAAAATGGAAAAGCTCAATACAAATAATTTATCAGTAAGATTTTTAAAACAATTTCTAGTTTGTTTTTTGTTTTTGTTTTTTGTTTGCACATTTCTTTTTACTATGGAAAGTTATAAAAGACCTATCATTAAAAGATCATGTGTTTCAAGGATTGTTCACTTTAGATTCGTAAATTTGTCAATTCTGATAACCATACTTAGCCAGATAATGAAATGATTGATAATAGTCTGTCTTCACCTACTTCAAAGGCTAGAAAAATTTTAGCTTTGTGATTAAGAAATACTTTTATTCTAAATTTCATGATATAAACAATACTTGTTTCAAATCAGATTAAATTAACTTTAAATTTGCTAATTTCCTAAAAAAAAAACATATCATTGATGTATATTTTATTTTGCAAGATTTTTTATACCATGTATTAATTTTGTTTACTAATGTGCTGGTCACTCTGAAATGGCTGAAAAATTTAAAATAATTTTTTTAAATCTCAAAATTTTCAATTTCAATGAAAATAATTTCTGGTTGAAATACACCAGTGTAGTTTGCTTACTGGAAATAGTAAATTTAATCATTTATCTTTTAATTAAGCTTAAATTTAAGCTTCAAGAAAACTTTTTTATCTTTAAAAATTTAATTTAAAACTTAGGTATGGAAAATAAGTGAAGCTACCTACACAAAAACCTACCAAAAAAAAAAATGATATTCGTAATATTTTTTGTTATATTATGTCAATGATAATTCGTTTTTAAGCATAAGTAAAACTAATTTCTAGATTGTAGTCAGTTTGATCCTTCAGATCATTCATCTTTTACTGCCACTCCTACAGAGTACGTCTATTCTTTTTATTGCCACCTCAAAGATCGAAAACAAAACTAAACAGATCCTACTTAAATAGATACTTCCACTAATTGGCCATACTTAAATTTTTTTATAATCATTTCATCCAACAAAAACGGCAGTAATCCACTAGTGTGCAATTAGTTAATGTGAGAGAAAAAAAAACGATGTACAGGGGATGTCGCAAAAAGGATAAGAGATGGATGTGAATCAAGTAGATAAAAGATGGCAACTAACATTACATTTAAACCTTTGGAGATTGTAGCTATCAGAGAATTAAACAAACGGGAGTTCCATAAACGAGAAGTGCGAGAAAAGAAACAATTAGAGTAGAAGTGTAGGTTACATTTAACCATATTGAAGGTAAAAGGGTGGGAACTTGATGTTAATCTAGTAGCACGCGTAAATATAAGATGAATACGAAATAAAAATAACTCTCTTCGGTGTTTTCAAATTTACGTGCCCTTGCGAAAAGTGTATTCTGACCAATAGAAAAAAAATTGGCTACGTACTAAAGAAAAAAGATCAAAACAAATTTCACAAGTCTATATGAAATATTTAATAACCAATGAAAGTGAAGCGACTTACACACTGAGAAAAATTAACAAGCTGATGTCAAATCGTTTTTTATTTAAATAGAGAAAGAAAGTTGAATCAAACAGATGAGGGGGCAGAGAACAGAGTCATCAGCCACGATTTAACAGAAATTGTCGACCGCCGATCGGACACAACTGTCTCTGCGACCCGTATTCGCACTTTCTCACCTTCTCTCGTGCTACTTTCTTTATCTTTCCTTCTTCCTCTTCACGTAAATACCGTCCACAACAGAAAGAGAGGAACGAAGACGTTACTACTAATTTATTGATACACACAGCGAAACATAGACGTATTTTTTCTGCATAAATCACATTTGCTAAAGAAACGAACTCTTAATTCATTAAGCTCTTTACTACTTTCCTCTTAGATCATTTTCACATTTTAATAATTTCACACATACAAATTGATCTCTTATACTCTTCGATAAATAAATTTTCATTTATTTATACAAACGAAACAATTTTATTGTTCCAAGGTTCTGATAATTTTAAATTGTGGAGACTTCGGTGGTATTTGGCACAAGGCCAATTTGATAAACATAATCAAGTTTCCTACTAATACATGTGGTCGGAGAACAGGTTAAAAAGCACGTCACAGCAATTTCCATGAAAATACTCGTAGAAAAGATAGCGAGAAGCCGCATCACGTCGATGAAAAAGTGACTGAAGGCGAAATACCAAGTCAGGATCAACTACGTTGCTGATCCTCCTTTGGATTTTGTCGAGAACTTCAAGATGAATAGCAGGAACACCTGACCAGATATGGCAAAAAAAAGTCATGAGCAAAATATATAGAAGAGTCAGTTGCGCACTGTCTATGAGAAAAAACCTAACCTAATTTACTCTGCCAGGAATTTGGAAATGACATGATGTACTGCTTGATATTTGGTCTAGAAGTTCTAATACGAACATTTCAGAGTATTTGGGTGTCAAACCGAGGACAGTGTAGAGGATTTAGAAAGAACTGGATGAGTGTAATGCTGATTACAAACGAATTTGGAGGTATCAATAGTGATGGTGACATGTCTTCATATTTCCACTGGGCCTCAGATACAACACAGGAGCCTGTTGCGGAGCCGGTATAAAGTGAGCATATCGACCCCGCAAACTTTTGTATGTGTGAACACAGCAAAGACCTTGGGGAGATGGAGGCAGGCGAAGACTAATTTTCAATGCCAATTTTATTGTGAGAAATTGACGAGCGAACAGTAGAAAAAATCGAAAAAAAGCTAGAACGTTGACAGCGGTTGGCAGGATCATCTCAGACTGGAACGTCGAGGTCGAGTTGACAGGAACGTCATCAGCGTCTGGTATGAAAGGCACAGTCTGGAAAATCGTCAGCGTCTGGCAGGATCGACACAGACTAGAATGTCGTCGGCCAGCAGAAACGTCGCATGCACGGCTCAGGCTGGAAAGTCGTTGTTGGAATGTTGTAATGGCGCAGATGGAAGATCCGTCAGTGTCTCCTGCAGTTGAGCGTAGTCCAAGGAGGACAAGTTCTGTTGTGGGCTAGCGTGTGTACATGCTCAGGCAGGTGGGCAAGCCAGCATGTGTGCGCTGCAGCCATGGGCTGGACCGTGTTTTGCTTTCTTTACAGGATTCGATCGCGGTTAGACGAGATCGCTGCAAGCTAGCATGTGCGACAACCACGGCAGTTGGACTTGAATAGTCGTCATCTCTTTTGCTGTTATTCTGGTTAACAGAATCTTCACCGGACTATACCCTTCCACATCCGAAGCGGAATCAAGCCTAAAACCGGCTGCTAACTAAAACGTAATGCGCTCCAGGAATCAACTGTGAAGCGTACACCCACCTGGAGGAGGTCGGAGAGCGGAAAGTGAGTATCAGAGACCAGATACAACACTTTGATCCTTCCCGACGGGCTGTACAAGGGTATTTACCCGTCCTCTTCAAATGAGGCGAGATGTGACAAAAGGTTGGCTTTAAACGCTCGGGTTACTGATCCATGATTACCGAATCCCCACCTACGCTGTACCTGGGTACGAAGCTTGTCTTAGGTAGTCATAGCTAGTCTTGCTATTCATTGCTTGTCAAAGCTGGTCAAAAGCTAGTTATCGCTTCCAAACCCGGCCGGCGAGTACCTAAGAACAGATCCGAAATTTAACCTACTACCCCGCTGAAGCAAGTTGTGACACAAGGTCAGTTTTTAACGTGGGGAACCTGAGCGCGTACGCTTAGGCCATTAGTCAAAGATTACACAGCCCCTACTTACGCGGTAACTGGGTATGAAGCTGGTCTTAGCTGGTCATTGATTGTAAATATTTTGTGCTGTAAATTTTTTTTTATGTTTTTACCCAGGAATAGCAAAAAATATTTTCTCTCTTTACACCGTTTTCTGTATTTTCTTTGTTCTGTTCATAAAATGCATGCGATTTATTTTCAAATAATTAATCTTTTTTAATTGCAATTTCTTTAAAAATCTGAAGTTTTATTGACTGCCCAATATTGTCGATGTTGAGAAAGAAATATCAAGTCCAACAAGAGCAACTTAATTCTGTTTCTTTTTCTATGAAAAGCTTTTTGATTCGCTCAGAAAAGATAAGTTAGACGAACCGTCACCGACTTCCTAAAAGACCAACAATGCAATTTATTTTTTCTTCACATAAATGGAAGTGATTTATATATTAATAATTAGAGGACGAACTTTATTCTTATCTTTCATTTATATGTCTGAAATGTTGAATTATTACGCTTGGCAAAATGTTTCTAGGAATTCCGGATTATCAATCGAATTAGCGGTAGTTCCTTTGAAATTCACGATTATTCATACAATATACATGAAATCTGTGTTTTGTGCATATAAATGGAAATGATTTATATCCTAATAATTATAGGATGTAAGCTTCTGTTTTTCTCAACATTTAAGTATTTAAAAAGTTTATTTAGCAAAATATTTCTAAGGAATTCCGGATTATCGATCCGATTAGCGGTTATTCCTTTGAAGTCACCGATTATCCATTCAGTAAGCATGCAATCTGTTTTGTTTTAAACAGAAATGATTTATATATTTATAAGTAGAGGACGCAAGCATCTCTTATTTTTCATTATGTAGATGTCTGACAAGTTGACTCAATATGATTTTGTTACGAAGGATTCCCGGATTATCGAACAGATTAGCGTTAGTTCTTTTGAAGTCCCCAATTATTCATCCAATATGCATGCAATCTGGGTTCTAAGCATATAAATTGAAGTGATTTATATCCTAATAATTAGAGGACGCAAAATTCTCTTCTCTCTCAAAATTTAATTTTCTGAAAATTTGACTAATTATACTTGACAAAATATTTCGAAGAATTTCCTGATTATCGATCTGAAGTCACCGATTATTCATCCAATATACATTCACTTTAAGTTTTTTTATAAAATGGAAGTGATTAATATCCTAACCAATAGAAGACGCAAACTCCTCTTATTTGTCAACATTTAGATGTTTGAAAAGTTTCTCATTATGCTTGACAAAATGTTTCAAAGGATTTCCGCATTATCGATCATATTAGCGGTAGTTCTTTTGAACTCACCGCTTATTCATGCCATATGCATGCAATCTAGGTTTTGTATATATAAATGTATGTTTTTTTTATATCCTATCAATTAGAAAAGGCAAAGTCTTCTTATTTTTCAACATACAGATGTCGGAAAAGTTCACGTATGACGCTTGGCAGAATGTTTCGAAGGAGTTCCGAATTATCGATCGGATCACAGGTTATTCCTTTGAAGTCCACGGTTATTCAACCAATATGCATGAAAACTGTGTTTAGTGCTTATAAATGAAAATGATTTATATTCTAATAATTAGATGATGCAAACATTCTATTTTTCTACATTTAGTTGTCTGAAAATTTTACACATTATGCCTAGCAAAATGTTTCGACGGATATCCGGATTATCGATCGGATTAGTTGTAGTTCCTTTGAACTTATGCACATAAATGGAAGTTATTTCTGTCGTAATGATTAGAGGACGAAAACATAGTTATTTTTCAAAATTTATGTCTGAAAAGTTATCACATTATACTTAGAAAAATGTTTCGATGGATTTCTAGACTATCGACCGGATTAGCGGTAATGCCTTTGATGTGCCCGATTATTCATCAACTATGCATTTAATGTGTTTTTCATACATAAATCGAACTGGTGTATATCATCATAATTATAGGGTACACATTTCTTATTTTTCAATATTTAGATGACTGAAAAAAGTGAGAGGTTAAACTTGGCAAAATGTTTGGAAGGATTTCCAGATTATCGTTTAGATTACCGCTAGTTTCTTAGAAGGCCCCGATTATTCATCCAGTGGGAATGCAATTTCGGTTTTATCCACTAAAATGTGATTTAAATCCTAATCAAAGGACGAAACGTCTCTCTTTTTCCAACATTTAGATGTTTGAATAGTTGAATCATTATTCTTGGCAAAATGTTTCGAAGGATTTACGGATCATCGTTCGGATTAGCGTTAGTTCCTTGAAAACTTCCGATTATTCATCTAATGTGCATTCAATCCGGGTTTTATGCACACAATTGGAAGTGAGTTTTATCCTAAAAGTTAGAGGATGCGTACTTCCCTTATTTTTCAACATTAAGATATGTGAAAATTTGACTCATTATACTTATCAATGCATTTTGAAAGAATTCCTGAGTATCGATCAGATTAGCGGTAGTTCCTTTGAAGTCCATGATTATTTATCCAATATGCATGCAATCTGTGTTGCATACGTATAAATGGAAATTGTTTATATCATAATAATTAGGGAACGCACATTTCTCTTTTTTCTATATTTAGCTGTCTGAAAAGTTGACTTATTATGGTTGGCAAAATATTTCGAAGGATTTCCGTATTATTGATCGGATTAGATGTAGTTCCTTTACAGTACACGATTATTAATTCAATGTGCATGCAATTTGGGATTTGTACGTATAAAATGAATGGGTTTATGTCTTAATCATTTGAAGACGCAAATAACTCTCATTATTAAACATTTAGTTTTCTGAAAAGTTGGCGCTTTATGCTGTGCAAAATGTCCCGAAGGATTTTAGGATTATCAATCGGACTAGCAGTAGTTTCTCTGAAGCCCCAGTTTTATCATCCAGTATGCATCGCCATCTATGTTTCATGCACATAGATGGAAATAATTTTTATGCTCATAATTAGAGGACACACACTTGTCTTTTCATGTAGATGTCTGAAGAGTTGTTTCATTATGATTAGCAGAATGTTTAGGAGCATTTCCGGATTATAGAACGGATTAGCTGTAGCTTATTTTAAGCTCACAATTATTCATCCACTGCGTGCAATCTGTGTTTGTAGATGATTGAAAAGTTGACATTAATGTTGGCAAAATGTTTCGAATGATTTCTGTAATATCGATCGGATTAAAGGTAGATCCTTTGAAGTCCCCGGTTATTCATTCAACGTGCATGCAATATGTGTTGATCTTCACATCAATGTAAATGATTTATATACTAATAAACAGAGAACGCGTACTTCTCTTATTTTTCATCGTTTATTTGTCTGAAAAGTTAACTCATTATGGTAGGTAAAATATTTCGAAGGATTCTGGATTATCGATAGGATTAGCCGTAGTTCCTTAAAAGTCCCCGATTATTCATGCAATATGAATGCAATCTGGGATTTGTGTATATAAATGGAAGTGATATATATCCTAATAATTAAAGGACGCTAACTTCTCTCATTGTTTAATGTTTAGGTGTCTAAAAGGTTGAATCATTTTGCTTGGGAAAAGGTTTTAAAAGATTTCTGGATAATCAGTTGGTTTAGCTGTAGTTCCTTTGAAGTCCATGGTTATTCATCCAATGTGCATGCAATCTGGTATTGTGCGTATAAATGAAAATAATTTATGTCCTAATAAATCGTGGACGCACACGTCTCTTATTTTTCAAAGTTTAAATGTATGAAATGTTGAGTCATTATGCTTGGTAAAGTATTTCCAAAGATTTACGGATTATCGATCAGATTGGCGGTAGCTCCGTTAATTTACCTGATTATTCATACGCTTTGCATGTAATCTGGTTTTTATGAACGTAAATTGAATTATATCATAATATTTAGACGCCGCAAACTCCTTTCTTTTTTCAAATTTAGATGTCTGAAAATTTGAAAATAATATACTTGTCAAAATGTTTCAAAGAATTTCTGGATTATCGATAATATTAGCAGTATTTATTTGAATTGCCAGATTATCCATGCAATATATGGTTTCTGCATCTAAATAGAAGTGATTTTTATCTTAATAATTAGAGGAAGCAAACTTTTATTTTTTTGTCAACATTTAAATGTCTGAATAATTGAGTCATATGCTTAGCAATATATTTCAAAGTTTTTGAGGAGTATCGATCGGTCTGTTGAAACCCCCGATTATTCATCCAATGTGCATACTGTCTGGGTTTTATGCACATAAATGGAAGTGATTTATATACTAATAATAGAGGACGCAGATTTCGCTTCTTTTTTCACAATTAGATATCTGAAAAATTGAGTCTGTAGCAGCCACAGATCTATTTCCTTTAGCGAATCAATGCCCCCGACGGGAGATTCGGTCACTCACTGACCAATCAACGGGCGGAGCGCATTGATTCCTCTCTAGAACTATTTTTCCTAGTCCTGTTTGTAGAACGGACGAAAGGAGAGAGCCATGAGCCC
Organism: Ascarosepion bandense; assembly: GCA_037127315.1. Classification (NCBI taxonomy): domain Eukaryota; kingdom Metazoa; phylum Mollusca; class Cephalopoda; order Sepiida; family Sepiidae; genus Ascarosepion; species Ascarosepion bandense. Next base: position 2,076,979 of record JBBBDQ010001776.1, read on the forward strand.
GCGGCAGTAACGGACGCCTCTCTCACGCATCGCTGCCACTGATTCCCCATGGAATGCTTTCGCGGAAGACGCTGCTGCTAGCTTCACCATGGACACTTACATACTATCCGTTGCTAGCTTCACCATGGACACTTACATACTATCTGCTGTTAGCTTCACCATGGACACTTACATACTACCAATCTTGTACGTTTACTGTATAATAAACCATTCTTTGTTGTTATTCTAAAAGCAAGTTTCGTCATTCATTTGTGTGCCAAAAAATATAGTGTTGCGGAAATTAAGCATTTCAAATAACTCCTATAAAATGGTGACCCCGAATGGCACCTTAGGATGGCGAAACAAATTTAAAAAAAAAATAACAACACGAAACTCGGCCTCCACTTTCGGACAACAGTACAAGCAAAGTTAAAAGGAGAGAGAGAAAAAGCTTCCTGACTCAAAGAACCTAAAAAAAAAAAAAAAAAAAATACAACCACCCACGAATTTTGTTTGTGACACACGTGCGCATTAAATTCATTCGTCGGCGGAGAAGACATTGGCAAAAAATTTTGCCCTCAGTAAAACAATCTTTCTAAACAGAGATATCATCTTTCGTTTTGCTAGACATATCGGCGCCCATTCCCAAGTGGTCAAATAGGAAGATAAAAGATTCTCCCTTTACTCAAATAACATTTTTTTGAACACGTGCCTTCACAACAAAAACCCCAAAAACTTTCCGACGAGGAAGTATCTTCTTTTCAGCCCGTACACAAGAAAAACACCAACTCAAGCAAGCATAACGAACATTACATTTTGTTCAAAGAAAACAAAGTTTAAAAAAGAAAAAATTATTACCCTCGGCTTGGCCAACAAGGCAGAAAAAAAAAAGAAGAAACTTACTACTCTGCTCTTTTCAACTGACCACGTGGTACAAAAAATATATTTTTATTGTAATAACAAAAAAAACAAAAAACAAAAACAAGTGAGTAATACACTTTTACATTTTATTTTTCGAAAGTTAAAGCTAATAGAGCGCCTCCTTCCTTAACATTTAACTTTTTCGCCTAAATGGTGATTGGGCGACGCCATCTTTAATTCCAACTTTTGTTTTTAAGACAGGCATTGAAACTGACAGTTATCTCCCTTACTAAGGAACCTTAAAGCAGCACCTTTCTCTCGTTTAACACGAATATCACTATTTTCTTGTGTCTTTTGAAATGTTTTCCCTCTCGTTTCTTTCTCATTGAGACGTGTTTCTTTGATATTTTTTTTTTTTTGGTGGTCTGTCGTCACGCTATATATTAAAAAGAAAATGGCGACTGCTTTACCTGCTTTCGCTGGCGACGTTCGAGTTTGGTTTGCCCAACTCGAGTCATATTTTATAGCGAACAACGTCGTGGAGCAGCGGCAATTGCCTATTTTATTTAGTGCATTTCCCGCGTCATTGACACCAGTTGTCAAAGATTTGATAACTGACACCCCCCTTAATGCTACTTATGACAGTATTAAGCGGGAAGTTCTGCTCCGGACGTCGCTATCAGCGGAAAAGCGGTTCCAAACTTTAGTTAATGACGAGCTGTTGGGAGACCGCATGCCAAGCGAATTGCTCCGCAGAATGAGAGAGCTGGCAGAAGATGTCCCTGCTGATAGTGCCATTATAAAGCAACTTTTTTCTCAAGATTGCCCCCTCAAGTAAAGGCAATTCTGGCACCCATGGTAGAGAAAAGCTCAGTAGACGTAATGGCGTCCTCTGCAGATAAAGTGATGGAATTCACCAAGGGGCCTATTACCGCGTCCATTCCTCAGCCAAAGGCTGAAGTCTCTACCCTCTCTGCTGCTGGGAACACAAGCGAAGGTACCACACAAGTGGCGATACTCAAAGCAATAGTGCAGCTTACCAATGAAGTAAGCAAATTAACCGTACTTAATTCACAATAGCCTAGACGTCGACATAAAAGTCGTTCGCCATCCCCACACCACCGCCGCCATTCAAGCAAGCCAGGACTATGCTATTATCACAGTTGTTTTGGCGCTAAGGCTCAGAGGTGCAAAATGCCCTGCTCCTTTTCAAACCAGGGAAACTTAAATCTGGAGAGCTGAGCACGGCACACTCTCCACAAGATTTATGTAACAACCGTGCCTATTTTATCACTGACTCCAGGTCCCAAGCACGTTGTTTGGTTGACACAAGAGCAGCTTGCAGTATCTGGCCACTGAAACTCCTCACTGAGAAGCCGCCATTGTCGCCCATCACACTGCAAGCGGTAAATCACTCCCCTATTCCCACGTACGGTCAAATTTCTCGTTCTCTGGACTTGGAATTAGGGAGAGACTTTACATGGATTTTTACTGTAGCTGATTTACCATACCCCATTCTTGGCTCGGACTTTCTGCACCACTTCAACCTTTTAGTGGATATGCGCAAGCGACGACTTATTGACGGCAATACGGAACTTTCCGTCATGGGTTTTAAGGCAAATATCTCACCTATCAGCCCGGTATTTTTCATTGTCGCCACTGACGACCCATACCAAACATTACTACACTCTTACCCAGAGTTAACTAACTTAAATTTCGTTGTGAGCAAATCAACTCACTCTACAAAACACCACATCGAGACCACAGGCGCTCCGGTGTTCTCACGCCCTCGCCGCCTCCCTGCTGATAAACTAAAGGCGGCGAAGGCAGAATTGAACCATATGCTGCAGCTGGGAATTATACGCCCCTCGTCCAGTCCATGGGCTTCCCCTTTGCATATGGTTCCAAAGCGTTCTGAAGATTGGCGTCCGACTGGGGACTATCGACGACTAAATGCCATTACGGTACCTGATCGTTACCCAATCCCACATATACAAGACTTCGCTTCATCCCTGCATGGTTGTAAGACCTTCTCCAAACTAGACCTCGTTTAGGCTTACCATCAGATACCAGTGAACCCAGACGACATACCCAAAACTGCAGTAACTACTCCATTTGGAGCGTTTGAATTTTTAACTATGCCTTTTGGTTTGCGAAACGCGGCTAGTACCTTCCAACGCTTCATGGACGAAGTAGTGCGTGATTTGGACTTCGCCTATAATTATATAGATGACATCCTCGTAGCAAGTGCCTCACCTGAGGAACATGTTACTCACCTCCACCTACTCTTCGAACGGTTTCAAAAGTACCAGGTGAGGATTAACCCTGGTAAATGTGTTTTCGGTGCTTCGTCGCTAACTTTCTTGGGACACATTATAAACCCTGAAGGGATATCTCCCTTACCTGAAAAAGTGAAGGCTCTACAAGACCTTCAACCACCCACTTCACTTCGCCAACTGAGGCACTTTCTCGGTCTGCTTAACTATTACTGACGTTTCATCCCACACTGTGCGGATCTCCTGTCTCCTCTGTCTGACATGTTACGTAACAGGAAAAAGAAAAATGAGCAGATTGCGTTGAATGACATACAGCTAAAAGCCTTTAACGAAGTGAAGAAGAAATTAGCGACAACATCGATACTTGCACATCCTGTACCCGACTCCCAGTTTTCATTGGTCGTTGATGCATCGGGCACAGCTGTAGGTGCAGTTTTGCAACAGCAACACCAACAACAGCTACTACCTCTCGCTTATTTTTCGAGACAGCTGAAACCGGCAGAACAACGTTACAGCACGTTTGACCGCGAACTCCTGGCAATGTACCTCGCAGTGAAACACTTTCAGCATTCACTAGAGGGCCGACAATTTGTGATCTACACCGATCACCGTCCGCTTACTTTCGCTCTGCGCTCAAAGCCGGACAGATATTCTCCTCGCGAAACTCGCCACTTGGATTTTGTTTCGCAATTTACACACGATATCCGACATATCTCTGGTGAACAGAATGCTGCGGCAGACGCCTTGTCTCGCCTTCCCATTAATTCCCTGTTCTCACCATCAGATATCGACTTACGACAGATGGCCTTTGACCAACCACGCCTGGACACCTTTGATCTATCGTCACCTGAATTTGCAACTTGCAAGTTCGCATACCTACCAGTGCCTACTGCAAACACGCAGATCATCTGTGACACCTCAACAGGCGCACCTCGACCTTTTGTTCCGATGACACATCGTAGGGTTGTTTTTGACACACTACACCAATTGGCACACCCCGGACCCAAAGCCACAGTGAAGCTGATTGCAGCTAGATTTTTCTGGTCAAACATGAGGCGTGATATCACTGCCTGGACACGTTCTTGCGTATCCTGCCAAAAATCAAAGGTGCACAAACATATCCGTGCACCCCTCGGAACATTCAGCACCCCAGACGCTCGGTTCAGCCATGTCCATATTGATCTGGTTGGACCATGGCCGGTCAGTCAGGGATTTACTTACCTCCTGACCTGTATAGATCGCTTTACACGGTGGCCCGAAGCTATTCCCCTAAAGGACATTTCAGCTGAATCCGTAGCGCAAGCCCTTATATCAGGCTGGATAACGCGTTACGGAGTTCCTACAACAATTACCACTGACCGTGCCAGACAATTTGAATCCCACCTATTCCAGGAACTTTCCAGAATGTTAGGGATCAATCGAATTCGAACTACGAGCTATCACCCTGCTTCTAACGGGATGATAGAACGCTTTCATCGTCAATTAAAGGCCGCATTACGTGCCTATCCTGACCAACAGCGATGGAGCGAATATGTACCTGTTGTCCTTCTTGGCTGTCGTGCAGCTATCAAAGAGGACCTAGGATACTCTCCAGCAGAACTTGTCTATGGAGTACCTCTATCATTACCAGGTCAGATGTTGAACCCTATAGATTTAACAGGAACAGATCCTGCCTTGTATATAAACAGACTGCAATCTTATTTTGGTAATCTCCCACCAATGCACCCTAGGGAACAGACCATCAAATCATCAGTCCCAAAAGATATTTCTTCATGGACTCACATTTTTCTAAGAAGGGACGCTGTCAAAACCCCTCTCACTCCACCTTACACTGGCCCTTACCGAGTGCTTTCACGCACTGACAAGCTTCTCACTCTTGACATTAGTGGCAAAAAAGAAACTGTATCTATTGACAGGGTGAAAAGAGCCTTTCTTAACACAAACACACAAGAGCCACATATTCCCCCTACTTACATACCTGAACATATCTTTACACCCGTGGAAAAAAATACGATGCCAACAGACAACTATGTCACCACCACACGCAGTGGTCGACGAGTACATTGGCCCAAAAAGCTCTGTAAAACTGTTTATATATAAATTGTACCCTTCTTTGTTTTATGGCCGCTATCTTTTTCTCTGTCGGCTTTCCGCCTAAGCAGGGGGTGATGTAGCAGCCACAGATCTATTTCCTTTAGCGAATCAATGCCCCCGACGGGAGATTCGGTCACTCACTGACCAATCAACGGGCGGAGCGCATTGATTCCTCTCTAGAACTATTTTTCCTAGTCCTGTTTGTAGAACGGACGAAAGGAGAGAGCCATGAGCCCGCGACAGTAACGGACGCCTCTCTCACGCATCGCTGCCACTGATTCCCCATGGAATGCTTTCGCGGAAGACGCTGCTGCTAGCTTCACCATGGACACTTACATACTATCCGTTGCTAGCTTCACCATGGACACTTACATACTATCTGCTGCTAGCTTCACCATGGACACTTACATACTACCAATCTTGTACGTTTACTGTATAATAAACCATTCTTTGTTGTTATTCTAAAAGCAAGTTTCGTCATTCATTTGTGTGCCAAAAAATATAGTGTTGTGGAAATTAAGCATTTCACATAACTCCTATAAGTCTCTGCCTGGCAAAATGTTAAGACGGATTTCCGAATAATCGATCGGATTAGTAGTAGTTCCTTTAAAGCCTCCGATTATTCAACGAATGTGCATGCAATCTGTAATTTGTGAATATTAATGGAAATGATTTACATACTAATAATTAGAGGACGCAAACAGCTTTAACTTTCCAACATTTAGATGTCTGAAAAGTTGATTAATTATGCTTGGTAAAAATATTTCGGACGATTTCCGAATTATCAATCAGATTAAACAAAGTTCTTTTGAAATCCATGATTATTCATACAATATGGATAAAATTTGTTTTGTGCGTACAAATGGAAATTATTTATATCCTAATAATTAGAGAACGCAAATTTCTCTTATTTTTCTTTACTTAGATCTCAAAAATTTCACTCATTATACTTGGGTAAAAGGTTTTCAAACATTTCCGGACTATTGGTCAGATTAGCGGTAATGCCTTTGAAAATTTCGTGTATTCATACAATGCGTATTTTACGGTTTTATGTACATACACACAAGTGATTTATATCCTAATAATTAGAGAACGCACACTCCTCTTATTTTTCAAATTATAGATGTCTGAAACGTTGACTTGTTAAGCTTGGCAAAATATTTCGAAAGATTTACAGATTATCGATCAGATTAGCTGTAAGAACAGTAACAAAAAACACTGCGCCGTCTACCACAGAATTGACACAGGAAGCCATACGCCAGTATTTGCAAAACCCAGGCGGCTTAATGTAGAAAAACTGGAAGCCGCGCGTAGCGAATTTAAAACCCTACAAAAAGACAGAGTGATCTCCCTTTCCAAAAGCGAGTGGTCTAGCCCACTACATATAGTATCTAAACAAAGTGGAGGATTTAGATGTTGTGGAGACTATCGTTCTCTCAATAGCATAACCAAGACTGACAGGTACCTATACCAAATATAAACTCTTTTTCAGCAAAACTTGCGAACAAACGACGATTCTCCAAAATCGATTTGATTTCAGCCTACCACCAAATTAAAATGCATCCGGACGATGTAGCAAAACTGCTCTCACCACCCCATTTGGGCTTTATGGATATAATTATATGCCGTTTGGATTAAAAAATGCGTCAGCTACATTTCAACAGTATACGGACAAAATCTTTGAAGACATTGATTGTGTTTTATATATATTGATGACATTTTAATTTTCAGCAATGATGAGATTTCTCAAAAAAAAAGTCATTGAAACTTTTTAATATTTTAAATGAACACAATTTAAAAATTTCAGCCACAAAATCTGTTTTCAATGTGACTTCACTAGATTTCTTAGGCTTTCATATTAGCGTAGATGGCGTTACACCTACAACTAGTAAAATAGAATTAAAATCTTTTCCTTACCCTAAGGACGCAAAAGGGCTACGCAGATTTCTTGGAATGGTAGAATTTTATAGAAAATTAATACCAAAATTTTCAGAGATAGTCTTATCCCTATCTGAGAGAATGAGGTTATCCCCTAAAGGCTCGTTCACATTAGATGAATCTGAACGACAATCTTTCAATTCTGTAATTAAGGAACTTAATGATACATCCTCATTAGCTCACCCTGAACCTAACTGTACAAGTTATCAATTAGTCACTGACAGTAGTAATTATGCTGTCGGTGCGGCATTGCACCAAATGGTGGAAGGAAATCCAATACCGATCGGATTTTTCTCTAAAATATTAACACAAACACAAATGAGATATTCTACATTCAATCGCGAACTTTTAGCAGCTTATTTGTCAGTGCTGCACTTCGTCACCTCATAGAAGGTCGTCAAGTGCTACTTTTAACTGACCATAAGCAATTGTGTGCTGCATTGTATATTTTAAACCCCGCCAAATCAGACAGACAACAACGACAATTAGCTATCCTGACAGAATTTATTTCAGATATTGAACATGTAAAAGGTAGTCAGAATATAGTTGTTGATTGTCTATCCCGACCAACTCTTGCTGTACAAATAGATGCGTGCAGAAGCACAGGCATCGGATACAGAAATTCAATCTTTTCAGGACTTTAAAAAAAATTCACCATACCTGGAGATAACCAATTTATATGGTGTGACTTATCAATGTCTTACCCCAGACCTTTTGTTCCATCTAAATTGCGTGAGTCCATATTCTATAGTATCCATTCCATAAATCACCCTGGCATTAAATCATTCATTAAGATGATTAAAGCTAGATATCACTGACCAAACAGGGATAAATCAATCAAAGACGTGTGTGCATCATGCACAGCCTGCTAAAAATCAAAGGTCTACAAACATACAAAATCACCCATACAGACATTAGAAATACCATCAGATAGATTTCACACAGTCCACATAGATATAATAGGACCACTCTCACCAGCAAAAAGCCCAAATAGCAGTTACATCAGCCCGTATATATATATCCTCACATGTATTGATCGCACAACTCGTTGGGTAGAAGCACAACCCATCAGCAAAATCACTGCAGCTAGTGTAGCTGAGGCTTTTATAAACACGTGGGTCACACGTTGGGGTATCCTGCTGCATGTTATAACCGACAGAGGCCGACAATTTGAAACTGAGTTGTTTAGTGAAGTAGCAAAAATAATTGGTTTTTATAGACTACGTACGACAGCTTATCATCCTCAATGTAATGGTTTGATTGAGAGAATGCACAGGACCATTAAAACTGCTATTATAGCACGAAAAGAGTCCTGGCTCTCAGCTCTTCCAATAGTACTTCTTGGGATTCACAGTATGCCCAATAGCTCTGATTTTTCTCCTTTTTATGCTGTTACAGGCACACAATCTTTGCTACCACAGCTACTAATAGATAGCACAAGGGAGGAGGCTATAACTCAAAAGTTCACAAGAGATTTACATAAAACCATGTCACAAATTGATGTGAGAGACTTCACCAAAAGAGTTAATAAGTCCGCAAAATCTTATGTCCCAGAAAAACTTCAAACTTGTGATAAAGTTTGGATTAGAGTGGATCGTGTTCGAAGACCATTGGAGGCACCCTATTCAGGTCCCTACACAGTCCTTCAGCGAACACCTAAATATTTTCTGGTTAAGATAAATAATGATATGGATACTCAAGTTTCTGTGGACAGGTTGAAACCATATATAGAAGTACAAAAACAAATAGTAAAGAAACAAGTAGAAGAAAAGATGAATAAAAACAAAATGCTTAGTGATTCAGAACAAGAAATAAATACAAGAAATAAAAAAGAAGATTCTCCCATGATAAATACAAAATCTCGTTCAGGTCGAAAAGTTTCCTGGAAGAAATATAAGGCGTACTATTATTAGTAGTACACTCCGTTCTAAAGGGGGAACTTCTGTTATGGTTTATAAAATGGCGAGTGTTCTAAAAATAGAAAAAAGATAAACACACTGACGCGAAGAATTCAAAATTGGGCGGCAAAATAAGGAACCGTTTCTTTTGGTAGGAGTAAGAGTAGGAGTAGGAGTTAAGGACAGTAGTTTTTGTGTAGGAGTTTTGAAAAGGGAAGAAGCTAGTCAGTTGACCACTAGAGTCCAGAAGGGATAGGCTCGTTCACTACTAGCATCCCACAGTGAAGAGAATTTAGTCTGCTCCTGTATCCACACAAAATTTAAAGGTTGTAACTTGATGCAAAAACCTAAAGTTTTATACCAAAAAAAATAAACATCATTAATTCAAGTTTGTGTTATCTTCTAATTATACCAAAACCAAGCAACACAACATGTTTTTTCCGTGCCTAAACTGAATTTCCTTGATTATGAAATTGATGGCACTGGCATCACACCTATCCCAGATAAAGTCAAAGCTATCCAAGAGTTTCCACAACCAACAACGCTTCGACAACTTCGACGTTTCTTAGGATTGATAAATTACTATCGTCAGTTCATCCCTAACTGTTCCCATATCCTGGCCCCTCTGACCAACTTACTTCGCAGCCAGAGAAAACGAAACGAGAAGATAACTCTGTCGGACGAAGCTCTTGCTGCCTTTACCGAATCAAAAAATGCTCTAGCAAATTACATCAAACTTAACTATTTGCGTGATGACGATTCTGCACAGCTTTCACTAACTACTGATGTCTCATCAGAAGCAATAGGAGCTGTTTTACACCAGCACACAGAGAAAGAGACTGCACCTATTTCCTTTTTCTGTCAAACTGAACGAAACACACACACACACACACACACACACAAAAATACAATACTTTCTTCCGGGAGTTATTAGCAGTTTACATTTCAATAAAACATTTTCGACACATTTTAGAAGGCCTACAATTTTTACTGACCATAAGCCTTTAACTTTTGCTCTTTATGCAAAAACAAACAAGTATAATCCCCGTGACTACAGACACCTAGACTTCATCTCACACTTTACAACAGACATTCGGTATGTTAAAGGAAATGACAACACTATCGCCGACACTCTTTCAAGAGCGTCTTTATTTAACGCTGTTAAAGAAAAACTAGATCTCGAAAATATCTCCGACGCACAGCAAAGGGAGACTTATTTGTTGGATTCAGTGAAAGATTTGTCGTTAAAAATTGAGCAACGTCCAGTACCCCTCAGTAACAAGTCAATCGCATGTGATGTCAGCACTTCTCAACCCAGACCCCTAGTTCCTGTTGGAATGAGAAGACAAATTTTCGACCATTTTCATCCCATGTCCCACCCTGGACGAAATATGACGACCAAATTTATTTGTCAACGTTTTGTCTGGCCAAACATAAATGTCGATATCGAGCACTGGACTCAGTTCGTTTGCCAGTGTACGAAAATACATCGGCACACTAAATCCCCACCAGGTAATTTCACTACAGCTGACAGTCGTTTTTCTCATATTCATGTCGATTTAGTGGGTCTGTGGTGATACCGAGCAAAAGCGATGGACCGGATGATGGCGCTTTCACAACCAAAAAGCGAATGACCAAAAGTCGTCGCTGCGCTGCCGACTCTGCGCAGATGTTCCGGTTGAAAACTAAAAATTAATAAAATATTAAATTTCCAGTTCGTGAACCTATGCGAATTTTATTTATCAGCCAATGCAAATCCCAGAACCAAATACAAGTGTGAAATCCCAAATGAGCTGCTGTGATCCAAAAAGAAGATATAAAAAGCAGATACAGAAAGCATCGCCAGGCAGACCGACTCGAGGAGAAGAAAGTAACTAATATCCCCTTGACCTAAGTCAAGCGGCTTACGACGCTCGCCTCCCTTACCTCTTTCCTTCCTCCATGCCTCAAAAACTACTTACTGACCTAAGGAGCGCATATATCAAAGACATTCCTTACTTACACGCTTCAAAATTCCTATGCATTAATTCTCTTTCATCCTTTTATTGGCATGAACATTTTAACGTCCGTTGAACCTATACTTCATGTATTACTACAATTGTAAAAACATTAATTGATATGTGTATATATAAAATGTTATTTTTCTACTCAAATTGCCTTTCTTGATTTGTAATCATTTTATGACTTATAGTGGGTTATCTACAAGGCCAAATTCCGTTAACCTGCAACAGTATGCAACTTCCCTTCACTAAAACGGACTCTCCACTACTAACAGAAAAGAATAGATAAGCAACCCACTATACATTGGTGACCCCGGCGTGATATGAACACGCACAACGCAACCTTCTCCCGGCCAACGAACCTACCCATCTTCTCAGCAACTATGGCAATGAATAACATAACGTCCGACGGCACCCACTACCGTAAGCATTCATACGAACAAAAACACTTTTTCCAGCATTTCGGCACCAAGATGAAAAACCTAACGTCCGTCGGACTCACCACTAAAAACTCCATGTGCTTCAGATATGTGGTTGAAGATTAAATAGGCCCCCTGCGCAAACAATTAATAATGAAAAAAAAACGAAAGAAAGAAAAAAGCAAAACGAAAAACAAAACAGAAAAACAACAGAAAAAAAGAAAAACAACAGAAAAACAAAAACAAAACGGAAAAACATACAAGAAAGAAACCAAAAAACAGTCGGATAATCACTTGTGAATTTAAAAGAACCACAAACACACCATAAACTAGTGACTACCCGGTGTGAATTCAACATACATATATATACACACAAAAATTTTGTTTGAACTTTCAACGAAATTTGAATATTTCTCTGCAACACAAATTCAACATGGCAACGGACGCTGAAGAAACTTCAACAAATCAGAACTAACCAACCCATGGCTATTCCACAAAAAGAAAAAAAAAAGAATTTAGACTTTCAGCGAAATATGAATATTTCCCTGCAACACAAATTCAAAGTGGCAACGGACGCGGAAGAAATTACAAAAAAATAAACCAACACATGGCTAGTCAAAAAAAAAAAAAATTTCACTACCAGTGTTCGCCCTTTCAACAATAACCAAAAACCAAAACATTCCATCGAATCAAGACGGGATTTGAATACTCCCCTCTTGTACTGGGGAAACAAAGTTCGGTAGAACGGTTAAATGGAAGAAAGAAAACATATTTTTATAAAACGGAAAAAAGAAAAAACCCAAGCAAACAAAACGAAAACTACTATTTGAAAAAAAAAAAAAAAGGAACAAGAGATACCAAAAAACAACTCCGTTTACTGGGGCGAAAGTTATGTGGTGATACCGAGCAAAAGCGATGGACCGAGTGTTGGCGTTTTCACGAACAAAATGCGAATGACCAAAAGTCGTCGCTGCGCCGCCGGCTCCGCGCAGATGTTCCGGTTGAAAACTAAAAATCAATTAAATATTAAATTTCCAGTTCGTGAGCTACGCGAATTTTATTTATCAGCCAATGGGAATCCCAGAACCAAATACAAGTGTGAAATCCCAAATGAGCTGCTGTGATCCAAAAAGAAGATATAAAAAGCGGATACAAAATGCATCGCCAGGCAGACCGACTCGAGGAGAAGAGAGTAATTAATATACCCTTGACCTAAGTCAAGCGGCTTACTACGCTCGCCTCCCTTACCTCTTTCCTTCCTCCATGCCTCAAAAACTACTTACTGACCTAAGGAGCGCATATATCAAAGACATTCCTTACTTACACACTTCAAAATTCCTATGCATTAATTCTCTTTCATCCTTTTATTGGCATGAACATTTTAACGTCCTTTGGACCTATACTTCATGTATTACTTCAATTGTAAAAACATGAATTGATATGTGTATATACTAACAGAAAAGAATAGATAAGCAACCCACTATACGTCCGTTACCCGAAGTACACGGATACCAGTACATCCTTACTATCATTGATAGAATTACGCGGTGGACTGTTGCCATCCCATTTCAATTAACAACCGCCGAGTCTGTCGCTAAGGTGATATTGAAAGACTGAATTTCTGTCTATGGATGCTCATCCGTAATAACGACAGACCGCGGTACTGAAATTCAGTCAACGTTATTTAAGGAATTTCTTAATCTTCTTGGGGCGAAGCACATTTCAACCACAGCATATCACCCATGTGCCAACGGCCTTGTAGAACGCTTCCACCGACAATTAAAGGCTGCGTTAACTAGCTCCAACTGTGACAAAAACCAATCCTGAATGGAGAATTTACCATTAGTTATGTTGTCACTTCGATCTCTGTTTAAGGAAGATCTACACTGTTCATCCGCGGATCTTGTGTTTGGCAAACCGCTAGTATTGCCAGCGCCGCAAATTCAACGCTAGAGCCGTCATCAACATTTCATCAGTACCTTCAAAACAAGATGTCAACCTTGTCATTTACGCCTACTCGTTTCCAGACAAAGGACATCTATATTCCTTCTTCTCTAAATACTTGTGATTTTGTTTTTGTAAGACAAGACTTCACCAAGAAGTCATTGACACCCAACTACTCAGGTCCATTTCGAATTTTCTCTCGACATACCAAATTTTTTACCGTCCAGCTCAATAACGGTCAATCGAACATCTCGATCGATCGTCTTAAACCAGCGCACATTGAGCGGAGTGCTATTTCAACTCAATCATCATCAGCATCATCACAAATAAAAACTAGTAGTTCTCAACCAAATTCAACGCTAGATCAACAAGTTACAAGAAAAGGAAGGAGGGTCCACTGGCCTTCCAGATTCAAGCAGTATTGTACATATTAAAAAAATGTTTTCCCTTTTTTTTAATCTGGGGAGGGGTAATATAGCGGTTGCTATGTTTTTCTTACCCATATTCGGTCCATGTTTATTTACTCGTCTGCGACTGGATAATAAATCACTACTGTTCTTGTATAGGACAATTTAGCAATTGCAGTCGCCTTTAATCTTTTGGCTTTGAAGCAGCCCTTTCATGTGTGTGTGGTGATTGGTTAATTTTTAGTCAATCACATATTTTTCTTATGTAAACAAAGTTTGTCCCGTCCTTGCTGTCTGATCCACTCTCTGTCCTTATAAACGGCAACCTGTCGCAAATTAAGCAGTAAACCAACAGGCTCTCTCTCTCTCTCTCTCTCTCTCTCTCTTTCTCTCTCTCTCTACTCATACCTAACGCACACGCAGACACAGAACTTTGTCTTCTGTCTGAACATTTTCATCAAGAACTTTTGACCAAAATTTGTGTCACTTACAATTACATTAAAAATAATTGTATTTATCATGTTATTTGTTCTTACATGAAAATCTTTTTACCAATTATAACAAACCTTTTCAGCGCAAGAAAAAACTTTCTTCATTTTACTTTGGTCAACAAACAGTTAAAGGGGAACAACTCTTTCCTCCTACTCTATGTATACTGTAGTTGCCGCCAGGTACCATTTGCTACCGAACCCAATGTAAAAATCAGTAGGTCCGTTTTCTTGCCGAAGTGAGCCCTCTATTCTTGACCGGCGGCCTTGTCACCCCTTTGGACAATGTGGCCAGAAAATATAGTTCCTTGTATTTTAGGATAACGTAAAACAATAATAAAGTCTAAATGAGAAGTATGAGACAAAACAGTAAATTTAAAATAAGTAAATAAAAATATAACAAATAAGCTGTCTTACGGCAACCTTTTCTAAAATATCCGATTTTTGGTTTCTGTGTAAAAAATAGAAACCCCCTTAACAGTCTTTTGGATTGAGACCTTCTAAGAGGGCAGACGTAAATTTGTTATCTCCAGTGGAGCACATTCGTTCGGTACTGTTTAGGGAGAAACTCAATTGCCATAGACCACACGAGATGCCAACGAGGTAATTAACATTTCTTTCCATTTAACTTCCAGCAAACCCTAGACAAACCCTGCACAAGTATTGTAAAGAAAATAAAACATTTTACAATATATACCCGCAGTTTGTCAGTTCTCTCATGCATGTTTCATGTGGCAATGGCAATTACATATATTGCTATTACATGTTTTATTTGTCTATTGAATATACTTTATTTATATTGGTTACAAATTGGAGTTGTCTTTATTTTTCTTGAATCGTATGTTGGACGAATCGTAATATAAATCGTAAAGGACTGATAATTCTCTACATCTCCGTCTCCTTCCTTTAACCTTTGCCTATTTATTTAAGCGACGACAGCATATTCAACTAGTAATGGATGTTCAAAATAAGTGAACAATCCCAAAACATCAACCCAGCAAAAATAACAGCAACATCCATATGTTTCACGGTTTCTTGTCCTGGTTATTATCACGCATTTCACAGGTCAGAGAACTATGACCTACGTAATTAAGAAATAATCTTCTTCTAAATTTCATGCTATAAACAAGTAATACTTGTCTCAAATCATATTAATTTAACTTTAAATTTTCAAAACATAACATGTCACACACACACACACACACACACACACACACATATATATATATATATATATATATATATATATATTGCGTGATTTTTTAAATCGAGAATTAACTTTTGAGGAGTTTTGAAAACTCGAAAAAAAGTTGAGATTCAATCAATATAATTTTTATTTGAAATGCATCAGAGTATTTTGCTTAATGAAAATTGTAAATTTGTTCTTTGTTCATTTATCTTTCAATTAGTAATTGAAGCTTCAAGAAATTTTAATTTTTAAAAATTCAGTTTAAAACTTAGGTATCAAAAATGAGTAGAGTATGTACCTCCACTCATTTTCGACAACTAACTTTTAAATTGAATTTTTAAAAATAATAAACGTTTTCTTGAAACTTTTATTTTAGTTATAATTGAAAGCGAAATGATTAATTTTCAGTAAGCAAAATACACTGATGTAAAACATAAATTATATTGATTGGAATCTAACATTTTGAGATTTCTTTTTAATCTTTCAATTTCTGACCATTTTTATGCGATCGACACATTTATAAAATAAAGTTAATTTTCGTTTTTAAAAAGAATTGCAAAAAGAAAATTTCTGTCTATGACATTTTATGATGTTATTTTTGGAAAATTAACAAATTCAATAAGCTTTTTTACACAAGTATTAATTATTTATAGCATGAAATTGAGACTAAAACTATTTCTTAAACACAGAGTTCAACTTTCTAACTTTTCCATCTTTATACCTTGACAGATTGACAGAAACGATAAAAGGCAAATGACGTAATTGTACAACTTTTTTTCCTGTACAGGGAAGAAATCCTGAAACACATGACCTTTTAATTTACACAGAATTTACCATACAAAAAAAAAACAACTTCTTGTCTCACTAAGTTTTATCTGAGGATGTTTATGGATAAAAGACAACACAACGAACACATCTGTTTTGTATATCATGGTTGTTTATTTAGGCGCCCGGAACCCGCGACAACGGAGAAGGTCCTTCACTGAAGATGGTGAAGACTCCACTTCAGTCCCTCACGCAACATCTTCTCTTTTCTGAACAACAACAAAAAAAAAAAAAAATAATAATAATAATAAAGGTAATTACAAATCAAAACATATTCACACTGTCCTAGTGACCTAGGCATTCATCGGGCTGACTACAATCTTGCCTAACAGGGATTATTCTGCCCTTTTCACTTCGGACTCAAATTATGATGTGTAGTCCTTGAATCTAGCAGGACTTCTTATTAGTCTTCCTGACCTTGTCGTCCTCACCCTTTCTGAATTTGGTTTTGTTGGACATAGTGTCTGGCTCACCCCTTCTTTTCTATTACTTTCCTGTCGAGGTGTTTGTGGGTTACAAATGTCTTTTACAACCGATCCTGCATTCGCTGGTACTTCGCCATACTCCTGGTATGGCTGGTATGATGATAATGGGGGTGATTCTGTTGTTTTTTTCAAGTCCACCCTATTCCGTCGATACAGCTCCCCATCACCTTTCACATGGTATGACCTCTCATCCAGTCTCTGCCACACAATTGCTTTTTTCCACTCTTTCTGGCCTTTTATGTGTGGTTTCATCCGCACCACATCTCCAGGTTGCAATGGTTGATGTAGTTTTACTTTGTGGTTAAAGTAATGCTCTTGCTTCCTGCCATCCCGCTTAAGTGTCTTTTTTAAATTTTGGGGTAATTCTGGCTTAAGTAGATCCTATCTGGTCGGAAGAAGTGTTTTTGTTCTTCTGAACATCAGTTTCTGTGCTGGTGATAAAAGACCTTTAGTTGGCGTATTCCTGTGATCCAACATCGCTAAGTATGGATCAGCCTTATCTTCCATCGCTTTCCGGAAGAGGTTCTTTGCCATCTTTACTGCAGATTCTACTTTTCCATTTGCCTTGCTATTGTAAGGACTAACAGGTGTATGTGTAAAACACCACTTTTTTGCAAAGGTGGAAAATTCCTGGCAACTAAATTGAGGTCCATTATCAGTGACCACATGATCTGGTATCCCATGTCTTGCAAAATGGTGTTTAAGTTTAGTGATCACTGTCTTTGCTTGAGTACTTTGAAGATGATCAATTTCCCAGAAGTTACTCATGTAATCAACTGTGCAGAGATAGTCCCACACTTTTGCCCAGGGTCTCTCAGGAATTTCATGAACCATCAGGGGTTCTGCAGGATTAGCCACTTCGAATTTTCTACATGTGGAACATTTTGACACATAGTCTCTGATGTCACTATTCATGTTTGGCCAGTACAAGCATTCTCTTGCTCTTCTGCAACATCCTTCGACCCTTAGGTGTGTAGAATATAACTTTTCTTTCAACACGGTCCGCTGAGTCATCGGGACTACTACTCTGTTTCCTCTTAAAATTAGCCCATCTTGTACGGTCATTTCATTTCGCATGCTAAAATATGGTCTTACCTCTGGGTCAAGATTTGCCTTGTCTTCTGGCCATCCTTCGACAATTACCCGCTGCAACTGCTGCATGCATCTGTCTTCCTTCATGGCGGAGCGTAATTCGAGCAGCCTTCACTCTGTCACTGGAATATATTCAGTTTCCTTGACATCATCGTCATCCATATGTTCACTGCTCACTCCATTGTAAACTTGCAACCGCATCAACATATTCTGCAGTCGCTTTGGCCATTTCCCCAATTCTTTTTTCATTATCGCTTCCAATGGCCTATGATCGGTCAGCACTGTGACTTGTTGACCAAATGTATACTGGTAAAAGCGTTCACATGCGTAGACTACTGCTAACAGTTCTTTTTCAATCTGTGCATACCGAGTTTCTGTGTCTTTAAGTGCTCGGCTGATATAGACTAAATGCTGACCCTCTTGCAGCAGTGCAACCCACATGCCCTTCTCACTTGCATCACATTGAATGACCAATGGTTTGTTGTGGTCATAATATCTCAATACCGGTGCTTTACTCACTAGCTTTTTGATTTTTTCAAAAGTCACTTCATGGATTTCGGACCACGTCCATGGCACACCTGTCTTCGTTAAATTTCGAATTGGAGCCATTACGTCGGAGATATGAGGTAGAAATTTTGCCAGATAATTCACAAATCCCCCAATCGTTGAACTCCTTTTATGTCTGTTGGGCACGGCATATCCTTTATCGCTTTTACCTTCTCAGGATCAGGACGTAAACCCTCGCTGGTTATCATGTATCCCAGGAACGATATGGATGTTTGCCGTAAGTTCAATTTTCCGTCATTCAGTCGCATCCCACGTTCGCGACATCTCTGCAACAGCTTTCTGAGTTGTTTATCATGATCGGCTGTTGCTTCTTCCATAGTTGTACCTTTCCCAACCACCAGAAGGTCATCTGCTTTGTTAATGACTCCTTTCAAGTCAGCCATATTGTTAAATAGTATTCTCTGAAATATCTCAGGAGCTGGAGCAATTCCAAAGGGTAAAACTTTCCATCGAAATCGACCATATGGAGTGGCAAATGTTGTCAAGCGACTGCCGGCTTCATCCAATTTTAGATGCCAAAATCCATCCCGTAGATCTATGGTAGAGAACACTTTACTGGTGGCTAGTTCTGGGAGTAGATCATCCAATACAAGTAACTGGAAATGTTCCCGTTTAAGAGCCTTATTTAGTGGTCTTGGGTCTATACATATTCGTAGTTTCCCATTTTTCTTGACCACCAGCGCTAATGCGCTTACCCATGCTGTTGGTTCACTGGTTCAATCACTTTCCTTTTTACTAGTTTTTCCAATTCCTTTTTCACTTTGCCTTTGAGTGCTACTGGTATTCTCCGTGCAGCTGCTACATGAGGTGTTACGTTTGGATCGACTTCCAAATGTACCTCTCCTGGTAACTGACCCAGTTCTTCCTTGAATAGATCATTGAATTCTTTTATAATTATGTCCGGGTGTTGGCTGCTGAATTCATCTGATTGAGATACTTTGGCAACCATCTTAAACTTGTCGTTATTGACTGTGATGAGGGCTATCTTCTGAATTGCATTTGCCCCGAGTAGTGGATGAAAATCCTCCTTTACAATAACAAACTTTACTGCATATTTCTGTCCATTTTTGGGGTTTTTCATTTTAACCCGACACTCCCTTAATGGTTTCATCTCTGCCCCATTCCACATCACCAGAGTTTTATTAGAGTGTTCAAGCATTTGTCCCATTACATGCTTCTCATTCAATATATTGACTGATGCGCCACTATCAAGCTGAAAAACAACTGGTTTTCCTTTCACCAACATTTCTGCTTTTATTATTTCTTGTCTTACAGCATTGACTTTTTCCCTTATCGTGACACTGTCAACCTGTCCATAGTCCGAACCACTACTACTGCCATTGTCAGAACCCTCTTGTGTTTCGACTGTCCAAATATTCTTTTTTCTCGATGATCTGCTTTTCACGGCAAAGTGGTTCTTCCCACTACATTTGAAACATGTTTTCCCAAATGCTAGACATGACTCTTTACTCGGTTCATGTCGCAATGTACACGCCCTACACACTCTGTCAATTTGTGCTGAAGGTTTTCTCTTGGGTTTGAACCCGATTCTGTTTACTCCTTCGGGTCTCAGGATTCTGGACTGTAGCGTAGCGTTTTCTGACAGGTTACATATGACTATGCATTTTTGTAAATCTAACTGTCTTATTTTCAGTAATTCTGCTTGTATATGGGGATTTTGTATTCCAAGTATTATCTGATCTCGCAGTACTGATGAAACACAATTGTCACAAAACAAAATTTACACGTTTTCACCAACGTCCGAAGTGCCGTAATAAATGCTTCAACAGTTTCCGACTCCCCCTGTTTCCTTGTATGGAAAATGTACCGTTCGTATGTTTCATTTGTTTCCCCTATAGCGTGTCTATCGAACGCCTGAATTATTTCGTCAGGTGTTCTCTCCTCTTCAGGAGTTAAGAACTGAAACCCATAATACACCTTCAATGCCTCGTCTCCCAGTGTATGAAGTAAAAGCGCCGTTTGTTGGTACTGTACCGACTGTTTCGACAGATACGTGATAATAGCTGTACTATACTTATCTGCCCTTGGCATTTTGTTAGTGTAATTACTTCCCTTACTTGCATTCGTCAGTTGACGAATTGCTTAGTCAGGAAATGTTTTGTTGATTAAATCCTTGTTAAGGAAAACCAGTCTTGTCAACTCATTTCAATTTAATCAACAAAACATATTCAACAGTATGGATAAATACTTGAAGCCGGAACGTTTGGGCACCCCTCCTAATACAACATCCTCAAGTAAGCACTTTAATCACTGGCTTCGAAGTTTCTCGTCGTTCCTACGTAAAATTGTTGACCCTAACATCCATACTGATTTGGATAAACTCGATACACTGATAAACTGTATTTCTTCTGAGGTATACGAATACATTGCTGAATGTGATACGTTTGATAGTGCAGTTAACCGTCTGAAAGAACTGTACATAAAACCCCCGAACGAAGTTTTCGCCCGGCATTTACTTGCCACTTGCGGCCAAAAAGAGGAGGAAAATATTGACGAATACGTGCAAAGACTACAGTTACTAGCGAAAGAATGTAACTTTAAACCAGTTGATGCGATTCAAAACCGAGACGACTGTGTCAGAGATGCATTCATCACAGGTTTACGTTCAAACGTTATTCGACAACGGCTACTTGAAAACAAAACACTGCATTTAAATATAGCTATCGACCAAGCTAGAGCGCTCCATGCAGCTCAGAAAAATTCAGAAGCATATACATACACTCAAACACCAATTGTGGGTGCAGTTTCTCAGGAAAATAACTGTACCGGTGTCCAGTCAACGGTCCCCATTAATGCTTGTTGTGCAGCTTCGGCTAACACCAAGTATACGTGTTTTTTTTGTGGAGGACCTCGTCATAACAGAAGTGTGTGTGCAGCAAGAAACGCTACCTGTTTTAAATGTAAAAAAGAAGGCCATTTCTCAAAAATGTGCCGTTCGAACCCAAATACGACATCTGCTGCAACATGCTCTCACAGACTCGCGACAATGTTGATATCCAACACTACGTCTGCCTCCTTAGGATACCTAAAACAGGCTGCATTATACGTATTGGTCGGGAAAAATGGCGCCGGTACGGCGCTAATGGATACGGGGAGCTCAGGATCCTTTATCTCCCTCAGTTATGTGAGGAAACACAAAATACAAATAAAACCCGCTACTGGTAACGTGTCCATGGCGTCATCATCACTTAAAGCTTCTATCAAAGGACAGTGTACGGTGGATTTGAACCTTCTGGGTGAGTGGTATCCAAATGTAAAACTTTCAGTTCTACCCAACCTCTGCTCTGATATTATTCTTGGCCAAGATTTCATGTCACAACATTCCACTATATCTTTTGCATTCGGTGGCTCTAAGAAAGATCTTGAAATCTCTCATCCTATCTCCTGTAGTGTGCCCTCGGCATTAGTGGACACACCATCTTTATTTTCCAACATTGATCCAGACTGTAAACCTATTACAACTAAATCTAAAAGGTGTGGAGAGGGTGACAGACGTTTCATACAGACTGAGATTGAGAAAATGATCAGAGAGGGTGTAATTCAGGAAAGTACTTCCCCTTGGAGGGCTCAGGTTTTAATAGTAACAAATGAACGTCAAAGAAAGAGACTAGTAGTCGATTATAGTAGAACAATTAACAGATTTACTAGATTGGATGCTTATCCATTACCAAGAATGGATGACTTAGCCCAGGAAATATCAAAATTTAAAGTTTATAGCTCATTGGATCTGAAGAGTGCATATCACCAGATACCAATAAAAGAAGAAGATAAGCCTTATACAGCATTTGAAGCTAACGGTAAACTTTACCAATTTTGTAGAATTCCTTTTGGAGTGACCAATGGTGTTGCATGTTTCCAAAGGATAATAGACAAGATTATTAAGGAAAATAATCTAACGGGAGTGTATGCCTATGTAGACAACATTGTCGTAGTCGGGAAAAATCAGCAAGACCATGATGAGAACTTAGAAAAATTAAAAAAGATTATTACCCAGTATAACCTCACTCTCAATGAAGAGAAGTCCGTGTTCTCTAAAACATCCATTGATTTTCTCGGCTATAGTATATCACAGGGCTTACTTAGACCTGATGCAGAACGTCTACGGCCATTAAGAGAGTTACCTATTCCTCAGAACAAAACCTCTCTGCGTCGAGTGCTTGGATTATTCTCTTACTACTCCCAGTGGATACCCAAATTCTCTGATAAGATTAGACCCTTAATAACAGCTAATTCATTCCCCCTTGATCCAGAATCGATAAAAACATTTGAAATCTTCAAGGAGGAAATTGAAAAGGCCTTATTGCACTCAGTCGACGAAAAGATACCTCTTGTAGTAGAAACCGATGCCTCTGATACTGCTATTGCAGCCACTCTCAATCAAGCAAACCGTCCAGTAGCATTCTTTTCACGCACACTTACGACTACAGAACGAAAACACTCTTCCGTAGAAAAGGAGGCTTGTGCAATAGTAGAGGCAGTTAAAAAGTGGTCACATTATCTATCAGCACGACGTTTTGTGATAGTCACAGATCAACAAGCTGTGAATTTCATGTTTGATGCAAGAAGGCATGGAAAGATCAAGAACAGCAAGATCGAAAGATGGAGAATGGAATTGGGGTGTTACGAGTACGATATCATGTACCGACCAGGGAAAAACAATATTCCAGCCGATACGCTCTCGCGTGTCCAGTGCAATGCACTCGACAACATGGGAAGATTGCATGAAATACACGAACATCTTTGTCATCCGGGTATAACCAGGTTAGCTCATTTTGTTAAAGTAAGGAATCTTCCGTACTCTATTGAAGAGGTTAAGAGAGTGTGTGCAGCATGTGCAGTGTGTGCCAGATGGAAACCACGCTTCTATACACCAGAAGCTGGACGCCTAGTCAAAGCTACACAACCAATGGAACGACTCAGCATTGACTTTAAGGGGCCCCTTCCTTCAACTTCGAAAAACCGTTACCTATTAACGGTTATAGATGAGTACTCACGTTTCCCTTTTGCTTTCGCATGTACAAGCACTAATTCAGACTCTGTAATACAGGGTCTAAGTCAAATATTCATAGTATTTGGCATGCCATCCTACATCCATTCGGATAAGGGTGCATCCTTCTTATCAAAGGAAGTACGTGAATATCTCACCAATCTCGGGATTGCTACTAGCCGGACAACGCCTTATCACCCCCAAGGAAACGGTCAGTGTGAAAGGTATAACGGGATTATATGGAAACACACATTATTAGCCCTAGCCTCAAGAAATCTCAAGGAATCGCAGTGGGAAGCGGTTTTGCCTGAAGTGCTACACTCCATAAGATCTCTTCTTTGTACCGCTACTAATGCCACACCACATGAAAGACTCTTTTCATATCAACGGCGAACTCCCAGCGGCCATTCCTTACCCACTTGGCTATCTAAGCCAGGGCCTGTTCTTTTGCGTCGCCATGTCCGAGCGAGTAAGTACGAACCATTGGTTGACGAAGTAGAGTTACTCGAAGCAAATCCCCAATATGCACACATAAGATTCACCAATGGTCGCGAATCTACAGTCTCTGTAAGCGACCTAGCACCAGCAAGGATCTCATTACAAAGCGAGAATGTTGTAGATGATATCCAGAAAGACCTAAATGATTCTACACCCACTAATGAATCTCCCAAGGAAAAAGTAGATAGTAACGATTCACAAACTATCGTTAACTCAGAAATTGTATCTTCTCCAAGTGATTTAAATATTATTCCTCCTCAAGTAATGTCAAGAACTCCTGATATACCCAGACGATCCCAACGGGAAATTCGTAAGCCAAAGAGGTATGATGAACCGTAAAAAAAAAAAAAAAAGGAGGGGGAGAATGTACTATACTTATCTGCCCTTGGCATTTTGTTAGTGTAATTACTTCCCTTACTTGCATTCGTCAGTTGACGAATTGCTTAGTCAGAAAATGTTTTGTTGATTAAATCCTTGTTAAGGAAAACCAGTCTTGTCAACTCATTTCAATAGCTAAATAATTCCATTTTAGTTTAAAAAGTTTCCAGTTCGCTGATAAATTATTTTCCATGCATAGGGGTGGTGGAGGTCTTATGCCAGCCACAGGTCTGTTTGTTTCATCTAAGCCGAGCTCCGACATTTTTTTCTTCCTCCACGTGCCTACAAATTAAACTTGAAACAATAACAATAGGTAGTTCCACTAAATTCGCTGAAAAAACAGCATAAGATGAAGAAAAATAACCCTAAACTTAACAAAAATGAACTTTTTCATCAAAATGTTTATCTTATTATTAAAAGGAAAGATCAAAGTATTTTAAAATTGTTTTTAAAAAAATTTTCTAATCATTTATAGCACGTTCGAAATTTTGTTAAAAATTAAAAAATCATGTTTTGATTTTAGTTAGCGGGTAACACAATCGTGACGAGAATTTACAATAGAAAACGTAATAACTTTTTTTTTCGGTGACAAACTCATTAATTTAGAAATTCTTGCAAAAATCAAATAATTGTCGGGTTTTAATGAACTTTCAGGACTTATTAACAAATGAATGAAATTACTTTTGAAATCATTATTTTTTAAAAAACCTTGGTAAAAATATATTTTTTTTAATTCTGTTACCCATCTCTACGTAAATTCATGAAGTTTTAAGAAATTTAATTTTGTTGAGAAAATTGGTTTTATTAATTAAACACACGAAGACTCATTGGGAAATTTAAAATCATAAGTTCTTCGAAACATTTTGCTTTTGTTTCCGAAAATCTGCTCCAAATAGTAAAATGAAAATGCAATATAACTATGACATTATTTAATTTGATAAGCTTTTAAAATCATAAGAATATTATATTGTGAAGAAATAATTTTTTTGATTAATGATGTATTGTAATTATTTGTTTTCATTTTTTTAATTATAATAATTTATAAAATTAGTTTTAAATACTTCAAAGATTGTTTGTGGTTAGTTTTTAAACTTAAGCGAATATTATATTTACTAAACGAAAATTAAACGTCTAATACAAATCATTATGCCTTTTAATTTTTAAAATATTTTAAAACATTTTGCGTATTAGAAGTGTTGCATGAGGGACTGAAGTAGGCTCTTCACCGTCTTGTGTGAAATGACCTTCTCCGGTGTCGCGTGTTCCGGGCGCCTAAATAAACAACCATGATACAACAGATGTGTTCGTTGTGTTCGTTGTGTTCGTTGTGTTGTCTTTTATCCATAAACACCCTCAGATAAAACTTAATGAAACATGGTGGCAGCGGTGGGATGAAAGGATATCCAAGCAAAGAAGGGAAAATAAGGAATTTATTTCAAAAGACGAACCAAGACAAGTAACGTTTATTGGCTGTAACTGACATTGCTCATTTTTTGTAAGGAACAATTTTCCGTTAATACCGTTTCCTGTAATTTTTTTGTTTACATGTTGTTCGTTATTTGTGTTCAGAAACGATATGCGATCTATTTTCATATAATTAATCATTTTCTAATTGCAATTTCTTTAAAAATCTGAAGTTTCATTGACTGCTAATTATTGTCGATGTTGAGAAAGAAATATCAAGTCCGACAAGAGCAGATTAAACTTTAATCTTTTTGTTTTTCTATTAAAAAAAGCTCTTATATTCACCCTGGAAAAGGTAAGTTAAAGTTAGAGATCAATCGTCAGGAAAGCATTTGAAATTATTTCATTGTCTTTTTTAAAACATAAATTTCCGTTTTATTTCAAAGATAAAAGCCTAAACTATAATCCCCATAATGCCAATTAAAAAAAGCATATGAAGCATTTAAAAAAATTTTTTTTTTCGCCATTTAAAGACTTCAAAAGATTTTTAACTTTAAACGTTTAAATTATTCTAATAAATCTTTTTTTTTAATGAAATTAATTCATGTATTTATTTTTCATCGTAGAAAATATTGTCCGTTATGATGACATTATTTCTCCATTTAGGTAGCTCCACTAATTCGCAGAAAAAAACAGCATAGTATGGAAGAAATAAATCACAAGTTTTCGGAGTTATTATTTTTAGAAAATATTGGGAAAAATATATTTTAATCTGTTATCCTCCCTCCTCCATGTACATTCATGAAATTTTAAGAAATTAAATTTTGTATCGAAAAATATATTTTATCAGTTATACAAGACTTACTTGCAGAATGAAAATCATCTATTATTATTTCCAAAATTACTGCTGGTGTGTGCGAGAATTGCTTGATATTGCAGGGAAGGTTTTTGAGACCATTATTAATGCTGAAATAGTTTAGCATCTTACTGCCCATAAACTCTTCTCTGACAGGCAGTATGGCTTCCACTTTGCCAGGTCCACAGCCGATATGCTAATGACCATTACAGAGTACATGCTCCAGGCCCTCGATGAGTCCAGTGAGGCTTGTGCTGTTGCTCTGGACATCTCCAAGGCTTTTGACAGGGTTTGGCACTCTGGCCTTCTATGCAAGCTACGGGGTTATGGTATTACCGGACGGTTGCTTGATCTAATCCAATCTTTCCGACATAGCCGCATAATGAAGGTTGTCCTGAATGGGCATGCCTCCACACCCTTCTGTACAAATGCTGGTGTCCCTCAGGACTCTATCCTAGGCCCTACGTTCTTCCTTATTTACATAAACGACCTCCCAGACGAGATCAAGAGCCAGGTAGGCATCTACACAGATGACACCACAATTTACTCCCGCATCAGAAAAAATCCCAGTGTGACGAACAAACATAATCTCGCTGCTGATCTTGAAAGGGATCTACACTCTGTGGTGAATTTGGGTAAGAAGTGGCTCATAAATTTCAATGCATCTAAGACCAAGTTGCTGTCTCTCAATCATCACAGGCAACCTCTCCTGCCTCCCATAAGCATGGACCAAGCGAGTCTCCCTGAGAGCAATACTCTGCACCTCCTCAGCCTTACCCTCTCCTCTGATCTCAAGTGGAACCACTACATTGAATCAATAGCTAAATCCACTGCTAGGAAAGTTGGCTCACTGTATCGGGCCAGGACGTTTTTTCTCACCTGAAACCATCCTGCATATATACAAATCAGCCATTTGTCCATGCATGGATTACTGCTGCCATATATGGTCTGGTCTCCCCGCTGTTCATCTCCATATTCTTGACAGGCTCCAAAGGAGAATCAATAATGTGATAGGTGCTGACTTGGCAGCTCGACTACAGCCACTTTCCCACCGACAAAATGTGGCTTCCCTGTGTCTGTTCTATAAATACTTCCATGGCTTCTGCTCCAACGAACTCAAGTCACTGGTGCTTCTGCAACAGGTGTTTACTCGTGCAACCAGACTGGTATCTGGGTCTCACCCATTCACAGTTAGATCAACCAAATGCAGACGACAATTCTACTCCTTCAGCTTCTTTTCTCGCACTTCCCGTCTGTGGAACTCACTTCCTTATTCTTGCTTTCCTGATGGCTACAACCTCCAGGAATTTAAATGAAAGGTCAATACTCATCTCTTAACTACATTACCTTAATTCTTTCCACACCGCCCTGTATATCCTTTCCTTTCTCTCCACCTTTGTAACTGCCATCACACCTGTATTCCCATCCTTCTCTTGCTCCTTTCTAACTGGTTCGTCCTTCTCTTCAATCTCCTAATCTTTTTCTCTTATGTAGCCCCCTGCACATCAGTGGCATTACCGCCTTGCTCGGGACGATATGATTAAAAAAAAATAAAAAATAATAGTAAAACAAAAAATGCAGTAAAACTATGATGTTATTTAATTTTATAATCTTTTAATCGCTTTAATAAATTGTTGTATTGTTGAGGTGGTAAACAATACACAGATGATAAAATAATATCTTATTCGGTACAACAATAGTCCATAGATCACAACAGTATGGGTGGTTGAGTTAGCAAGTTAACAGGTTAACAGTAGCCCTCAGCTCACGCTAACTTCTTCCTTTAACCGACTCACTCTTGATCAAGTGAGACCAGTCACGTGATCAAGTCATGTCACAACATCTCCCGCCCCGATTTTTTTTTTTTTAATGTCCTCTGTACATTATATTCTTTTTTCTTATATTTTTTCTCTTAGGGTTAATCTCTAATATTCATGTAGAGGAATGTTTACGTTTGCTCGATTGTCTATTTATAACTGGAATTGGTAAAGGTATTGGAACGTCAGACATGTCGTAAAGTATGTCCATTGCTTCTTCTTTTCTCCCATTTTCATCTTGAGTGAACGTTTTTTTTATTTGGCTTAAGTGTCTTCTAACCTTCCACTTAGGATGTTTAATTAAATACAACATCCTTCCAATTTTTCTTTCTATAACACCTTCCAACCAGGTACTTTTTCCCAAGTGATAATTCAAAAAGTAGATTTTTTGTCCTGATATAAAACCTTTTTTTCAAGTAATATCATTACTCTTTGAATTATATTTTGATGGAATTAATTTGTTGAATATCAATCTAATTTTCTTTGCGAACATTAATTTTGCTGCGCTTATACCCGCATTCGCATTTGATGTAATTCTATATATTGGTGATCTTATGTGTGTTATTGCCAACAGTTTGAAGAAATCTTCAAATTCCTTTGAACTAAATTGTGTGCCATTATCCGACACAATTGTTTCGGGCACCCCAAATCTAGCGAATATCTCTTAAAGTGTATTAATAGTAAAGTTTGTAGTAGGCATTTTACATTTCATTACTTCTGGCCATTTCCTGAAACTGTCCATGATCACGAGGTAATAAACTCCTCTCATTGGTCCAGCATAATCAATGTGTAACCTTAACCAAGGTTTATCAGTTTTAGGCAATGGATTAAATTTTGTAGCTGGTGCCTTCGCTACTAACACAATATTCTTGCAAGCTTTTACTGACTTCTCTATGTCTTTGTCCATGTCCGGCCAGTGCACACAACTTCTCATTAGGGACTTCATCTTGCTCATTCCAGGGTGACCAGTATTGAACTCTTTTAATACTTTTTTAGTTAGTACTGCGGGTATGACTACCCGTTCTCCATACATTAATGTTCCGTAACATATCATGAATATGTTGTGTACATTTTATTTTTTTCATCCATTCTTTTTTTGTCTGGTAAATAAATTTATTGTCTTTCGCCCTGAGTTTAATTTCATCCAGCATGACTGGTAATTCTTTAATTGTATTTTGCAATATGTATTTAATTTCTATTTCAGACGTTAATGACACAATGACAATTTCCTCTAGCAGTTAGTGGCTTTTGGCACTAGTCTCGATAAGTCATCCGCATGAGCTATCTTGTTTGATGGTAAAAATTGCATTTTTAAAGTATAATTCAGTAGAATTGTTGCCCATCTTTGTAATTTATTTGCAGTGTGCTTCGGAATTCCTTTCTTGGATCCAAATATCGTCAGTAAGGGATGGTGATCAGTTTGAAGGGTAAACTGCCTTTCATATATATATACATATAGAACTTTTTAACTGCAAAGATAATTGCTAAACCTGCTTTCTCTATCTAAGAATAGTTTAATTCTGCCGGTAACAGTGTTCTTGAAACATGATGTACTGGTTTTAGACTACCGTCATCTTCTTTATGTAGTAACACAGCTCCTATGCTATAGTTGCTGGCATCACTTGCGACATACATTTCTTTCTTTGGATCAAAATGTGTCAGTGCTATGTCTGAAGTTAAAGCATTTTTTAATTTTGTAAATGCTTTTTGGCACTCTTCTGACCAGACAGATTTCACACCTTTTTTTTAGTACGTTATTTAACGATGCTCTCAATGTCTGGGATATAACTACTATAGTAATTAGCTAAACCCAAAAATGACTGTAACATAGCTATGTTCTTTGAAGCTGGCATATTTTTTATTGCTTCTTTTATCTTTAGATCTGGTGTTCGACCCTTTTCATTTACTATCTGACCCAGGTATTTTATTTCCCTCAGGAAAAATTTAGATTTGTCTAGGCTAAGTTTGAAGCCATATTCTTTAATTCTTTCAAATACTTGCAAAATATGCCTTGAGTGTTCTTCCTTGTTTTTGCTTTTGATCAATATATCATTGATATATGATGTAGTAAATCAAGATCTGCCAGCATCGAATCCATAATTTGTTGGAAAATTGTAGGCGTGACTTTAATGCCATATTGTACCTGTTTATGCAATATAATCCTCTATACGTATTTATAGTAAGTAACTCTGCGCATTTTTCGTTTACTGGAATCTGAAG
This sequence comes from Ascarosepion bandense, assembly GCA_037127315.1. Classification (NCBI taxonomy): domain Eukaryota; kingdom Metazoa; phylum Mollusca; class Cephalopoda; order Sepiida; family Sepiidae; genus Ascarosepion; species Ascarosepion bandense. The sequence continues at coordinate 2,107,622 of JBBBDQ010001776.1, forward strand.
ATACCCTTCCAACGGATCTAACTTTGAAAAAATCTGTCCTCCATTTAGAGCAGCAAAAATGACTTCCGCTGTGGTGGGGGAGGTAATTTATATTTTTTAGGTAGTCGTTTAACCCAGTAGAGTAATCAGCACATATTCTTATTTTGTTGTTTTTCTTCTTGACAAAAACAGTTGGCGCAGCCCATTGACTATATCAAATCTTTTTAATAATACCTTGACTTTCAAGTCTTTGTAATTTTTTCTCAATAATCTCCATTGGTGTATACGGGACTTGCCATTTTGTCCAAAAAACTGGTTCTACATTTGCTTTTAGTTCAAAACTTGCTTTACCTTTTGTACATAGTCCAAGTATAATTTCTGTTGGGAAAATAGACTACACAGTATTTTGCTTAATGGAAATAGTAAGTTTAAGCTTTTAGCTTTCAATTAAAGCTAAAATGAAAGATTTAAGAATGCTTTTTCATTTATAAAAATTTATTTTGAAACTTAGGTAATGCAAAAAGTGATGGTAGCTATTTAAATGTCTTCTTTGAATTTAAATTCAAACCATACTGTCAGGGACATTGTAAAACCTCTCCTCCCACCAAAAAACAGAAACAAAAGAAGTTTTGAATAATTTTGATGAAATTTGGTGTTTTTTTTTTTAAAGATAATAGTCCATTTGACTGAGCTACGATGTTATAATGAGGGAAGCTGGTGAATAAGATAATGAATTGAACAGTTAAAAATTCAACACTATTTGATGAAAAGAAACCACAAAACACAAGATTATATTTACAATTGTGCCAGTAGAGTGTTCAAATTCAGATGGAAGTTCGAAGTTGATGGGGTTGACAGTTCATGTAACATTTTCAGTGTAAAGTAATACAAAATATCCACTGAGCATGGAAGGTCGAATGTGAACAGTCTATGTTAACAAGTACAATAGATGCCTGAAAAAGAGCTCAGTGTACAATGGCCAAAATATTGTAAGTATAGAAACCAAGATGAACAATCTGGTTTGAATAGAGCAGTATACAATATAGATTATATAAAATGCAATAAAATGAATTTACTGAACTTGCAAGGGGAACAGACAAGTGTGAGGAACAAAACTTGTTTCCATGTCAAAAGTTACAATTTTTGTACATGATTTCACTTGAGTAGTCAATGATAATTTTACTATCATTGTTCAAATATTGGGATCCTTTGACTGATTTTTTTCTCTGTAAATTGCCATAATATTTTCCTAAAGATATATGGTAGGTTCCCAGTGGATTGCTCTCACCAGGCACAATAAGTGGTTAATGCATAATGAATGGGTGTTGTCAATTTAATGATAACATAAACTTAAATCTTCACACAAATATTTCATTATTTCCTCAAAGATTATATGTGCTATCCTGCACCACTAGTCTAACATACTGACCTGATATTCTTTGAGTGGCTGTCCAAATCATCCTTGGGGCTATTGTTTGTATATCTATTTTATCAACATTTTATTCACTTCCCTGCTATAATAGGTGCAAGTTCTCTCCTGCATTTAATGGCTGAGTGACCTAAAACCAACCCTGTGTACCTGGCTTGATTCTCAGTAACAAAATTTGAGTATAGCCTGTTTCTTGCATAATATCATACATGGTTTTCAATTCAAAATTGACCTTTTTCAAGTCTAGCACTCAACTTGCTGATTTTCTCATTTTACTTGCTGAGAATTTTATTGTACAATTGATTTCAGTCAGAATAAATTGTAAAATGCCTCAATGTTAAAAACTAATTCACCAGTCTTTCTACTTATATATCCTTGTATTTAAAAGTATGGGTGATCACAACTTTTCAGTTAAGAAATTACACTTTTGTTTTTGGTCAGCATAGACTTTAAAATTTTTGAAATGGCTTTAACCCTCTAGGGCCATTCGTATCATATTTGATACAGTATTTCCCTATAAGGAAACATTTGGTATTTCTCTATAAGGAAACATTTGGTATTCATTGACTGAGCAGTCAGTACTGCTTTCATTTGAAATTTATAAAATATTTCTCTTAAAAAATTTTTCAGGAAAATATTTCTTTCAAGGCTTGTTTTCATACTGTATCAAATATGATACGAATGGCCCTAGAGGGTTAAGAAAATATTTGAATATCCACTTTTATAAAACCCTTTCATGACCTTACATTGTGTGCTTTCTTGTACTCACTTAATATTTTTTCTTTTTCAGTTTGCATCTTTGAGAGTACCTGAAATCATGATATTCATGTGAAAAGTGGCATTCTTACACTGGAATTTATGGATTAGTAGTTAGCTTTATGTCTGTAGAAGAGAGACATAAGAGAACATGTGTATGAGATAGAAATTTCTTATAAAATCTGTGGTGTTACATTTTACGTGATTTAAAAACTCAAAACAAATATGAAAACTCAGTGACAAGAGAGATTTTCACTGTCAAATCTGTGGATTAAATGTTCTCACAATTCACATCTCAAACAACACATTTTAAATCACACTGGAAAAAGACAATTCCACTATGGAATCTTAGGATTTAAATGTTCCCAAAAGTCAGATCTCGAAAGTCACTTGTTAAAACACACAGGGAAGAAATCATTTGAGTGTGAAATCTGTGGATTAAGTTTTTCCAAAATTCATCTCTCAAAAAACACATTTTAACGCACAGTGGAAATAAATTATTTCACTGTAAAATCTGTGGATTTAAGTGTTTGAAAAGTTCAATTCTAAACCAATACATGTTAACTCAAAATGGAGAGGATTCTTTTCATTGGGAATCCCATGGGTTTTAATTTTCTCAAAATTCACCTCTCAAAAGAGACATTTCAAGAAATAAGCCATTCCACTGTGAAATCTGTGGATTTAAGTGTTTAAACAATGCAAGGCTGAAAAGACACATGTTAACACACCCTGGAGAAACCATTCCACTGTTAAATCTGTAGATGTATGTGTTCACTAAATTCCAATCTCAAATCACATATGTTGACACACACTGGAGAAAAACCATTTCACTGTGAAATCTGTAGATTTAAGTGTTCAAACAATTCAAATCTGAAAAGACACATGTTGACACATACTGGAGAGAAACCATTCCACTGTGAAATCTGTGGATTTAAGTGTTCACTAAATTCCAGTCTGAAATCACATATGTTGACACACACTGGAGAGAAACCATTCCACTGTGAAATCTGTGGATTTAAATTTTCTCAAAAGTCAAACCTTAAACAACACCTATTAACACACACTGGAGAAAAACCATTTCACTGTGTAATCTGTGGATTTAAGTATACACTAAACTCCAGTCTTGAATCACATATGTTGACACACACTGGAGAGAAACCATTCCACTGTGAAATCTGTGGATTTAAATGTTCTCAAAATTCAAATCTTAAAAAAACACATATTAACACACACTGGAGAAAAGCCATTCCACTGTGAAATCTGTGGATACAGCAGTTCCCAAAATGGGAATCTCAAAGCTCACATGTTACAACACACTGGCAAAAAACCATTCCATTGTGAAATCTGTGGATTTAAGTGTTCACTAAATTCCAGTCTGAAATCACATATGTTGACACACACTGGAGAGAAACCATTTCATTGTGAAATCTGTGGATTTAAGTCTTCAGTAAATTCCACTCTCAAATCACATATGTTGATACACACTGGAGAGAAACCTTTCCACTGTGAAATCTGTGGATTCAAATGTTCTCAAAAGTCAAATCTTAAAAAACACCTATTAACACACACTGGAGAGAAACCATTTCACTGTGAAATCTGTGGATATAGCAGTTCCCAAAATGGGAATCTCAAAGCTCACAAGTCACAACACACTGGCAAAAAACCATTCCATTGTGAAATCTGTGGATTTAAGTGTTCACTAAATTCCAGTCTGAAATCACATATGTTGACACACACTGGAAAGAAGCCATTCCACTGTGAAATCTGTGGATTTAGTTGTTTAAGCAATTCAAGTTTGAAAAGACATGTTAACACACACTAGAGAGAAACCATTCCAATGTGAAATCTGTGGATATAAGTGTTCACTAAATTCCAATCTCAAATCACATATGTTGACACACAATGGTGAGAAACTATTCCACTGTGAAATCTGTGGATTTAAGTGTTTACACAATTCAAGTCTGAAAAGACACATATTAACACACACTGGAGGGAAACCATTTCACTGTGAAATCTGTGGATCAAACTTTTCACTGAAGGGAAATCTCAAAAAACATATGTTAACACACTAGAGAGAAAACTGCCCACCATGAACTCTGTGGTTTTGACTTTTCATGAAATGCACATCTCAAAGATACATGTGTACACACACTAATGAGGGATGATAGCACTCTTAAACATGTATACTCACATTGAAGAGAATACTAGTGATGCAAATTTAACCTGATAGTTCACCAGAGAGCAACACAAAACAATTTTCAGCTTAGATAATTTTACTTTTATAGCAATGGACAGAAGGAGTATATTCCAGCCAAGCTTAGAATTTGCAATGAAGTTTGGATTAGAATAGGGAGAATCTACAAGGTAACCAAAAAAGTTCTGTCCGATTTTGATTAGTCATTGAATGAAGTTGAAATATATTTGAAATGCGTGTTGGAATTGTTTTCAAATTCGGACAGCTTGAAGTAGGAACATCAAACGTTATAAAAAACATGTCCACTATGCCCAGCCATCAGTTATAAGCCAGACAGCTGTGAGAAGGATGGGAGTGGCTAGAGATCTTGTTCAGGGCTGTTTGCTTTATGACTTTTATGGCTTTAGTGGGCTTATCAGCAGCTGCATTAAGTTGCCACATATGTCAAGCATTTGGAGATAGTGCTGTGAATGAATGTACTGCAAGGCGTTGGTTTTAAAAATTCAAGTTGGAAGATTTGTCTCTCCATGATCCTCGCAATGGATGACCACAGGTCTTGAATGACGGAGTCCTGAAGGTGGCCATTGAAGAGGACAGTAGTCTAAAATGTGGTGGACTTGCAAGACAGTTCAACACTTCTGCTGAAACACCTGCATTGCCTAGGTAAGACTTACAAACCGAGTAAATGGGTTCCGCAAACACTGTTGGAGTTCACAAGGGACAATGAGTGGCAGCCTGCATATTGCTGCTTTCTCGCCACCGTACCGCATCCTTATTCAATCGAGTGCTTACCAGTGATGAAAAGTGGGTTCTGTACAAAACTCATAAACATTCCAGACATTGGTTTTTTTCCTCAGTATGCTGTCCCTCACACCGCAAGACCACCTATGCATCCACACAAGATTATACTTTGTGTCTGGTGGACAGGTCATCAAGTGGTTTATTATGAACTGCTACCAACGGGCCAAACAGTCACTGGAGACCTATACTTGCAGCAATTGAAACGTGTGCAACAGGCATTGTGCCAGAAGGAGTCAGCACTGGTGAATCACAAAGGTGTGCTTTTCCTCCATGACAACACCAGGCCACATGTCGCGCGAGTAGTCAGGGATACCATACAGCTACTTGGGTGGGAGACTTTGTGCCATCCACCTTATTCACCTGACCTTGCACCATCTGATTACCACCTCTTCCACTCCCTGGATAATCATCTTCATGGGAAAACCTTCAACAATGAAGCAGACTTGCGCAAAACCCTCACAGAGTTTTTTTGTGTCAAAACCCCCCAAGTTCTACTGCAAGAGCATTGAACAGCTGGAGACACATTGGCAGAAGGTGCTGGATGCCAATGACAATTACTTCGAAGACTAAATATAAGTTACACATACTGTGAAGCATTTTCTCTTTTGTTTTTCCTTTAAAAATGGACAGAACTTTTTTGGTTACCTTGTATAAAACATAAGAAGTAACATGTACACATTATCTGAAAAATATACAATCTGTACAAACTGTTTCAGCAAAATGAATTTTTTAAAAAATTGTTTATGATCTGAATGTAGCACAATCTTGAACTGTTTGCTTGCCCCTTCCTTCCATCTGATAATGTTATGATCCACCCAAACAAAATGATGTTGATTTGTGTACAAATGCTTTTAGCAGAGTGAAATTAACAAAATTTTTTATGATCTAAGTGGAGCACAATTTTGAACTGTTTGCTTGCCACTTTCTTTTGTTTCATAATGTAATGTTTATACCTTTACAAGAAAATAATGGTAATTTGTATAGAAACCCTTTCAGAAGAGTAAAATTAAAGAAATTTGTTTATGCTCCAAATCAGGTACCTGCACTCATTTTCAATAACTAACTTTTAAAATGAATTTATAAAAATAAAAAAGTTTTCTTGAAACTTATATTTTCATTTCAATTGAAAACTAAATAATGAAATCTACTATTTCCAGTAAGCAAAATTCTCTGGTGGATTTCAAAGAGAAATTATATTGATTGAAATCTAAAATTTTGAGATTTTTAAAAAATTTTCATTTTTTCATCCATTTCAGAGTGATCAACTCACTTGTAAACCAAAGTTAATTCTCGGATTTTAAAGTCTTACAGAAATAAAATGTAAGTTTGTGACACATTATTATTCGGAAGTCATGAGTTTACCACTGCTGTAGCCTGGTATTGAACTCACAACTCCTTGGGTCAAGTCACAGGAACTAATCAACATCTATATCCACTGGGCCATGTATTCTTAAGGACAAGAACAACTGAATTTTGGGACTTACAAACCTAATGTCCAGTAACCCTTTTTTTTATCAGAGTTCATATTGCAATATTTTGATGTTAATGGTTTTCTCTTGTATTTTTTACCAGAGCTTATACTGCAATTTTTTTACACTAATGATTTTCTCTGGTACTCCGTATTACTGGTTCCCATATTGTGTTCATCTTTGTGCTTGGTCGGCTTAGGAGATTTTTGAAACTTAGCATATGTACTGGTTTCTTAAGTTTACATAGTTTTCAGTGGCGTTCTCTGTTATTTCAGCTTCATCCTATAGGAGGCAGTGATCACCTTTCTCCCTCCGTATGTAGTCAGCTACCCCTGATTTTTCTAACTCTCCTCACGTTACAGCCTTGCGATGTTCTTGTAGCCTTACCTTAAGGGGGTGTCCTGTTTCTCCTTTATATTAAGGACACATAGCCCAGTGGATATAGACATTGGTTGGTTCCCGGGACTTGACCAATAGAGTTTTGAGTTCAATACCAGGCTACAGCAGTGGTGAACAAGTAACTTACAGGGTTAGAGGGAGATAATTCATGACTTCCAGAAGAGGCTTTAGGCATGGAATAGAGTTCATATACCCCAGTGACTGTAATAAAGGGTTCGGTTTGAAATTCCTAGCACCTGTAGAAGGCCTGAGCGTACAACGGCCGAAACATTGTACAAATGGCAAGAAAGATGAGGACAATAGATCTGTACATCTGTGACATGTTATTTTTTTAAGTTAGCAAATTTAAAGTTAAATTAATCTGATTTGAAAAAAGTATTACTTGTTCAAATTTAGAATAAACGTGTTTCTTAAACACAGAGAGCTTATCTTTCTGATCTGCGAACTGATGGAAGACAGCTGTCATCATTTAATTAACCCATCTGGCTAAGTATAGTGGACAGAACTGACAAATTTATGAAAGATAAGTGGATGTTTTGTTTCTAGGTTTTAACTATTTACTAATCTTTAAAAAGTACCATAATATTTTCAGCAATTATCTATTATTTTATTGAATTTTAGTTACTTTAGCTTTGTAATTTTATGGTTATAGGATACAAATCCTATATTGTCCAATAATTAACTGAAACACAAAATGTAAAATTGCACACCTGTAAAATCGGATCAGAATGACTGAAAACATTTTGGAAAAACCAGACCAGGACAAATTTTACAGGTCGGTGTGAAAATTAAGATTCTGTATTCTAATTGGATAGGAAATAGCAAATTGAAATATGACCCCTGTCAAATTTTCTTAACATTAAAAAATGGGTTTGTGGTTGTATCTGATCATGTGACTGGATTTCACTACTTATCCACGTCTCTTGACCGACCAAAGATAGTCTGATGGGAGTAGAGGTCTGATAAGAACCTCATCACAATATAAGGAAAAAATTTCAAGATGCATATCCTGTCATGTCTCATTGACATACATTCATTCTTCCTTTCCTTCTAATGTTCCTTTCTTCATGTTCACTCACTTGCTGTCAAAGAAACAACAACAATAAGATATCTTCAACTGACTCCTAAAAACTAATGTCCGATAAGTACAATTTCCTTTATTGCTTCACCTTCCTTTTACACCAGCCATAAAGAAAGGAAAAGAACACAGACTTTATTAGTAACCTATTAATCTTTCTGCATACACACATTCAGCTCCTTACTACTATTTCTCTGGAACATTTAGCTATGTACATTTTCTCTTTGAACATTTTCCCTCTTATCTGTTATTTCTTACTCACACTCTCTTTTTCACCTTAAATTGATTGCTCTTTTTCCTTTCCAACTACTCAGCAGCAGATACAAAAAGAAAAAGAAAGACACATTACTCTTCTACTCTGTTGAATTAAAGACAGCAAAACATTGACACTTTTTGTTCAAATTACATTCGCTTAAAGAAACTAAAAGACATTTTTCTATAAAAAAAGATTAAAAATATAGAAATTGTTTATTTTGCATGTATGTTATTAAATATACATTTTTCTCATTTTTAAAAATATTTCTTATTGTGTTGTCTTTTCTTGAAATGTGTGTTATATGTTGTGGACAGGATATCCTGCATTAAATTCTTTTTTTAAATCTGGGCGTTCTGTACCCCACATGTTTGAAGAAAAAATAACAAAACTTTATTTTAGATTAATTTTGAAATTTAATAACAAAGACTGAAATTATGTAACTTGACAGAGGTACTTCAATAACTTATGTAATATATGTTCCTTATTATTATTTATTTTTTCTTTGAAAAACAGATAATAAATAGAAAAAGAACGAGGCTTGAACCGCCTTCTACAACTACTGTCCCTTTCTCAACATAATGTCTTTATATATATTTCTTATTTATTTCTTATTTATTTTTATTTTTATTTATTTTATTTAAATTTAAGTTTCTTGGCACTGCCCGTCCTTTTTACTCAGTTTTTTTTTCTCGGGATAAGTTTGGGCTTGGTGTTAACGTCCTGCACTCTTTGAGGGATCATGGGTTCGTGCTTTGCATCTGGAGGGCGTTCGATCATTCCTATTTCAGAGTGGCTCTGGCCAGAAGCATCCACCTGACCACCAATCTCATCATCAGCTGCACCTACCAGCTTTTTTTTTGTTTTCCTGTCCCTCCTTCTCAGCACATACAGTACTGTGCATAAGTATTAGGACAAGAACTATTTTATAAGGCATCAAAATAAAGTTTAAAATCACCCCTGTTCTAACACTTTTGCACACTACCGATAGTGTATTAGAACGGGGGTGATTTTCCTAAAAACCTTACTGAAATTCAAATACAGGGTGAAAAGCCAAGTAAATTGCTAATAAATATTGATTATTTAAAATTAGGTTTAAAAGAAGTGTATTAAAAAGAAGTTATATTTAATTTTTTCTATTTTCTATTAAACAAGTTATTTTGAAACTACTCATTATTCTATTATCATTAGATATGACTGACTTTTTTCTTAAAAAAATTGATACATCTAATGTTACTTCACAAGACACACTTTGGGAATTAATACAAGTTGCTTGGCGGGAGATAACATCAGATACATTGAAGAAGCTGTAATATTTGTACTTAGTATGTTTTGGATAATAATTAAGAGATACAAATATTAACCTGTGAAAACAAACTTTATTTAACTTCGTCTACATTCTTGTGTGAGTCCCTTGTGGCTGGCTAAAATGTCCGCTGGCGGGAGTAGCATATGTGGCTGGTGTGAAATCTTTTGAGGAACTAAAAAAAACTGAACTGCTACTAGTTGTTGGTCAGTAGGGATGGGCCAGAGAGAGAGAAAGAGAGGGAGTGAGAGATTAAGGGATTTCTGGGAAGTAGTTTGTGACCTAGGTGGAAGTGCCTGGAGAAGAGGAGGGAGAAGAAGACAAAGTTAATATGTTTAGGTAATATTATTTCTGACCTCTAGTAAGGGGGTACTACAAATACTCCTCTACCAGTTAACGGAGTTCTCGTTTTAGTTTAATCTTATTTATTTTTTAATTGACTCTGTGGCTTAATAATAAATGTATTTGTTATCCTTTTTCTATGTAACTGTTCTACCTGAAGTTCTTCGTTTTATGTTCCTGTACTTTTTCAGGTGGTAAACTATCAGGCTTTTTATTTGTATTGGTGGTTGCATTTTGTGTACATTTTGATTTTTATTTGTTTTCAATGTACGGTTTCAAACGGTCTATTGAAACTTGTGTATGCGTGTTTTGGTTAGTTTCTATGAGGAAATATTTTGGTGTTCATTCGAGTACCATGTAAGGACCTGAATAGGGTGCTTCTAGCAGTTTCCGAACATGATCTATCTTAATCCAAACTTTATCACAGGTTTGAAGTTGATCTGGCATGTATGATTTTTTTGTTGATTTTTGTTTGAAAAGTCTGTCAGATAAAATTTTGCCATAGTTTTGTGCAGTTCTCTTGTAAAATCTTGTGTAACCATTTCTGTATTTTCTGTATTCATCATTAGTTGTGGCAATAACACTTGTGCACATGTTACCGCATAAAAGGGGGAAAATTCGAGCAGTTGGGCATACTTTGAATTCCCAAGAGAACTATTGGTAGGGCTGAAATCCAAGATTCTTTTCGAGCCATAATAGCTGCTTTTAAAGTTCTGTAGGCTCTTTCTAGAAGTCCATTACATTGTGGATGATAGGATGTTTTACGTAGCCTATAGAATCCAATAATTTTTGACAGTTCAAGGAATAGTTCGCTTTCAAACTGTGTGCCTCTGTCTGTTATGACATGGAGAGGAACACCAAAGTGAGTAATCCACGTGTTGCTTCGGCTACGGTTTGTGCTGTAATATCTGATATAGGTTGTGCTTCTATCCATCGACTGGTTCAATCTATACATGTTAAAATATACCGACATGTATTGATGTAAGGATTGTTGGAGCATTTTGCTGGTGGTAGTGGTCCAATTATATCTATGTGTACAGTATGAAAACTTGATGATGGTATTTCCAACGTTTGTAAAGGCGATTTGGTATGTCTGTATATTTTTGCTTGCTGGCAAGATGTGCATGATGCATATAACCAGATTATATCATACTACATATACATTTAAGTGACTTGAGTTTGTCAAAAATATTTTGAATAATAATCACATTATTGCTGTTTCAGTTGATGACATTTTCATTACTGCAAATTATAATTCTGCATTAATCATTGTAAAACAATGTTTAAATGAACAATTCAAAATAACTGAACCTTGGCACAATTAAATATTATTATTCTATTCCATCCAAAGGAAAGAACAATTTATTTACAAAGTCTTTCAGAAAGGTAAAACTAAAGAGATATTTGAATGCACTGAAGGATGAACAACACTATACTTTTTGCTTGCTACTTTCTTCCCTTTCACAATGCTTGACTGTATCTCTTTTGTATTTGAACATTATTTCTACTTTTATTTTATTACTGTCTTACAGTTACTTTGCTTTTCACCTGCAATTTATACATATATTGTTTATCTCCTATTATATTTGTCTTATTTTTTATTCTTCATTGTGAACCTTTTGCTCTATTACTGTCTTATAATTGCTTTGCTTTTCACCTGCAATTTGTACATATATTGTTTGTTTCCTATTATTTTTGTTTTATTCTTTATTTTTCTTTGTGAACCTTTTGCTTTTATATTTGCTTTGCTTTTCACCTGTAATTTATACATATATTGTCTCCTATCATTTTTGTCTTATTCTTTATTCTTCTTTGTGAACTTTTGCTTTATTACTGTCTTATAGTTGCTTTGCTTTTCATCTGTATTATATACATATATTTTTGTCTCACATTATTTTTGTCTTATTCTTTATTCTTCCATTAATTATTTTTTATTTGTATATTTGTTTGCAATTCTGCACTGTGAATAAAATCACTTGCAATGTTTTTTGCAATATTTTTTTTTCATATAAATCTAAAATGTCTATTAGTGTTCCCGGCTGTAAAACCTGTGGTGTTAGTTTTTCTCAGCATCCAAACATGAATGATGTATACATGGGTGTAACCTTTCTCTTGTTAAAAAAAAGAGGCGTTCAGTATGTACAATACCAATTAAAAATCTTATTTTTAAATGATTTTTTAAGAAGAAAGTTATGCTTTGTTGACAGATTGGTCAATATTGAATCTTTTTATTATGACATGTTGCAATACGCATGGTTTGTCACAATAATTTCTGTTTTTAGTATTTCCTAAAAACTTGAGGCTGAGGCTCAGATTTGTGTTGTAAAAATCAATGGTAAAATGAAGTCTGACAGATTATGTATGTGTATAAAATTTAGTTTTCAAAACATGTAAGAGGCTAAAAACTGATTATCTCTAACACGTGATAAAATTTGCAAATAGGGATAGTTTAATGTGATACATTTAAATGTACTATTTGCAGTAATCAAAATAATGATGTATTTCAAACAAAAATTATATTCCCTTGAATCCAAAACTTTGAAAGGTTTAAATGTTTTTCAATTATTTAGACATTTTTGAGTGGTCAACACATTTGTAAATAAGTTATTGGTTTAAAAGTCTTGCAAAAATAAAATATACGAATGTGATATGTTATTTTTAAAAAATAGCAAATTTAAAGTTAAATTAATCTGGTTTGGAACAGATATTACTTGTTTATGGCATGAAATTTAGAATGAAGGTATTTCTTAAATCACATACCTCTGATCTTTGAAGTAGGTCATCAATCAGGTTACACATCTTGAAGTATTGTTGACCATGATTGACATAAATATATGTAAACTCTATGAACATTCAATAAAGGAACAACCTTTGAAACATGTGCTCTTTTACTGACAGGTCTCTTATAACTTTCTAGACTTAAGAAATCTGCAGTTTAACACAAAAAATAAAAAATTATTTAAAAAATCTTAATGCTAAATGATTTATATTAAGCTTTTCAATTTTTGATTCATAAGTATAAATTTTACTTTATAAATTAATAATTAAAGACACTGAGTCACTGAAAGAAATTTAAAAAATATTTAAAACTTTATCAATCATCATAATTAGCAATGAAAAACTGACAACAATTCTTATAAAAATTCATTATTCATCTAAATTTTTTTTCTTCAGAATATGATATTCTTAATATATATTATTTATAAAATCAATTAAAAGTTTATTTTAATTTCAAAATAGCATAGTTATTATGCATTTTATACATAAGGAAAGTGGTTCTATAGGGAAAAAATAGAGAAAGAATTAAAAAGATTTTTAAAAATAATGAAAACAAATTTTGATCTATCTTCTTAATAATACCATCAACATTTTGACAAAAAAAACTTTGTTTATATTGTTATATTAACATCATGCTATGTTGTATGTTTGGCAAATGAATGGATGTACCAAAACTAAGACATCGTTTAATTAGAGAAGCTATTAATTGCTTTATTTATTTGTATTTCTGAGAGTAGGTATTTTAATTAGTTACACTATTTACATTGTTTAAACTGTTATCCTCATCTTTGTTGCCATATTCACTATGTTTTGGCTGTTGTACACTCTGACCTTCTTTTGGTGATTGTAATTTCAAAATAAAGAGTACATTTGAAAATTCCAATCATCCAAAGAATGCGGGAGCATACAATAACTAAAATGTTGAGAATATGAGAACAACTGTCTGACCAATGTAAATGATGTATTTAATTGCTTTTATGAATAATATGTATTGAGCACAATGTTTTTTTTATAATTTAAAAGAAAAATGAAATGTTGCAAGATTTTTTATTTTTTCACAATTTTAATTGAAATAATTTATGTACTATTTTTTTACTTGCACATTTAAAACTCTTTTTGAACTCTTGCTTCCTAGTTAGGTTTCATCACCAAAAATTGAATGCAATGTTAGTCAATATCTTCTGTTTTCTTAATTTATGTTCTTTTATTGTTCTTCTCCATAATACTGACTTCCTTAAGTGAGAAGTGTGATCTAAGAAAAAATATTATAAACTTTTGCAGATCAAAGATAACTTGGAAACAAGAGGTCAGAAAAGGAGTTCCACAAGTGAGAAATGTCAAAATATAAATTATTCCAGTTAAAATTATAAAAAAAATGAAAAATTTTGTAACAATTTTCTTTTAAGTTCTTTTTTAAAAATATTGGGCTTAATAAGTATTATTCAGAAAATCAATTAAATACACAACTTAAGTTGTTCAGACTGTTGTCCTCATCTTTATTTTAAATTGAATTATTAAAAATAAAAATGTTTTGTGAAGCTTTAATTTTAGTATAATTAAAATCATTTCACACATCTGGCTAAGAACAGTTCGCAGGAATTTATATAAATTTATGAAACCTAAGTAATTTTTTCATCAGGGAAACAACCTTTGAAACAAATGATCTTTTTAATTATAAGTCTTCCATAGTTTTAAAAATGTGCAATTTAACATAAAAAATTGAATTACTTTAAAAACCTTCATACTAAATTATTTTTATTAAGCTTTTCAGTTATTAGTTTGTAAATATAGTCTTTACTTAATAAATTAATAACCAAAGACACCAAGTGACTGGAAGAAAAAAGTTGTTTAAAACTTTATAAATCTGTATAATTAGCAAAGAAAAACTGAAAACAATTCATCATTCATCAAAAAATGTTTTTCTTCAGAATATATTCTTAACATATATTATAAAGTCAATTAAAAGTTTATCTATAATTAAAAACTGTGTAATTTAAATGCATTTTTTATTTTATTATTTGGAGCAGATTTTCAAAAATGTGGCTCCATAGGAAAAAGAATTACGTGATTTACATTCCCAAAGGAGTCTTGCATTTAACTAGTATAAGATTTGCATCAATATCAAATTTCTAGAAATTTTGTTAAATTTATTGGAGGTAGTGGGGGGTAACAGGTGTAAAAAAATGTATATATTTTACCAAGATTTTATAAAAATAATAATTTCATAAATAACTTCATTCATTTGTGAATAAGTCCTGAAAGGTTCATTAAAATCAGACAATTATTTGATTTTTGCAAGAATTTCCAAATAAATGTCTTTCAATTCCAAAAGAAATGATTTGCATCATATTAAAGTAAATATTGGGTGAATGGCTGACAAAAAACAAATTTAACTTAAATTTTCAGCATGTTCAAAATTATTAAAAATTAGAAAAAGAATACGGAAAACGAACTTTGATCTTTCCTTTTAATAATAACTTAGATATTTTAAAAATAAAACATTGTTTTTATTAAGTTTGAGCCCTTTTAACATCATGCTATGCTGTTTTTTTGGCAAATAAGTGAAAGGGTATAAACTCAGACATTGTTTAATAAGAGAAGATTTTAATTACTTCATTTATTCAGATTTCTGAGATGTAGTGTTGTAATAATTTACACTATTTAAATTGTTTAGGCAGTTGTCCTCATCTTTGTTGTCATATTCACTTTGTTTCAGCTATTGTCTGTTCTGACCTTCTTCTGGTGATTGAAATTTCAAAATAAAGGATTTAGTTCGAAATTCCAATCATCTGAAGAATGCTGGAGCATACAATGACCAAAATGTTGTGATTAGCCTGAACAATGTAAATAATGTATTTAATTGCTTTTATGAATAATATTTATTAAGCACAACATTTTTCAAAAAGTTAAAAGCAAAATGAATTGTTACAAGAATTTTCATTTTTTCCTTTCCAATTTTAATTGAAATAATTTATATACTTTTTCTTCTCACTTGTGGAATTCATTTTCTGACATTTTGCTTCCAAGTTATCTTTGATCTTCAATAATGTATATTTTTTCTTTGTTCACACTTCTCACTTACAGAAATCAGTATTAAGAAGAACAAAAAGGGATATAAATTACGAAAACAGAAAATATTGATTGACATTGGATTCAATTTTTGAAGATCAAAGATAAGAAGAGGCCATAATAGGAAATCAATAATAAAGAGAAGAAGATCAATAACAGAACATAAATTAAGAAAACAAAAGATATTTAGTGATATTGCGTTCAATTTTTGATGATCTAAGATAACTGGGAAGGAAGAGGCCAGAAAGGAATTCTACAAACAAGAAGGGCAAGAAGAAATTTTAGGCTACATCTGTAGCTATTTACACTGTAAAATACATAACAGATGTAAAGAAAAATATATTTTATGTAGGTTTTCTATAAAAAAAAAGAAAAGTTTCAAAGGAAATTTCATTCATTTGTTAATAAGTCCTGAAAGTTTCATGAAAATTTGGCAATTATTTGATTTTTATAATAATTTTCAAATCAAAGTGTTTTTTAATACCAACAAAATTTCCAAGCTTTTAAAATGGATCATTTAAAAAAAAAATCTTTTGATCTTTCTTCTTAACTGTTAGTAAGAATAGAAAACGAAAAGAGAACATATGATTCTTTTATTGAAGTCAAAATAGGTACAAATAACAAAACAAGAACACCCAACCACTGTGTAAAATGTTAAAGGAAAATCATTTATTACACAAGTAAAAACAAAAAAGTACAAACACAAAATTTGCATAAAATTTTCCTTTCATATGACTATTAAGGCAAGATAACAAATTTCTAATGTTCAAAAAAAGATTACCATCAAAAAACGTAAAAAGTTAGTCTTGCTAAAGATAAGGATTCAATGAAAAAAAGAGATAACATTTAAAAAATGCAGTAGTAAAACAATGTTACAAGCACCTATGAAAGCACCTAACTTTACTCCCCACCTGTAGCAATTTTAGAAAAGCCCCTTTTAAATTCACAATTGTTCATATTTGGAACAATTTCTTAGAATTCTTTTTGTTTTGTTGTCCAACTGCAGGAGAAATTTCACTTGTGAACTTCAAGGCTCTCTGGTAACTGTTTACCGTCTCACTTGTCGCTTCCTTGATGTCAACTTACATTGTTCCCTTTCTAACATTTTTAAAAAAGTAAAAATAATTTTTTTGTAATCTGCATTTGATTCAACTACATTTTTCCTCGTCCCCTTTTTGTCAAAATATTTTCTCACTTCGTCCACTGACCTGATTGCTGTTTATTCAAAAAAAGATCTCACCAAATACCCCATCCAAGTTTTTAAAAGTGTTTGACACCACACTTGTCTTTTATTTTCATTTGTATTTCTTCATCCCAACAGCCTGGGATATAACACACATGTGAACAGGGAAACAATGATGTATTGTCTTTTTTTGAGGTGCACAAGTCACTGTCAGTTTTTTTCTCTTCTGTGTAATGCAAGTCTATTTTTATTAGACTGGGATTCTTTCTTTTCTGACCAACAACAACTTTGATCAAATTCTTGGTTCATTAACCTCTGATTATCTGTTCTAAAACCAAATTAAATTATGACATTGAGTTTATTACAAATGTTTTAGTTAAAAGGTCTTCTGTCTGAACTGGATGAACTGTCTGAACTGGATGGGACCTTTCATCACTATCTACTTAACACTGAACAATTCATCTCCATGACAACTCACCACCAACCTACTTAGCATGAAGGCAACTCAATTCTGGCATTTAATTCGTAACTTCAGACTGGTGTTGGTTGTCATAGTGTGTATATCCCTATAGATTGGCTTGGAGTATGAAAATTTGCATACACTTTTTTTCTTTTCTTTTTAATTTAATTCACCCTATGCAAAGCAGTAAAGACACAATGGATTACTGGGTGTTAAATAAGTAGACAACAGAAACATTATTAAGGAGTGAAAAAAAGAAGTGAACAAGAAGACACTAGATAACAATTAATTAGGAAAGGATATACGGGGTGGTGAAAGAACTAGAGTCAAGTGGTTAATAGATGAGTATTGATATTGCATTTAAATTCCTGGAGGTTGTAGCTGTCAGGAAAGCAAGAATATGGAAGCAAGTTCCACAGGCAGGAAGTGCGAGAGAAGAAGCTGCATTTGGTTAATATAACTGTGAATGGGTGAGACCCAGTTGCCAATCTGGTTGCACGAGTAAACACCTGTTGCAGAGGAACTAGTGACTTAAGTTTGTTGGAGCAGAAGCCATGAAAGTATTTATAGAACAAACAAAGGGAGGCCACATCACGTTGGTGGGGAAGTGGCTGTAGTCAATCCACCAAGTTGGTACCTATCACATTACTGATTCTCCTTTGGAGCCTGTCGAGAACACTGAGATGAACAGCAGGGGCGCCTACCATATATGGCAGCAGTATTCCATGCACGGACAAATGGTTGATTTGTATATATGCAGGAGGGATTCAGGCAGGAAAAACATCCTGGCCCGACACAGTGACCCAACCTTCTTAGCAGTGGATTTAGCTATGGACTCAATGTAGTGGTTCCATTTGAGATCAGAAGAGAGGGTAAAGCCGAGGAGGTACAGTGTATTGTTCTCAGGGAGATTCATTTGGTCCATGCTCATGGGAGGCAGGAGAGGTTGCCTGTGATGATTGACAGACAACAGCTTGGTCTTAGCCGCATTGAAATTGACAAGCCACTTCTTGCCCCAATTCACCACAGAGTGTAGATCCTGTTCAAGGTCAGCAGCAAGTTTATGTTTGTCCGCCATGATGGGTTTCTTACTGATGTGGGAGTAAATTGTGGTGTCATCTGCGTAGATGCCTACTTGGTGCTTGATCTCATCTGGGAGGTCATTTATGAAAATAAGGAAGAGCATCAGGTCCAGGATAGAGCCCTGAGGGACACCAGCGTTTGTGCTGTAGGATGTAGAGGCATGCCCATTCAGGATGATCTTCATTTTGGGGTTATTTAAAAAAGATTGGATTAGATCAAGCAAGCATCTGGTAACACCGTAACCCCGTAGCTTGCATAGAAGGCCAGAGTGCCAAACCCTGTCAAAAGCCTTGGAGATGTCCAGAGCAACAGCACGAGCCTCACCTGACTCATCAAGGGCCTGGAGCATGTACTCCATGATGGTTGTTAGCATGTTGGCCATGGACCTGGCAAAGTGGCTCCTATAATAACTGGAATAATTGATATTTCCCTGAGGTTTCAGTTTTTTCATATCATACATGAGGCCTTGATATTTGATTTTCTTCTCCCTCTCAGCTCTGTTTAGACCTGTATCATTGGGTACACTGACCTCTACTAGAGTTGTTACTTTCTTCTTCTTGTCTCATATCACAATGTCAAGTTTTACAGCTGTATTGTCCAAATATGTAGCTGTAGGAATTACATAGTCATAGTGGATGGTATATGATTCATTTCCAAAATTTCTTTCAGCTAGATGTCCCAGGACCTGCTGCTGCATTAGATGTTTAATTTTTTACAGATGGTCCAGTGGATGTACTTGCACACTCTGTTGTCTTGCTGTGTAGTAGCCATCCCCCTGTCAGAACCCTACAACTGGATGTTAGATGGCTCACACCCTCCCCTTCTGTGTGGCAGAACCTGCACTTGTTGTCACTGCTGAGTCCACACATCTTCCTAAAAGCATTGGTCATCAGGCCTTGGTCTTGGGCAGCCAATATAATTTTTTCCTGGTTATAGTGGAGAGTTTCTTTTTTGAGCCAGCCTATGGAGCCTTCCTTATCTACATATTCCTGGAATAATTCTCCCAGAAATTATTTTGCACATGGTTGGTTGGCCCATTTTTCAAATTTTTTACTATAAAAGCCTTGATGTTTTCCTTCCAGCTATTTTGGGCTATTTCTGTGGTAGGCTCTTCTGGTGTTTCTTTTTCATCCATGAGCCAATCCTGTCCAAAATGTTTGGCCAATTGTGTGGTAGAAGTTGTTTTGCTGGCTCTTGTCTCTTGATGGTTATTTATTATTTAGAGGGTGGGGTTCTGGGTGCTTCTCAGATACTGGTCAGTGCTCACAATGATGGCTCTGTGCTGGCGATTAATCTCTGAAAGGCCCAGGTCTCCCTCTCCTCTTGGCAGATACAGCCTTGGTAGATACTAGTTTCTATATATTATTCTGTTTAGTGTTAGTAGCTTTCATGTTTTTATGTCTAGCCTGTTGATGTTTTGCTGTGGCCAGTCTATGATGCAAAAGCTGTATGTTATTATAGCATGGCGATTTGGTTGATGGCAGTTATTTTGTTTTTATTTTTAAGCTGTGTTTTGCAGATCTTCCTTACACAGCATATATATTCTCTTTCTCTTCATCTTGGTGTGTTGGATGGAATTATTTTCTTCTATGCTAAGGTAATTGTATGGTTCCTGTTCTTCTAATTCTCTGATGTCAATATCCTCATCAAGTTGCATGCTTTCTGTATGGATCTTCTTTCCAGCTCTGATGGAGCACTTTGCACCCAGGTCAAATTTTATGCTTATCTCATCAGAAAATGTATGCACAACTTTCAAGTGTTGATGCAACTAAATGTCTGAGCTGGCATACAGTTTAAGATTATCCATGAAGAGCAGGTGGTTTACTCTTCTGGTTGGATCTTGTTGGCAACCCTGGCTTAGATTGGATCTTGTTGGCAGCCCTGGCTTAGGTGCTCCAGCATTTGTTCAGGAGCTTGCTGAGCAGTTCTGTTGTCATACAAAAGAGTAAGGGAGATAGGCAGTCTCCCTGAAAGATTCCTCTTCGGATGTTGACATCAGGAATGATGATCTTCCCATTATTGTTACTTTGTGATATTGTTGTTTGCCACATTTATATACATACAACCATTGTTTTCTGATTATCGGGTGGATCTTGTACAGCTCTAGGCACTGTCATAGCCATGAGTGGGGCACACTGTCATATACCTTTTAGCAATTAATCCATGCCATGCTTAGGTGTCTCTGCCTCTTCCTACAGTCTTCAAGGATGGTTTTGTCAATTAGCAACTGGTCCTTGGTGCCAAAGCACGTCTTCTTGCATCCTGCTTGTTCTTTTTATAGCAATGCTACAGAGGAAAGATGTCCATATATGCCATCAGCCACCAGGCCAGTGAAGAGTTTGTAGGTGGTAGTGAGACAGCAGATTGGTCAGTATTTATTAGGGCGCTCTGTGTCTTTTGTTTTGGGTATGAGGTTTGTATTGCCTTTTGTTAGCCATGCTGGTGTGGTCTCTTCACCCCTCAACATTCTGGTGAAGCAGCTACTGTAGTGCATATTTAGTGCTCTTATATGTTTCAACCAGAAATTGGGTATATTGTTGATGCCAGGTTTCTTATAGTTGGAATATTGTGCCAGTTTTCTTGTGATTTTATTGGGTGTTATTTCTGGCACTGGCATTTCAGGTTTGGTCTCATTCAACCTTTTAATATCCCTGATCCACTAAGCCTCTTGATTATGTACTCTCTTGTTCTCAAACAGAAGCCTCCAAAAGTTTTCCAGATCTTGTTTATTTGGCACTTTTTCTACTGTTATGGAATCTTTAATTAGATTCCTATAGAACATTCTCATGTTTACTGTAAACTGTCTATTTTATACTTGTGCCTCTTCCTTGTTCTTTTGGTGTTTTATTCTTTTTCTCCAGTATGCATAGGCATGTGCTTTGCTAAATCTGAATTTAGTGTAAATGCTAATCCACACACTTCACAAGAATAGGGTTTTTCTCTTGTGTGTATCAGCATGTGATTTTTGTTAATTTGATAACCGTGAAAATACTGATTCACATGTTTCACAAGTATATGGTTTCTCACCAGCATGTGTTCACATGTGGAGTTTTAAAGTAGAAGTCCATGAAAATGCAGATCCATGTGCATCACAAAATGGGGTTTTCCTCCTTTTTGTTGTTTCATAATTGATTTTTTTTTAATATAAACTTTGTGGAAATGCTAATTGACACACTTTATTTATTTTCCTTGATTCTTATAGTAAGCATATATAATGAGGAGTCTAAAACAATCAAACCTGTAAATAAAGAAAGGTATTGTTAAAGAGGCAGATTTGTATTTTATTTCCAACTGAACATTGTAAGATTATGTCATTATTAATTATATTTCATTAAAACATTCTTTTTAATAAAAATTTTGAACGTTCTAAAAAGGTGGAAAAAATTTAAATATTAAAAATACTTTGATCATTTCTCTATCAGGATGACCAAAAATTTGCTTTAAAAATGGCAAACTATGGATGAAAAAAAAACAACCCAATCTTGACAAAAACTAAATTCCAATGACCAAATCATTACATCATAGTTAATTATATTTATTTAAATTATTAGTGTTTTGTTCATTTTAGTAAATGTTTCCTTCTTTTTTAGAACAATCAAAATTTTGATTAAAAATTTTTCATTACTTGCATCAATGTCAGGATTATAAAATAACACAAATTTTATCATCATTTTGCAGTGAAAGATACATTGATTTAGAAATTCTTGCAAAAATCAAATAATTGTCAACTTTTAATTTAACTTTCAGAACTTATTCACAAAGGAAATAAATTATTTTTAAAAACTGAAAATATTCAAAGTTATAAATTTATTTATCATATTAGTTAAAAATAGAAGTCTATAAAGAATTTAAATACTTATTTTTGTAAAATTGAATGATCACTTACTGAAAATTATCCATGAATTGTAAAATACAAAACATATTAAACCCAAGATATTAATTAGAAAGGATTGTATTTGTTTTTATGTTCAGCACATATTGTCTGAACCAAAATATTTTCCATTGATAATTGTATTTTTACAAGAATTGTTTTCCTTGTGTATAATTTTAATTACAATATTTTAAAGTTGTTAAATATTTTAAAATTCAGTTTCAGTGTTGTAAATTTTTTTTAGAAATTCTTGATAAAATATATACATATACATATTTTTTACATATATTATTGCCCTTACTTAATTTCATGAAATATAAAAAGATTAGATTTTCATCTAAAATTGTTTTATTAGTTTAAAGTGGTTAACTAATAATAAAGTTTTGGGAGAACATTGATCCATTTTTGTTGTTGTTAGAAACTAGTTATATTTACTGAACCAAACATACATTATAATAAATCCTTCTATTGTAATACCTCATTTATATAAAAGAAAATATGTCCATACCATGATCACCAAAACAACACATGTACTCCATGAGATTCTAAAGTTGTTGTCGGTATTGAAATTGTCTTTGTGTTTAACTTGTTTAAGAGAACTGTGAGGAGTATGTCTAAGGTATATTTGTTGAAGCATTCTATTACAGCTGTGGAAATTGAAAAAAAAACAAAGACATTATTAAGTAGGTATGCCCAGTTTTTCCCTGAAGAAAAGAGGCTCCAAAATTACTAAAACAAAATTTTTATCGTCAAACTGTTTATTATAAAAGAGAAAAGGACAAAGTAATTTTTTTTATTATTTTATCAATTTTCTAATCTTTCTAGCACCCTCAAAATTTTTATTAAAAATTGCTTTTTTTGTATTAGTCAACTTAATATTCATATAAAACTCAGGTGAAAACATTGATTTTGAAAATTTTTGCTGTGAAAACTGCAAATAATTTAAACTTGAAACAAAGACATTAATGACGAGAAAATTTCATATTTCTATAGGAAAATAAATATTTCCTTTAATTGGCCTTAATTGAATGAATCAGTTAACTTACCTTTCACTTTTCCATGGGTATTGAAAATGAGTGGAGGTACCTAGAGGTATTTCTACTCGCTTTCAAGGACTAACTTTTAAATTGAATTTTTAAAAATAATAAAGTTTTCTTGAAACTTTTATTTTAGTTTTAATTGAAAGCTAAATGATTAAATTTATTATTCCCAGTAAGCAAAATACTCTTATGTATTTCAAGCAGAAATTATATTGATTGGAATCTAAAATTTTCAGATTTAAAAATTTTTGAAATATTTTCAGCCATTTTTTTAGCAATCAATACATTTATAAGAAAATGTTAATTATTGGATTAAAAAATTTGCAAAATAAAATATACATTCGTGACAGTTTATTTTTGGAAAATTAGCAAATTTAAAGTTAGCTTAATCTGATTTACAAAAGTATTACTTATTTATAGCATGAAATTTAGACTATAACTATTTCTTAATTATGGAGTGCTGATCTTTTGATCTTTCTCTTATGATTTGACATGTGATGACAGCCAGATATGAGATAACCAAGTTTTTATGGTGATCAGAATTGATAAAATTGTCCAAATCTTTTACTGTAAGGGGAAGAAACCCTGAAATACATGATCATTTAATGTACACACATAAATTACTATAAAAAAACTTTAAATTCACAAAAAATATGATGGCTTGATGATTTGTATTAAACCTTCCAATTTTTGATTAGTAAATATAGTCTTCACTTAATAACTTAATAACCTAACACCTACAAGTCTTTGAAAATATTTTAAAGTATTTGTGAAATTTTATAAATTATTATAATTGAAAAAAATGAAAACTATTCATTTAAAATTTCATTATAAATTCAAAAATATTTTTCTATAGACTATAATATCTTTATTTTATTAAACTAATTAAAAGTTTATCTAATGAAATAACATCAGAGTTTTATTGCATTTTTTACTTATCTTCTTTTTGGGGAGCAGATTTTCAAAAAAAAAAGCAAAATGGTAGAAAAAAATAGATGATTCACATTCTCCTTTGAGTCCTTGGTTTAACAAATAAAACCAATTTTGCCTACAAAATTTAATTTCTTTAAACTTCATCCATGTATGCAGAGTAATGTATATATATATATATATATATTTAAACAAATTACTAGTACCACATTATGAAATCAAACACTTGAGGAAGAAAAGAGAGATCATATTAAACTAAACGAAGATACAAAAAGAATCGACATATAAAATATGTTAGGTGCCTTTAGACCGATACCTTTTCAAACAACAATCAGCAGTAATTATTAAAACTAAGAGACCAACAAGAAAAAATTTTATCGCAACCAAGTTTAAAAGATTATATATATATTATCCCCTGTAATATATATGTAATTATTTTAAACTTGATAGCTAATAAAGATTTTTCTTGTTGGCTACTGTTTGTTGTGATTTACTTTATTAAGAGTGCTCGATACTTAGTAGAGCATTATATATGGTAATATTTTTACTGTAAGTTTATAATAAAAACAAGATCCCCAGTGTTTCAGTACTATCTTATTATTACTTTGTCAGGTAGTGAAAATTGTTTTCTGTTAGGAATCATTTAGGTACCTCCACTCACTTTCGATACCTAAATCTAAAGTGAATTTGTTTTAAATAAAAAAATATTCTTTTAAAGCTTTAACTCTCACTTGAATTGAAAGCTTAGACATTAAATTTATTAATTCCAGTCAGCAAAATACTCTGGTGTACTTCAAACTGAAATTATATTGATTTTAATCTAAAATGTTTTTGATTTAAAAACAATTTCAATTTTTCAGACATTTTTCATCAATTTACACATTTTGTGAACAGGAGCCAATTCTCCATTTTAAAAAAATCCTGCAAAAATAAAATACACCTCGCTGATACATTGTTTTATTCAAATTAGCAAATTTAAACTTACCTTCATTTGATTTGAAACAAGTATTACTTGATTTCTGCCTGAAATGTACTATAAAAGCGTTTCTTAATTAAGGTAGCCTTGTTATCAGGGGCTATCATCATGTTATCAAAGCTGATAATTGATATGACTGACAAAAGCAGTCAAAAAATACTAAACATGGAATTGCACACTTAATTGCACACTTTGATGCTTAATTTTTAACTATATAGTAAAATTAAAAATTTAGCACAATATTTTCAGCAATTATCTAATATTTTATAGAATTTTATTTAGTTTAGCTTTGTAGCCTGACGTTTGAAGATATTTTATGAAAAATAAAAATTTGAATAATATAAAATTCTCTTCTAAAATAATTTTACAATTTAACGAAATTATATAACATGACAGAGGTAACTCAATAAGTTATTAAGTGTGCTATTTGATAATTTTTTAAATATCTATTTTTCATATTCTTTTTAGATAATGCCACAAATTGTGAATTTCACAATTACCTTTTTTTAATAAAATTCTTGCTTTAAATTTTGAAGGGATGATTTGCAAAGCCCGTTGAATGTATACATAGGGAATAAGAAACACAGAAACA
This sequence comes from Ascarosepion bandense, assembly GCA_037127315.1. Classification (NCBI taxonomy): domain Eukaryota; kingdom Metazoa; phylum Mollusca; class Cephalopoda; order Sepiida; family Sepiidae; genus Ascarosepion; species Ascarosepion bandense. The sequence goes on from JBBBDQ010001776.1 coordinate 2,133,610, forward strand.
AGATGAAAGAATTGTACTGTCGAAAATGTTTATATTGATTTTTTTTCTTGTAAGGAGTGCAGCATGTAGCTGCTGCCAGGCACCATTTGCTACCAAATCTTAATGTAAAATCAGCAGGTTCGTTTTCTTGCCAAAGCCAGCTCTGTATTCGTGACCGGCGGCCTTGTCACTTCTTGGGACAAAGTTGCCAGAAAATATAGTTCCTTATATTTTAGGAAAACGTAAAACAATTATAAGGTCTAAATAGAAAGTATGAAACAGAAACAATAAAGTTAGAATAAGTAAGTAAAAATATAACAAGTAAGCTGTTATTACGGCAATCTTTTCTAGAATAAAGGATTTTGGCCACTGGCGTAAGAAATGGAAACCCCCTTAACAGCCTTTTTGGATTGAGACTTTCTAAGAGGTCAGACGTAAATTTGTTATCTCTAGTGGTAGCACATTCGTTTTCGGTACTGTTGGAATTTTTATGTATCAACAACTATGTAACCACTTGTACATATTTGTGTTTTAGTTTGGGCCTGTTTATATACATACGAAACTACCATTAATTTAAATGAAAAGCGATACTAGCTCCTTTGGGCTGACGTCACAAATTCCGGCGCGAAAATTTGCACTCTTCGAATTTAACCGACGTGGCGTGAGGACGTGGATTTCCTAACCCCTGCTGAGAGTGGATTCCCTGAGCCCTTCCAGCCTGAAGAAATACCCTGTGAGAGGGAACTCCAATTCACGACGAGGTGAATTCTTCCTCAAATCTTGGCAACGCAGCATTCTGTATGGGCGTTTTGGAAGGAAAAGAATCCTAAAGAATTTATAAGCCTTCAAACAGGCAGATCTAGACTGTTCAGGTCATATTGTCGTACAGCTAGTGATTTGCTGTATACCATGGTGATAACCTTTGATCTTCAAATTCAGTTTATAACGTGAGTACCTCCTATTGTATTTATTGTATGTGCTGTCCATATTATTAGGAAGTACTACTCGTTTGTATATTTTCTTTTTAATGGTAGTCGTTTGTTAAAACGGCCGTTTGTAACATGAAAATTCTGTTTTTCTGTTTATGTGAACAGCGTGTACGCTGTTGCTTTGTTAATCGGCGTTGTAGGATGCCCGCAAAGGGAATAATTTGCAATTTTATGTGAATAAATCTTTTCATCTTTATTTTAAACAAGACCACTCTTAACGTTATTCTTTTCTTCCTCTCGTTTCATTTTTACCCTTTTATTTTTTGTAAGAAATTGGCGGACGCTGTTCAAAATGGAGAGGTGCATGATCGTAGAAAGTGGTCTACCCAAAACTTTATGGTCTTACAGCGTATCTGTTTCCGTTTAAGCCTGCTGGGTCGATGGGACCGGCTAGATCTGAGTGGAATAGCTGTTGTATAGTTGTCGCCCGTTTATCAGGGAGCCGATTTCTACTTTGGGAGAATTTTCCTTGAAAGCAGATGTCACAATTTCGGTTGGTGGTACTTTTTCCTTTTATTTCCATTTCACTAACTACGCCGGGTAGCCTCGCTATGTCGTCGTAGTCTGAGTGGCCAAGTATTTTATGCCACGTATGTATGTCGTAGTATCCTCGACAACTGTCTTCTGTATTTTTCTCCTCCGCAGTCATTAAGTAGCACATATATTTTAAATTTTATACCACTTTTATGTCTCAGTTCATTTTTATTTTCCTTGAAAATAACTGTCGCCCCATTTCTGGTTGCAGATTCTACGGAAAACATGTCTTGCGGATAGGAGAGTATAAGTAGCGCCATTTTGAGAGTGGCTATGATACAGTTTTCATTCACGTCTAGTAGACTTATTTCAGCGTCTCCTCTTTTTAATGCTACACCGTTAGTTTTCGTTCCATCCGCTAGCTCCATATAGTGGTTCTCTGACTGGAATGTTGGGTCAAAGTTTTTGAACTTCTTTGCATCTCTAATGATGTGGGAAGTAGCTCCTGCGTCGACAAGTAAACCCTTTCGTGATTTCGTCTTTCATATGCAGTAATCCTCCATCTTGAATGCAGACGATTTTCTTCGATATCTGCTGCCTTTTTCGTTTATAGCGGCAGTATTCTCTCTTGTGAGTGTTACGTTTGCAATAATTGTACCACGTTTTTCACCTTTTATCATAGTTGTCGAGACAGATTTTGGGTCGATGTCCTTTTCCATTACATGCAGAACATGAGGCGTCTCGTCCGTCATGGCTATCATTTCTCATAGTAGGCTTTGAAAACGAGGAAGTTAATTTCATGACATCGTCACTACTCGACTGGTCTTTGTTTTAACGTCTCCTCGAAGCTGTGAAGTTCGGTTTTGAATCCCGAAAATGTTAGTTCTTTGTTGCTGTAGGTGACGTAGATGGAAAAAGGATCGAATTGGCTTAGTAAACCTTTCAGTATCATGGCTATAATCAAGGTGTCGTCCACTGTCTCTCCGGCGTTTCTAAGTGCTTTTAAAACAATTTCAGTCTTTATTATATAGTCGGTAACACTTTCGTCGGGGGTCTTTTTGAGAGATGTAAGTTGGGTGTATAATGAAATAACCCTTGCTTTTCCTTTCCCCGCGTAATGTTCACGTAAAAATTTTAAGAGCTTTTCTCCCGTTATCAGCGGCTTCTCTCATTATCAGAGATAATCTTTTGTCGTCTCGATATCGGTATCGTCTCCAGTAGGATTCACACTCAAAATGGCGTCTTTCAGGCCGACTGTTTTCAAATGGCCCAAGAATTTGGTCTCCCAAATTTCGTATTTTGTTTCGTCTCCGTCGAAACTCCAGCGGTTTCCATTATCTCTTCTGGGCCCATAACCTGTTGGATTTTGCATCATGTAATAGAAAAGAAGATTGAAAAGAAGTGGATTCGTACAGAAGAAAAAAAAGGAAGAACACGCGTGTACTGGTTAAGAGGAAAATTTTATTTGTGCACACAAAAAGAATTATGGGTAAAAAAAGGTAACGATTATAGAGAGATAAATAATGGTACAGGGTAATCGGACATTCAACAAGTATCGACTGTGTTTGACATATGTAGGGGATGGATTAAATAAAAATACGAAATAAAATAAAAGTACGAAATAAAATAAAAATACAAAATAAAATAAAAGTACGGAATAAAATAAACATAAAAATCTCCCATGAGTCCTCTGACAGGAAAGACAATTGACGCATGCGCAAAAAGAGAGGCTTCCTGGTGCCAAAAATAAACTCGATCTCTTTCTCTGTTGGACTTTTGTATGGTAAAGACGTGCAAACTGTTCGGGAAGGAATTTCCCCAACAAGAGGTCGTTGGAACCAAAAAATAAAATCAGTGTCCAAACTGTCTCTCTAGTGTTTTTGTATCTTTCCTGTTCTCTTTGCCTATTTATTTCAGCGGCGAAAGACATTCAACAAGTTTTGGGTGTTTAGGCGAAAGAATCAACCCAGCAGTAATACCCATAACATTCCATACATATTTTTCTCTCTGAACGCTGTTTCATTTTGCGAAAGGACTTTTTTTAATATGTAGGGGGCCTCGGCTATGTTTTTTAAACTGGTCTTGTGTCAAACACAACCGAATTCCACACAATTTAAAATATCAGAATGTTGAAGGTTGGCTGTTGGAATATGGAAAAATAAAATATTTCATTTTGTATGTTAAAATAAAATTTTATTAACTAAAGAGAATAACAAATTTATAAGAAGAAAATGTTCAAAGAAAAAAACGTAGTTAAATGTTCCATAGAAATAGTAGTAAGAAGTTAAATGAATCCAGTTTATTGTTGATAATAGCAAAATGTGTGTATGTAGAAAGATTAAAAAGGTTACTAATAAAGTGTTCCTTTCCTTTTTATGACCGGCGAAAAAGTGAAAAGGAAGGTGAAGCAATAAAGGAAATTGTACTTATCAGACATTAGTTTTTAAGAGTCAGTTGAAGTATCTTGTTGTTGTTGTTGTTGTTGTTGCTTCTTTGACGGCGTGTGAGTGAAGACGAAGAAAGGAAAATTGGAAGGAGAGGAAAAACGAATGAATGATGGCACTTTATATGCCCGGGGTCGGCTTGAAGTTTCTTTTGTTACATATTAGCGTGTCGTCTCTAATTCCTGCTCCCATCAGACTGACTTTCGCTGGTAAATGGACGTGGTTAAGTAGTAGAATTTAGTCACGTGACTTAGTCAAAACAGCATACCAATTTGTTTTAGATGTTAAGAAAATTTGACAGAGGTCATAGTTCAATTTGCTATTTCCTATCCAATCAGAATCCAGAATCTTAATTTTCACACCGACTTGTGAAATTTGCCTTGGTCTGAGTTTTTCCAAAATGTTTTCAGCCATTTTGATCCATTTTTGCAGGAGTGCAATTTTGCTTTCTGTGTTTAATTAACTGTTGAATGATATAAGATTTGTATCCTATAAATACTCAGTTGATAAGTTTCTTCTGATTTACGTTTTATTTTTGTTTGTCTATATTTCGTTTAATTTTCTTTTCGCTTTCCTTTTCCGATTTTTATTGTAGTTTTATTTCAGTTTGTGAGGCTTTTGACCGCCAAATATGTTTTTGTTCAAGTTTTATTAGACTAGAAAGTTTTATTTTATTTTGTAATTTCATTTTTCGTTTTTAGTAGACCACTTCAATTTAAGGTTATATTTGAAAGTTTTCCTTGTAAATTTTCTATTCGGCACCTCTCCCTATTTCTTTCTTTTAAAGAAAGTAGCTTTTTAGGCAACTCTTCATATTTTACTTTAAGTTTTATTTTACAAACCTTTGTTTCGTATTTAATTTCTTTCTTCTTCTTGTGTCTTCATTTTTGCTTTTCTTTATATAACTTTTCAGCTTTAACGAGGTTACTCTTCAAATCCTGTCGTTTTAGGCTAATTATTTTATTTTTCTTTCTTTACTTTATTGTAACATTTATTTTAATTTTTCTTTTCTAAACATTTTAAACATTTTATTTCTTTAAACATTTTACGAGGTTACTTTATTTCCTGCCGTTTTAAAATAATTCTTCTTATTTAATTCCTTTCTTCATTTGTTGTAACTTTTATTTAAAGTTTATTTTAACCTTTTACGAGGTTATTTTTTATTTTCTGTCGTTTTTCTTTTTATTTAAATTCCTTCCTTTTGGTAACGTTTAAGTTTATTTTTCTCGTAACTTTTTACGAAACTAGTCTTTCTTATCAGTCATTTCAGGCTAATTCCTCTTTTTATTTAATTTATTTGTGGCTTCCAAATTTATTGCAACTATGGTGATACCGGGCAAAGCGAGGAACCGGATGTTTGTCCTCTGAGGACCAGAAAGTAAGTGACTTAAACTGGTCTTTGCGCACCCGGCTCCACGCATATGTTCCGGCAGAAAACCAAAAATTAATAAATATCAAATTCCTTTTCGCGAGCCAACGCGAATTTTATTTATCGTCCAATGGGAAGCCTATAATTAAATACGGGTGTGAATTCCCAAATGACCTGCTGGGACCCACAAAGACGAAATAAAAAGTCGAGACAGGACGCATCGCCAGTTGAGAAAGTACGAGCATAATTAGCACGTCCCTTGACCTCGTCACGCGATCATACTATGGTCGCCTCTCTTTTCTCTCTCATTTTCTTCGCTGTCCCCTGAGCCACTTACCCGATCAACAGAGCGGAGACATCAAAGACATTTCTAATTGACAAACGCTCCCACATACATACGCACAAACTCTCTTTTCGGCATTTACTGCTATAAACATTTTAACGTCCTTCGAACCCATCCTAAAGACATTACTTTATTTGTAAAAAACCTTAATTGATATCTGTGTACATATAAATGTTGTTTCTATACTCAATTTGATTTTCTTGTTTATACCCCCTTAGACTGGGCTATCTACTAACGAGGCCAAATTTAGTTAATCTGTTTCAACACACAACTATGTTTCACTAGAACAGATAACCCACTATAAACTGGTGACACCCCGACGTGATTTCAACACATACATACATATACACACACAAAAAAATGGACTTTCAGTGAAATTAGAATATTTCTTTTCGACACAAACTCAACATGGCAACTGACGCTGAAGAAACTTCAACAAATCAAAACCAAACAATCCAAGCTGTTACGATAAAGCCACCAAACTTCCTTGAAATAAACGTAATAGCTTGGTTTGCGATAATGGAGGCGCAATTTAATATTGCAACTATTAGATAGCCCAGTCAAAAATTTTACAGCATTTTGGCAGCACTCCCCGTGGACATAGTAGAAGATATACAGCCAAGTATACTGCAATCAAAGGACTATGACGCACTAAAAGAAGAAGTGACGGGCGCTTAGGAAAGAACAAAACCAGAGATGCTGGACAAATTAATGTCATCATCGACAGTAACGGGTCATCCCTCAATATACTTGAATGAACTCATGCCATTAGCAGGTCGAGTTGGCGTAGGGGACGATATCGTACGTCACCAATTCATTCAAGCCCTACCTCACTCTATTAAACCAGTAGTAACTGCGCAAGTCGATTTAGACACGGATCGTCTTGGAAAAATGGCGGACGACTTATTATTATATTTTAATACACAAGACATCGCATATATTCGACAGATTTCCAGGAAACAAAAGGATGGACAGCAAAATAAAGATTAAACTAAAAAGATACATGGCTGTTCCTACAGTGAAAATAAATTCCCTACCAGTGTTCACCCTTTTAACAAGAACCAAAAACCTAAAATCTGCGGAGCGCATTTATATTTTGCGGAACGTGCAAAATTTTGCAAGCCGTGGTGCAGATGGCCTAATAAACGGAATGTTCAAATGCAACCCAGCTCTCGCCCAACTCCACCACTTCCTCGTGAAATTTCGGAAAACTAACTAGGCGAGAGATGTTAGCTTCCATTTCCTCGCCGTTTCTCATTGTAGCCGCACGGTTAGGAGCTCAAAGTTTAGATTTTATTGTGGATACAGGAGCTGCCGTATCTATACTTCCAAAGAGATATTTAAATGGAGCTGTAACATACCCAACCAATATCTCTTTAGTGTCTGCCAACAATCAAAAGATTGAATACCCAGAACAAACAGTACTGAATCTCACGCTACAGAACCTCAGACGGGAATTTACCTAGACATTTATAATAGCCGAAACTGCTCAGCCACTCCTAGGATACGATTTCCTAAACCATTTCGGATTTGTGGTGGACTGTAAGAACAACAAACTAATCGATAAAATGACTAATAGACAATCCGATGCACATCCATCATCTATTATCATGAATATAGATATAATACTGAATAAAGATGCTAACAAAATGGTACGAACAATTCTGGAGAAGTATCCAAACTTAATTTCTCCTGATCGCGACACGAATGCAACAAAACCAAAGATATACCACAGAATAGAAACTGGTAGCAATCTTCCTACCTTCTCTAGAGACAGACAGTTATCAGCTGAGAGATGTGAAATTGTGAAAGAGGAATTCAAGAAACTCCTAAAGACAGGAATAATTTCCCCTTCGAACTCAGAATGGAGTTCAGCCTTACACACGGTACCGAAGTCAGACGGCACATATAGACCTGTCGGTGATTACAGACATTTTAAGACCATCACAAAAGCCGATCGATATCAGGTCCCAAATATAAATTCCTTTTCTTCAAAGCTTCATAACAAGAATTTATTTTCAAAGATAGACCTGTCGCCTGCTTATCACCAGATACCAGTTCACCCGGAGGATGTCTGCAAGACAGCCATCTCTACCCCTTTCGGGTTATTTGAATACAACTATATGCCTTTCGGACTACGGAACGCGTCATGCACTTTTTAAAGAATGATGGACAATATCTTTCGTGATACTGATTATACTTTTGTATATATCGACGATATCCTTATATTCTCAGAAGATGAAGCAACTCATTCCAGGCATGTCGACCTAGTACTACAAAAACTAAGTGAGTACGACTTTAAAATTTGTCTCTCCAAATGCATATTTAGTGCTAATGAGTTAAGCTTTTTAGGATTTCACACTTCTTCTAATGGTCTCAAATCCAGTGCTAAAAAGTTAAATGAATTTCCTCAACCAAACGATTCTAAATCACTACGCCGATTCCTCGGAAAGGCAAATTTTTATAGGAAACTTGTGCCAAATTTCAGCATTATCATATTATCTCTCACGGAAAAATACGTTTAAACCAAAATTCAAAATCCTTAATCTTAACAAAGGAAGAAATTGAATCTTTCGAAAGTATAAAATACTTTTTATCAAATGTAACCGTTCTGGCTTTCCCCAGCTCGAAAGCTAACAACTATCAACTTGTAACAGACAGTTCAAATTATGCGGTGGGTGCAGCACTTCATCAAATGACTGATAATCACACCATCCCCACAGGTTTCTTTTCAAAGAAATTATCCCAAACTCAACAAAAATATTCCACTTTTGACAGTGAACTACTAGCTGCCTATCTAGCAGTACTCCATTTTAAACATTTAATAGAAGGCAGAAATGTAATGTTACTGACGGATCACAAACCACTTTGCAGTGCTTTTAAAAGCCAATTTCCCCGAAAATCAGATAGACAACAGCGTCACCTCTGTTTTATCAGCGAATATGTGAATGACATTTCACATATAAGAGGCTCACAAACTATCGTAGCTGATTGCTTATCACGACCTGTCAGTGCGATCACTATTGATGTATAGAAATAATGAAACATCAAGCTACTGACAATGAAATTCAGGCATTCAAAGATCAACTGAAACCATACACAATAAATAAAAATGAAACCATATTATGTGACACGACATTAACTTTTCCACGACCTTTTGTGACAGAGAAATCAGAAAATCAGTATTTGACAGTCTGCATAATCTATCACATCCGGGAATAACATCTTCATGAAAAATTATAAAATCCAGATACTATTGGCCGAAGATGGACAATAAAAAAGATAATAAAAAGTCAATAAAAACCTGGACAATAAAAGTCAATAAAAACCTGGTGCACAGAATACCAGCATTGCCAACAAGTAAAAATAATAAAACACACAAAGAGTAAAGTAAATGCATTTGAATTACCTTCCAGTCATTTTGAAATAGTGCATGTAGACATTGTCGATCCCTTACCACCAGTAAAGAACCAAACTGACTCTTATTTTTCTCCATACTGATATTTATTAACATGCATCGATAGAAACACGAGATGGATAGAAGCATGCCCAATAACAGAAATTACGGCAAAATCAATATCAATGGCTTTTGTCGATCTCCAGATTCGGGGTTTCTCTTCATGTCGTTACAGAGAAAGGAAGCCAATTTGAATCCGAATTATTCACAGATAAAAATAAAAAATAATAGGTTTCCACAGACTACGAACAACGGCGTACCATCCGCAAGCGAATGGATTAGTTGAGCGAGCACACAGAACCCTAAAAACGGCTATTATAGACAGGACAGAATCGTGGTTATCAGCTCTACTTATCGTCCTTCTGGGAATGAGGATAACACCTAACGAATCGAACTATCCTCCATTTACTGCAGTCACAGGGAGGCATGCACAAGTTCGCCGATTATTAATCGACCCTACCAAGAGCGAGAACAGCGAAATTACAAACTCGCACGTTAACACTTTAACCGACGAAATGCAAAAATTTGATATGGACATATTATCCAGTAGACACCTGTATTCAATACCTAATTCCTACATTCCAAAAGACTTACAAACATGTAAAAGTATCTGGCTAAGAACTGACAGAGTAAGAAAACCGTTGGAAGCTCCGTACACAGGTTCATTCCAGGTACTAAGTCTTCATGAAAAATATTTTACTATAAAAAGATCAGACGACGTCCATATGTGGGGGATTTGGTATTTGCTGGGTTGTATGTGCTTCCGTATTTTACGGGTCTGGCTCTCTAGATTATTTCCCCCACAAATACAACACTCTGTTTTACAATCGCGCAAAGTGAAAGGAATAATTCACAACGGACATTAAACAACAAACAATTTATTATGTGAAAAATAAAATGGTACGTGGAAACAAACAAAATACATGATGCGAAAATTGCCTTTTGGGAAATAAAACTTGGCAAGAAGTTAAATTTGTTCAAAGATGTGTATAAGTTTACATTAGCAGAGTCCGTAAATAAGTCTTTCCTACTTACATTTAGTTCATTTCAGTTTGCGACAGCGTGTCGCGTTGCTCAAAGAAAGTTCGTCGGTTTTTATCTTTTCAAGGTCCTCGGAGCTAGGTCATGAACTTTGGCGTGGAAGAAATGACTTGGCCGGACAAAGTATCGGTGGCATGCGGACTTAATGGCTAGCTTGGTGACTGACCTTTTTTTCTCTAACTGTGTGTATTATATACATTAATAGGGGATCAACGAATCTTCCTAACATTAGGGTGTGAAAACATTTATTGACCAATCAGATTTATTATTTTACTATTTTGTTTTGGGGCCTAAATATTTTTGTGTTAATTTACTTCCGATCCTATTTTTCTAGAATGTTCTTATTCTAAGTTTTTAGCTGATTGGTTGAGAAATATAAAAATGTAATCTAAATTCTACTGCCGTTTTGATCCAATTTTTCTAGAATGTTTTATTGTGATTTCCTGTTGCTTATTTTAATAGAAAGAAAATATGTATCCCATATACCCCCCCCGCAGATTGATAAATATGGAAGTATTTATTAATATGTAATATAAGTTTTAAGATGTTTCGGCCAATGTACCTTTCTTCCAGCTTTTGTGGTGGTGTTTGTCGGTGTGTTTGTCGGCGTGGAGGTTGGTTTGGACAATGTGGTATTTTGTGTACTTGTAGAGTGTTCAGTCGTACTTTCCTTTATTGGTAAGTCTAAGTACGCTGGTTTTAGTCTGTCTATGGAGACAGTATCAAATTTGCCTTTTATGGCGAGTTTAAAATATTTGTGGTGTCTTTCAACTACCTGGAAAAGTCCGGAGTAGGTAGGACACAAAGGTTTTTTGACTGCATCGTTTCGAATAAAAACGTATTTGCAGTCGTGAAGGTCTTTTGGTGTGTAAAGTTCTTTAGTTTGTGTTCTTGTGGGTGTGTAAACTAAATCGTTCATTTTGTGTTTAAAATCTTTTACAAAAGTTGTAGTTGGTTGTAAGGAAGTGTTTTTTTTTCACAAAATTGACCTGGTAGTGTTAAAGATGTTCCAAAAACCATTTCGGAAGCTGTACATCCCAAGTCTTCTTTGATAACATTCCTTATTGACAATAAAACAAGAGGCAAATTTCCAAACCATGTTCTGGAGTTGTTGTTAGCTGTTAAAGCTGTTTTAAGTTGTCTATGGAATCTTTCGATTAATCCATTTGCGCAGGGGTGATATGCTGTTGTTTTTATATGTTTGACTCCCAATATCTTTGTAAATTCATCGAAAAGCGTTGATTGAAATTGGGAGCCTCTGTCTGTTGTTATTACTGAAGGACAACCAAAGACTGCGATCCACTCTCGTAATATGGTTTTAGAGATAGTCTCTGCTGATATATCTCTAAGTGGGACGGCCACAGGCCATCTTGTAAATCTGTCAATGATAGTAAGTATATATTGATAGTCATTTGCTATTGGCAATGGTCCGACAATATCGATGTGTAGGTTTGTGAACCTACCGTATGGTTTTTTTAATTGTCCTGGAGGAGACTTTGTGTGTCTGTTTGTTTTGCTCTTCTGACAATTCAAGCATGTTTGAGTCCAGTTTTTTATGTCAGTGTGCATATTAGGCCAAACAAAACGGTTGCTGATTAATTTTGCGGTTGCTCGACGTCCAGGGTGTGAAAGGTTGTGGAAATGTGTAAATAACCTTTTTCTTAGTGATGGTGGTATATACGGTCTAGAGTGACCAGTTTTGACATCGCAAAGTATTGTTTTTGTTCCAAATGGAACAGGATGTTCCTTCAGCTGTAGGGAAGTGTCGTTTAGTTTGTCTAATGTGGCATCTTTTTTTTGTTCATCTGCAATGAGCTCGAAGTTGAGATCTACCGACTCAATAGATTGTATTGTAGAGCGTGAAAGTGTATCTGCCACAATACTGTCTGAACCTTTTATGTATCGGATATCCGAGGTAAATTGTGATATATAGTCCAGTTGTCGAGTATCTCTGGGCGTATATTTCTCGGTATTTACATGTAAGGCGTAAGTAAGTGGTTTGTGGTCAGTGAAAACGGTGAAATCTCGTCCTTCGAGTAATTGACGAAAGTGCCTTATGGACAAGTAAATTGCCAGTAACTCCCTTGAGAAGGTGCTGTATTTTCGTTGTGCAGTGTTCAATTTCACTGAGAAAAAGGATATTGGTTTTTCCAAGCCATTTTGTTTTTGTTGTAGGACTGCTCCAATTGAGTCTCCTGACGCGTCTGTTGTTAGTGAAAGTGTTGTAGTGTTGTCATTAGAGATGTAGGAGAGCTTGGTAAAATCTGCTAATGCTTTTTTAGCATTGTGAAAAGCAGTTAAAGCTTCTCCTTCAATTTGAATTTTTGCATTTTTATTTTTTTGTTGCTGCAACATGTTTATTAGCGGGGTTAATATTCTGGAACAACGTGGAATAAATCTACGTTAGTAATTTATCAAACCGAGAAATCTTCGAAGTTGTCGCAGTGATGTTGGTTGTGGGAAATTTTGTATGGCTGTGACTTTTTCTGGGATAGGTGTGATTCCCTGTTCGTCTATCATGTGGCCCAAAAAGTTCAATTTCGAGACAGCAAAATCACATTTGCTTATGTTGATTTTCAAGCCGAAATGTGCTAGTCTCTCGAAAACTTGTAATAAATGGTCTTTATGTTCCTTGATGTCATTGCTAGCAATGAGGACATCGTCGATATAAGCAAAAGCAAATGGTAACCCTCTCAATACCTCGTCAATGAGTCTCTGGAAAGTTTGGGCAGCATTACGTAGTCCAAATGGCATTCTGGTGAATTCGAAAAGTCCAAAAGGAGTTGTAATTGCTGTTTTTTCTATGTCTTCTTCGGCTACTGGAATTTGGTAGTAAGCTTTAACCAAATCTAGTTTTGTGAAGATTCTGGTTCCTTGCAAGCCCATGGCGAAATCGTATAGATGTGGGATTGGATACCTATCAGGAACTGTTTTTGCGTTGAGGTTCCTGAAATCCCCACAAGGTCGCCATGCACCTGTTTCTGGCTTCTGGACCATATGTAGCGGTGAGGAGTATGGACTACTAGAAGGACGTATAATGCCCAATTGTAACATGTGCTGAAATTCGTCTTTTGCTACTTTATATTTCTCTGGATGCAATCTGCGTGGTGATGCATGTGTGGGTGGTCCAGAGGTTGTGATGTAATGCTTGGCTGTGTGACGAACTTCATCAGAATGTTTAAAGGGCGTAGTAAGAGTTGGAAATTTTGTAATCAACTCTTGTAGTCCATTCGCATCTGGTAGTGCCGCACAGATTCCTGTTGACTTGTAGATTGAGGTGATTCCCTTTGCTGTTAGGTCTGTGTTGCAATCGACGAGAGATTGCCTAGCCATGTTCACTGAAACGTTGAAATGGGACAAAAAACCAGCTCCAAGAATCGGTGTTTTTACTTGGGCTATTGTGAAGATCCACGGAAAAGGTCGGCGTAAACCCAAAATGAGCGTCAGTGCTATCTCTCCGTAGGTGTCAATTCTTGATCCATTTGCTGCTTGCAGTGTGAATGAAGATATTTGGTGTTTTTTTCTGGGATCCGGTGGAATAACGCTGATTTGTGCGCCGGTGTCGACTAAAAATAAATATCCGGTATTTTTGTCTCGGATGTAAAATAGACGACTTCATTGTTTTATGCCAGCAACTAATGTCGTCTTTACTTGCTGCCGGTGTAACCGTTTCCCTGGTTTTGTGTTGAAGTGTGTGAGGTCGAATTGAAGTTGCATGGTTTTATGCACTTCCTTGCTTCACATCCAAATTTGAAATGATACCAACAGGTATCATAGTTGCGTCGCTCTCTAGAAAATGAGCTCGATCTACTTCGACTTCTGCGTCGTGAGGAGGTTCTGTAAGGACGGGAACGTTCGGATGCTTGAAACTTCACCAAACTTTGAACCTGCAGAGTTAGATTTGCCATGCCCTGCAGCAGTTCAGTATACCTGTCTGGCGTGGTTGTTTGTGATGTTGTGTTTCTTGGTGTTGGTGCATTCCTTTGTGTTGCGTCATTTGTTGGGTTGTAAGATGTGGCGTAAACGTTCTGGTTTTGGTTATTGTCGTGTATTTTATCAGCTATTTACGATAATCTATCCAAGTCTAAATCCTCAGGGAGTGATGCGAGTATCTGTGTTGTATGAGTGTGGAGTTTGTCTGTCCATAGTTTTTTTAACACCGTTTCGGACATGGTGCTGCTTCCCAACAAAGATTTCATTTTCCTCAAGAGTTGTGAGGGTGTCCAAGGGTCAAATTGTTAAATAAATCATGTAACTTTTTTCCATCCGATGTACCCATACGTCTTATAATGGCGTTCTTTAGTGTATCATATGGTTTGTCCTCAGGCATATGGTCTAGCAAATCGACCACTTCTGCCGCCACGTCGGTGGGAAGTTTTTCCACGACGTATGCATACTTTGAGGTTTGCGATGTAATTTTTTTAGCGCTAAAAAGTGCATTTAGCTGAGAAAACCATACTGGTATGTTAGTTGGGTTGTAGCTGGGAATGCTGGCTGATATTGTTGCTGTTGTGGGTTCAATGTCGTTGTTTTCCATCTTTTACGCGTTGTAATTTTTGTGTTGTTTTCTAATATGAGAGCTTTTTTTGTGTTACGTGCTTTCACCAGTCGGAAGGTCACCAATTTTGTGGGGGATTTGGTATTTGCTGGGTTGTATGTGCTTCCGTATTTTACGGATCTGGCTCTCTAGATTATTTCCCCCACAAATACAACACTCTGTTTTACAATCGCGCAAAGTGAAAGGAATAATTCACAACGGACATTAAACAACAAACAATTTATTATGTGAAAAATAAAATGGTACGTGGAAACAAACAAAATACATGATGCGAAAATTGCCTTTTGGGAAATAAAACTTGGCAAGAAGTTAAATTTGTTCAAAGATGTGTATAAGTTTACATTAGCAGAGTCCGTAAATAAGTCTTTCCTACTTACATTTAGTTCATTTCAGTTTGCGACAGCGTGTCGCGGTGCTGAAAGAAAGTTCGTCGGTTTTTTTCTTTTCAAGGTCCTCGGAGCTAGGTCATGAACTTTGGCGTGGAAGAAATGACTTGGCTGGACAAAGTATCGGTGGCATGCGGACTTAATGGCTAGCTTGGTGTATCCCATACATAGTAATGTTTCAATAGATAGACTAAAATCTGCATATATTTATGAAAATATAAAATCAAAAGATTCCATCGAATCAAGACCGGATTTGGATAACTCCCTATCTTGTATCGAAGAAACTAATGACAACAAACGAAAAATGAGAACGAAGTCCGGTAGAACGGTTAAATGGAAGAAAGAAAGCACATATTTTTATTACTAACAAAAATAACAAAAAAAAAAGCAAACAAACAGAAAACAGCAAAACAAAACGAAAACTACTATTTGTCAAAAACCACAACAAATATCAACAACAACTCCGTTTTCTGGGGCGAAAGTTATGTGGTGATACCGAGCAAAGCGAGGAACCGGATGTTTGCCCTCTGAGGACCAGAAAGCAAATGACCAAATCTGGTCTTTGCACACCCGGCTCCACGCATATGTTCCGGCAGAAAACCAAAAATTAATAAATATCAGATTCCTTTTCTCGAGCCAACGTGAATTTTATTTATCGTCCAATGGGAAGCCCATAATTAAATACGGGTGTGAATTCCCAAATGACCTGCTGGGACCCACAAAGACGAAATAAAAAGTCGAGACAGGACGCATCGCCAGTTGAGAAAGTACGAGCATGATTAGCACGTCCCTTGCCCTCGTCACGCGATCATACTATGGTCGCCTCTCTTTTCTCTCTCATTTTCTTCGCTGTCCCCTGAGCTACTTACCTGATCAACAGAGCGGAGACATCAAAGACATTCCAAACTGACAAACGCTCCCACATACAACTCTCTTTTCGGCATTTACTGCTATAAACATTTTAACGTCATTTGAACCCATCCTATAGACATTACTTTATTTGTAAAAAAAAAACTTAATATTTGTGTATATATAAATGTTGTTTCTATACTCAATTTGATTTTCTTGTTTATACCCCCCTTATAGTGGGCTATCTCCTAACGAGGCCAAATTCAGTTCATCTGTTTCAACACACAACTACGTTTCACTAGAACGAATAACCCACTATACAACTTTTCAGGGTTATTTCAATTTAGTTTTAATTAATTTTCTTTTCCTTTTTTACCGAAAGTATCCTTTTTAGGAAATTTTTCGGTTTTAGTTTATGTCATTGTTTATAACTTTTTACATTGTATTTTTCCTTTATTTCTCAGATTTAATTCCTAAATTTGTATGTATACCACATTTTTTAAAACTCCCAACCCCTCCTCCCATATTTAATTCCATTTTAATACAGAGAAAAATTATTAATTGGTTGAAATCTTTTACTATTTAAAATATCCGACAAAAGTCAGAAAAATTCATTCAGCACCGTAAAGGACCCCCCGCCCCCGATTAGGAATATGATACTGTTGAACAATCTACAGGCATTAGCTACAAAGAAGAAGTGGGAAAAGAGACGTAATAATAATGGCCAAAACTTGCCTGGAAACCAAAACAAAGAAAAGAAAAAGAATAATGTTGAGGCCAGGGAGTCACCCAATTGCTGGAAGTCCCCTTCAAAATGCATCATCAATATGGCGGAGTTCTTAGTCAAATACTAGATATCTTCTGCGATGACCTGATTGGGAGTAGGTCTTTCAAATCAATGATAGACTATGAAACCTTTCTGACCATTCCTAACTGTCTGAAACTGCTCATAATGGTTTTGGGCGAAAACCCAAATGCTGGAGGAGAGGAGAGGCGGCTCACCTCTCCTGCTTCTGCCCAAAGAAGAAGATCTCTGGGAGTCAGGCCCCCGATGTTGATTGAACTACCTCTTTGGCAGCGTCTTTAAATTCTTCCTTGTCTGTAATGGACATGTCAGCAATTGGGACTGGTTTATTTAGGGCCCTTGCGGGGTCAAAACATCATCTCTCATTCCCCAGAAAAGCCTTTGCTTGCTGCTAATGCAGTCACGGAGAAAGAGAAAAGGGAATGACTGGTTGTTGGCAAGGGTAGAAAGAAGTGTCAGATAGCAGGACCTCAGTCCTCTGAAACCTCAAGGACAAACAGCACAAACAGACCCACTCCCTCTACCAGCGTAAAGGGTGATGTCCCGGCTTAGAATGCCCTCACAATACAGCAACTAGTTAAAGTATACTACCCAGCGATGAAGAAAGAGAAAAAAATTTAAATACTCAAGAAAGAACTTGATTAATATGTTTATAAGAAACTACCCCATCCCTCGGTCCCTACCCCGTCCTCCGCAGACTGTCCAAAATCATCTACAGCGTGGTTCACACCCTCATCTCCTCGTAGAAATACTCATCTCAGTAGTGACCACAGCCCTTTTCGTCACATTTCACAACCTACTCCCTGCTCTTCCCCACAAAAAACAAATTCCTCCACCTGCCAAGAGGCAAAGAAACCTAGCTGCTGAAAATAAAGAGGCGCGGAAAAAGCAGCAAATGTTCCCTACTGACCAGGAAAGAACATCTGTCGCATTTTCTCGGCCCAGGGGGACCAGGTGTAAAATTATGGCAAAAGAATTAATAAATTAAAGTTATTCTTGTCGATGAAGAAATGTGGGGACAAAGATATAATAGTCCTAATGAACTTTCCGAATGCCAGACGCCTGCTAACACTCATCCGTACTGGGTCGGGGAGTGCACGGAAAATTCGAGACATGATCGAGGAGGCTAATAAAAATGAACCCACCATTAGTCATCTCAGATACATAGCATTTAAACAAATTTAAGCAACTTTGTTCAGGACGGGTCCCGGGTTTTAGTTCACCCTTGCCGCTATAGGGCATTAAAGCAAACTTATCCCTGGGATATCAGCACCCTCTCCAAGGAAACTGTCAAGAGTGAGATGGGTCAAGGATCGATGGGAGAAGCGGTCGGTATCTTCACCCTGTCTATGTTCAAGCCAGAATACCAACCTTAATCAAAACTGACAATGGCTCGCTTGTTATCTAGTAGGAATTCCTGAGGCCTGATGGCAGAGTCTCGCAGGCGAAGCCGTATCGTGATCTTCAGCGTCTCAAAGTGGATGTATGTTGTTTGCAAGAGATACGATTTTTACTGGTGACTGTGAAGACACATTGTCTAAGAGGTTTGACCTCTTTTCAGCATATTTCGATGGACGCTCTAGAGGTATCTTCTGGCTAGTGAGTAAATCTCTGAAGGTGGCGTGTGCGCTTATCTTCGTGGAACTGGCGGGCAGGCTTTGCGTGTTGGATATTACCATAGAAGATAAGTCTTTTCGTTTCATTAGAATTCATGCACTCAATGTCTATGCGAAGCGGACTGTTTTGTCTTTGCATATCGAGCCGTTCCTGATGACATCTCGTCGGGTAGTTTTAGCGGGGGATTAAAATGCTGTCCTTGACTTCAAAATAGATCGTATAAGACAAAGTTTGAGTACTAACAACCCGGATGTGAATCCATTTCAGATCTTTATTGATAGGAATGCTCTTGTTGATAAATACCGGAATGAGCACTCATCGGGAGGAAGTGTGGACTTAGACTAATATGGGCATCTCGGATTCAGTGGTTCGCGCTAGCAACATCGATCAAGTCCTAGTTAAGAGAGTCAAAGTAGGGCTCTTAGGCTGTCCAAGTTTCCATTCGATAGTTTACACTAATCATAGGCTTGTCTGGGTCCGAGTAAACTAAGCTAAGCTTAAGGTTAAACTGGTTGGTTACTGGAAATTGAAGGCATTATTGCTTGATGGGAAAAATTTTCGGTACCACTGTTACTAACACTTCAGCGAGAACTGACGGAGGTGGTGGCTGGGAATAAGTAGTGGGCCTCTTTAAATCCAAACATAGGTCGTTTGCTGCTGACTATAGGCGTCGGCTCAATATAGCAAGTTTAGCAGCACAAACGGCAACAGAGGAAAAAAGTTTATCGAATGATTAAATCCCGTTATAGTGGGGACGTAGTTTTAGCTAGGGCGAAGAAGGATCAAGCTCTGTTAGTTAGGGCTAGGTTAAAAAGAATGTCTTCCGAGGCAACAAATATGACCGCTGAACTGTGTGTAGAAGAAGCTCGAAATGCAGCTGATCGACATATCAGACGCATCACATTGCCGGACGGATGAACTTTGGCCAGAGAATTAGGCATATGTGAGGCATTTCGGGATTACTTTCGGGATCTTTTTACCAGGAATCTCGGTCTAAGTTCGATGCTTATTTGGCTAGCTTTCCTCGCCCCGAGGCGGATGAAGCGGCTAAATGCGAAGATCGCATCACAGTTTGAAACTGGTTAACCTGGACAAAACTCCGGGATGAGATGGTCTTCTTTATAAAATGTACTTGAGGCAGTCACATGTTTTTGTCCCTTTCTTGGCACTTACAACAACTGGATGAAGCAGGGTCTGTACCTCAACATTTTACCAGTAGTGTGATCAAGCTGCTTCGCTAGACCAAAAACGGTGGGGATGGTATAAATAATTTTGAGCCTGTGACAATGTTAAACACTGACTTCAAGATTTTAGCCAAGATTCTGGCCGGTTGTTTGCAGGCTGTCCTCTCTAGTCTGATTGGCTCTGAGCAGACTTGTGCTGTGAAGGGCACGACTATTCAGGACAACCTTTATTTGCTACTCCTGATCATTGAGAAAGTCTACAGTGAAACCGCGCTGATTAATTTTGATCAGTCCAAGGCTTTCGATAGGGTTGACCATCGATTTCTGGAGTTTGTCTTTTCAGTCGCCGGTTTCAGGCCATACTTTCGCTCCTGGATCCGACTGCTGCATGCAACCCCTGGTGCGCTGGTGGAAGTGAATGGGGCAAGATTGAAGTCGTTTCATTCGTCAGGTTGTTCACTTTCGCCTTTGCTTTACGTTCTTATGTTGAAACCTTTACTTTTTTTGAAAGTTAAAGGCAAATCTAGTCTTTCCGGGTAATTCCCTACCTGGTGCTACCACTTTGGCCAGGTACTCTGCCAACGCTGATGACGTTTCGGTTCTTGCATCGAGCAGAGCCGAGACTGACGAAGTTGGCAAAAAAGATCGGGTTATGAGACAGTGACAGGGGCCAAGATCAACCGTGATAAGTCTGTTTGTTGGCGGCTGGGTGAGTGGAGAGGAGTTTCCTTTCAAGGATTTTTCCTCTGGATAAATGGACTAGTCAAGATTCTCAGCGTCCAGTTCGGACCTGATCTCCTGTTAGAAATGAATTGACCGAAGGTGCGAGAGAATGCCAAGGTCGCAGTTCGTCTGTGGACTCAGAGGATGCTTTCTGTAGAGGGGTGGGTGGAAGTCTGTGCTTCGCACATCAACCTTATTCTCTCTTACCAACTCTCTGTACTTCCTCTTCCGTGTACCACTTTATTGGACTTTGTACAGCTCTTGTCCTCCTTCCTTTGGGGAGAAGGCAAGGTTCCCAAGGTATGTCGGGAGATCTGTTACCTCTCTTCTTTTGAGGGCGGTTTGTGTATGCCTAGCGTTGAGATTCGACAACATACACTTTGCATCGCTTTCCTAGACCGGATGTGTATGCAATCAGATAAGAACGGCAGATTCTGTAAGGAAAAATGCTCATAAAAACTTTCTATCCTTGAGAAGTCTGTACTCGTCCGGGAAAGAGGCCAGCTATGCACTTTGGAGGCGAAAGTTCCTTCTATCACAAATGCCGGTCGGCTTTCAAATTTCTCTTGCAGGCGACGGATGGCTTCTCCGACGTCCAGTCGTTATCGCAAGGGGTGGCGCCCGTACAGGATGATTTGATTGGCAAGCTTGTTTTTTGACGAAACAGGAGCCTCGCTCCATATGGCGTTGGATGCCTCACTAACGACAAGGCATCACTCATCTGGCTGATTATTTGGAAAGCCTTCTGGGTAGGCGAGAAACTTTTTATAGCGGGTCTACAGAATTTACCAGCCTGCGTGCGTTGTACTCGAGGCCAGTTTTGTTTGTAGCAACGTCACAGCGCCATTGACTAAGGCTAAGTACTATGTGTTTTTAGTTTACTAGGTTTTGTGCGAGTTGTGATTTGGACGACGCAACAGAAGAAATTCTATGAGAATTTTACCTTTTCCCTTACTGTTCTTTCTCTAAGCAGCAGCTTAAAGCCAAAATCAGGACTGAAAGGAAATGATTTCCGCCATTAGAATTTAGCAAAAGGTGGGTGAATTTTGCGTTATGCCGCGTGAAATATGCTGACTTAGAGTTGCTGTTTAATGTCGGTTGGGCATCAGGATATTGGCTTGGTGGAGCCAATTTAGGTGGGTTTAGGTTTATTTTATTTTTACATCAAGTTAACTCAGCTAGTGGATGTATGTGTCATTGTTCCTCTTTTTTTTTTGCCCCCATTTTTCTTCAGCTTAATTCTCCATCCTATCCCCAATTAGGGGAACAATTATGTCAGTTCTCTGGTGGATGTGAGATGCCTTTCGATGTCTCGAGTGTTTTTTGTTTTGTTTTTGTTGTTGTGCTTGCATGCATGAGTGATTGACTGAGTATTTGGATTGAATGTGGCATTTTGGTGCAAAAATTATTGTTGCGTTCTAAGGTCAATGGTTGCGGCTAGTTAGGTGTAATTTAAGACAAATTATGACCAGCATTTTTTACTCCCTTTTTTAGGCCTCGTGCTGAGTTTGTATACTTGTACAATAAGTAATGAGAAAATTACTTTGGAATGATTGTTATCTGAAATCTTTGTCACTCTCAACGTTGAATGCTTACTAAATACTGTCATAACATATTATTTCTTCAACTCTAACAACATTTACGCACTTAAATTTACATTCACCAACATTCACTAAAAAGGAACATTTTATTACATATTTTAAATACTTTTGCAGTCTTTGAATCATTTCCAACACCAAGAACGTATTCTACAAGAGCAATTGACAAAGGGAGAGAACTCTTCTCATTAAAAAATTTCATATCTTATTCACCCCATTTTAAACATCTTATTCCAATTTAAATGTTGTGGATTAGTTATGGAACATGCTAGTAATTTATTGTAATGAGTGAATAGTAATTTAATAACCATGAGGTAAGCTACTTCCACTACAGGTTTGTACATCAACCAATGTCATTTACTTCTGGTGGATTATGAAAGGAAAGAAAGTAGCAGGCAAAAAGTTCAGTGTTGTGATTTATTTAGAGCATAAACAAATTTCTTAAATTTTACCCTGCTGAAAGCATTTGTACATAAATGTTTTCTTCTAAAACTCTATAGCATTATGAAAGGGCAGAAAATGCAAGCAAAACGTTCAGGATTGACCACAATTTAGAGCATAAATAAATTTCTTTTATTTTACTCTGCTGAAAGTGTTTGTACAGAGATCAATGTCAGTTTCTTTTAAAGGATCATAGCAATATGACAGGGAAAAAGTGGCAAGCAAAAAGTACAGAATTGTGCTTCATTTAGAGTAGGTACTTTCACTAAATCACTGAAAAAACAGCATAGTATGAAGAAAAAAACACAAACTTAATAAATAAGAACTTTTCCATCAAAATATTTCTTATTATGAAGAGGAAAAATCAAAGTATTTTTTAATTATTTTTAAATTTTTTTTTTCATCCTTTCTAACACGTTCAAAATTTTGGTAAAATCTTGTTTTGATTTTAGTTCGTGGGTAGCCAAATCGTTATGAGAGTTTACAATGGAAAATGTATTAATACATAACTCAGTTATTTTTTTTCTGGTGAAAAACATTAATTTGTAAATTCTTGCAAAACTGAAATAAATGTCAGATTTTAATGACACTATCAAGATTTATTCACAAATTAATGAAATTATTTTTGAAATTATTATTTTTTAAAAATCTTGATAAAAATATTTTCTTTTACATGTTACCCCCCCCCCACACACACACACACACTCCATATAAATTCATGAAATTTCAATGAAATTTTGTAGGCAAAATTGCTTTTAATAGTTAAATGCAGAACTCAATGGGGAATGTAAATCATCAATTATTTTTTCTACCATTTGGCCCCTTTTCCCAAAAATCTGCTCTGAACAGTAAAATAAAAATGCAATAAAACTATGACATTATTAAATTAGATAAGCTTTTAATTGTTTTAATAATATAAATTAAGGACATTATAGTCTAAAAAACATTTCTTTGATTAATAATGAAATTGTAAAAATATTGTTTAGATTTTTTAATTATAATAATCTATAAAGTTTCAAAAATGTTTTTGAAATATTTCAAAAACTTGTAGATATTAGCTTATTGTTAAGTAAAGACTATATTTACTAATCAAAAATTGAAAAGTTTAACAAAAATCATTGAGTCATAGTATTTTTTTTAATTTAATTTTTTTGTATACTTGAAATTTTTTATATGGTAATTTTTGTGTGCACGAAGGTCATGTGTTTCACGGTTTCTTCCTCTTACAGGAAAAAAATTGGACAATTTTGTTCTGTTTACCATACATTTATCTTGCATATGTGTAGCTGTCATCACATGCCAAGTATGAGGTAAGGTCAGAAGGATCAACAATGTATGAAATGGTTTTATTCTAAATTTCATGCTATAAATAATTAATACTTGTGTAAATCTGATTAATTTAATACTAAATTTGTTAATTTTCCAAAAAATAACGTGTCACAAATGTATATTTTATTTCTGTAAGACTTTCAAAACCAAGATTTAACTTTTGTTTACAAAGTTAAAATTTTGTTTTCACTCTGAAATAGACAAAAAATTGAAACATCTTTTAAACATCTCAAAATTTTATATTCTAATCAATATAATCTCTCTTTGAAATACACCAGAGTATTTTGCTTACTGGACATAGTAAATTTAATGATTTAGTTTTCAAGTGAAATGAAAAAAAGTTTCAAGAAAACTTATTTATTTTTATAAATTAAATTTATAAGTTAATTATCAAAAATGAGTGGAGGTACCTGATTTAGAGCATAAGCAAATTTCATTAATTTTACTCTTCTAAAAGGGTTTGTATACAAATAACCATTATGTTCTTATAAAAGTTTATAACATTATAAAATGGAAGAAAGTGGCAAGCAAACAGTTCAAGATTGTGCTCCATTCAGAGCATAAACAGTTTTTCTCAAAAGTTACTTTACTGAAACAGTTTGTGCATAAATCAACATCATTTTCTTCTAAATGTTTATAGTTTAGTATGTGCAAAGATATGAGCTGGTGCTGAAATGAATAGGCAAATAGACATATATGAGAAATATGTGAGTTTAGGTTTAAAGATTTATTTTGTACTGATGGTGTATTAGCAGCAGCAGCTGCTATCATAAGAATCTAAGTTGACTATTGTGGTAGCTGTAGCAGAAGCATTGTTGTGATGTATATAACATATAGCACAATGAAAAGTAAGAAATGGCAAGCAAAAAGTTCAGGATTGTTCTCCATTTAGAAACAAATAAACAAATTTCTTTAATTTCCCTCTGCTGAAAGGGTTTGTACATAAATCAACATCATTTTCTTCTAAAATATTATAATCTATCAAGGCCTGCATGTCATCATTTATATTTCTCAGATAATACATGTATATGTTGCTTTTTATGTCTTATGGATTCTCTCTATTCTAATCCAAATTTGCTGCAAGTTTTAAGTTTGGCTAGAATATACACATTCTGTCTGTTGCTATATCAGTAAAATGACCTTTGTTGAAAATTGTTTTGTGTAGCTCTCTGGTGAACTATCAGGTTAAATTTACATCACTAGTATTGTCTCCACTGTGAGTATATATGTGTGTTGTCTGAGAAGTTAATTTTGCAAAATCTTAAATCCACAAATTTAAGAGTGATATCATTTCTCTTTAGTGTAGCTTTGAGATTTGCATTTCAAGAAAAAGTCAAAAGCAGAGATTTCATGGTGGGAAGGTTTTTCTCAAGTGCGTTAACATATGTTTTTTGAGATTTCCCTTCAGGGAAAAGTTTGATCCACAGATTTCACAGTGGAATGGTTTCTCTCCAGTGTGTGTTAGCATGTGCGTTTTGAGATATGAATTCTTGGAACATTTAAATCCACAGATTTCACAGTTGAATGGTTTCTCTCCAGTATGTGTCAACATATGTGATTTAAGACTGGAATTTAGTGAACACTTAAATCCACAGATTTCACAGTGGAATGGTTTCTCTCCAGTGTGTGTTAACATATGTGATTTTAGAATTGACTTCTGGGAACACCTAAATCCACAGATTTCACAGTGGAATGGTTTCTCACCAGTGTGTTGTAACATGTGAGTTTTGAGATTTCCATTTTGGGAACTGCTAAATCCACAGATTTCACAGTGGAATGGTTTTTCTCCAGTGTGTGTTAATAAGTGTTGTTTAAGATTTGACTTTCGAGAAAACTTGAATCCACAGATTTCACAGTGAAATGGTTTCTCGCCAGTGTGTGTCAACATATGTGATTTGAGACTGCAATTTAGTGAACACTTAAATCCACAGACTTCACAGTGGAATGGTTTCTCTCCAGTGTGTGTTAACATGTGTATTTTAAGCCTTGAATTGTTTAAACATTTAAATCCACATATTTCACAGTGGAACGGCTTATCTCTTAAAATGTTTTTTTTGAGAGATGAATTTTGAGAAAATTCAAATCCAAGGGATTCACAATGGAAAGGATCCTCACCATTGTGAGTCAACATGTGTTGGTTTAGAATTGAATTTTTTGAACACTTAAATCCACAGATTTTACAATGAAATAATTTCTTTCCAGTGTGAGTTAAAATGTGTTTTTTGAGAGATGAATTTTGGGAAGATTTAAATCCACAGATTTCACAATGGAATGGTTTCTCTCCAGTGTGAGTGAACATGTGACTTTTCACATCTGATTTTCGGGAACAGCTAAAACCACAAATTTCACAGTGGAATGGTTTCTCACCAGTGTGTTTTGACATGTGCCTTTTAAGATCTGATTTTCTGGAACACTTATATCCACAGATTTCACAGTGGAATGGTTTCTCTCCAGAATGTCTCACCATGTGTTTTTTTAGATCTGAGTTTTGAGAACACTTAAAACTACAGATTTCACAGTGGAATGGTTTCTCTCCAGTGTGTGTTAACATGTGTGTTTTGAGATTTGATTTTTTTGAACACTTCAGTCCACAGATTTCACACTCAAATGGTTTCTCCCCTGTGTGTGTTAACAGGTGACTTTTGAGATCTGACTTTCGGCAACATTTAAAGCCACAAATTTCACAGTGGAATGGTTTTTCTCCAGTGTGTATTAATAAGTGTTGTTTGAGATGTGAATTGTGGGAACACTTTAAACCACAGATTTGACAGTGGAAATCTTTCTTGTCCCTGTGAGTTTTCATATTTGTTTTCATATTTGAAATCATGTAAAATGTTACACCACAGATTTTATAAGAAATTTTTAGCCCATACACATGTTCTCTTATGTCTCTCTTGTATAAACATAAAGTTAACTACTAATCTATAAATTCCAATGTAAGAATGCCACTTTGCACATGAATATTTCAGGTACTCTCAAAGATGCAAACTGAAAAAGAAAAAAAAATGTTAACTGAGCACAAGAAAGCACACAATGTAAAGTCATAAAATAGGTTTATAAAAAGTGCATATTCAAATATTTTTTAAAGCTGTTACAAAATTTTTAAAAAATTAATTATTACATTCTATGTTCACTAAATGTAAACATGTCATTTGTTAACTGAAGATTTGTAATCAGCCATATTTTTAAATACAAAGATATATAAGTAGAAAGAAATATTACAGTATCCATAGTAAACTCTAATAAAAAATTGGTTACCCTCTGATGAAGGAAAAAGAAAACAATATATTTTACCAGAATTTCAAAATCATTGTTTTTCACCACAAAAAAAAAACAATAACATTTCCATTACTATCCCAAATTTTGAATGAGAATAGAAATTCTATACAGTATTCACAGATGAAAGAACATAAATATAAAATTTGCAACACTTATTTTCACAAAAACAAATGTCCAACTCATGAAAAATTTGTCCAAATAGTTTGAACAAAAAATTACAATGTTTTTAGACCATATTTTCAAAGACAAAATTCCACTGATCTTTCAGTATTAATGATAGAGGTAATAAAAAAAATACATGTAGTTTAACTTAAGCACCTCGACTCATTTTTTGTACCTGACCTTTAAATTGAATTTTTAAAATAAAAAAGTTTTTTAAAACGTTTCTTTTAGATTTAACAGCAAGCTAAATGATTAAATTTACTACTTTCAGTAAGTAAAATACTCAGGTGTATTTCAATCGGAAATTATATTGATTGGAATCTAAAATGTTGAGATTTTTTTTAAATTTTAAATTTTTGACCATTTTTGAGTAATCAACACATTTGTAAACAAAAGTTAATTTGCAGTTTTAAAAATCTTACAAATAGAGCATATACATTTGTGACATGTCATTTTTGGAAAATTAGCAAATCTAAAATTAAATTAATCTGATTTACACAAGTATTACTTATTTATTGTATGAGATTTAGAATATACTATTTCTCAATCACAGAATATTGGTCTTTCTGACCTTTCTCATATGATTTAACATGTGATGACTGCCAGATGGAACATAACTGTTTATGGTGATCAGAATTGACAACATTGTCTAAATTTGTTCCTTGTAAGAGGAAGGAACCGTGAAACACATGATCTTTTAATGTACACACAGAAATTATCATACAAAAAAAACTTGAAAGACAAAAAAATTACAAATTATTTAAAAATATGATGGTTCAACGATTTGTATTTAACATTTCAATATTCAATTAGTAAATATAGTCGTCACTTAATAACCTAATGCTTACAAGTCTTTGAAATATCTAAAAATATTTTTCAAACATTATAAGTTTTTGTAATTAAAAAATGAAAACAATTCTTTTAAAATTTCAATATTAATTAAAAAAATTTTTTTTTTCAGACTATAATGTCCTTAATTTATATTATTTATTAAAGCAATTAAAATATTATATTATTAAATAATGTCATAGCTTTACTGCATTTTTTTTTTTACTATTGGAAGCAGATTTTCAGGAAAAGGACCAAATAGTTGGAAAAAATAATAGATTATTTACATTCCCTAATGAATCCTACATTTAACTAATAAAATTAATTTTGCCTACAAAATTTAATTTCTTGAAATTTCATGAATTTACCTGGAGTGGGGGTAAGTCCTGAAAGTTTTATTAAAATCTGACAATTATTTGATTTTTGCAAGAATTTCAAAATTAATGTTTTTCAGCAAAAAAAAAAAGAGTTATGTAATATTACATTATCCATTGTAAACTCTTGTATCCATTTGGTTACATGCTAATGAAAATCAATACACTATTTTGTAGGTACCTCAAATCATTTCCAAAACATAAATTTTAATTAAATTTTAAAAATAAATAAGTTTTCTTTAAGCTTTAAAATTAGCTTTACTTGAAAGCCAAGAAATTAAATTGAGTAATTCCAGTAAGCAAAATACACTGGGGTATTTTAAAATGAAATTATATTGATTGAAATCAAAAAGTTTTCTGATTAACAAAAAATTCAATTTTACCGCCATTCTTGATTGACACATTTCATAAACAGTAGTTAAATTTCTGTTTTAAAAATTGCGCAGAAATTAAAAAATACCTCGCTGACATGACATTTAAATCAATTTTTTAAATTGAAACTAACCTTAATCTGATTTCAAAAAAGTAGTATTTGCTTACTGCTTAAAATTTACAATAAAAGATTTCTTTAGTACGGTAGTCCTCTTATCAGTGTCATTGGAGGTGACGAATGATTTAATGACAGGTCCTGGCTGTCAAAAATGTTAAGTATAGTGATAAAATGTGCCAAAATTGTATGTAGCTAAAATAGTAAAAGTTTCAAATTTTAATTTCTTTTTTTGGGGTTTTTTACTACATAAAAAATTAAAAATTTAACATAATATTTTCAGCAATTATATAATATTCTATAGAATATTAGTTTATCTTTATAGCCAGACATTTCAATATGATTTCTGAATAAATTAAAATTAAAAATTAAAATAACCAAGCTAAGTTATATTATTTATTAATATTTTTATTATGTATTTTTCATATTATTAATATGTTATCATTAAGTTTATGGCATAATAAAAATATCTAATTTAATTTTTGTAGTACTGCCAATGTTATAATTAAGTATATATATATATTTGGTTACAGTATTATGTAATTATGTATTTATCCAATAACTTGTGTTCAGAAAAAATGACTTGCAAAACAGGCTGCTGAATGTTAGAAACATCTTGAACACACTTTAGTCAGAATGAAAATGCAGTTTTGTGGTTTTCCATGAAAAGGAAATAATCCAAAATGCTTGTTAACTTCTAAAATCAATATGACTCCTATGGAACATCGTACTTAATAAAAATGAACATATTTACAAACAAAAATATTTTTTTTAATTATTTTAAAAATATGGGGGCAGAACTATTTTTATTAGACTTTTCAATTTTTGATAGGAAATATAATCATCAATTCCTAACTAAAGAAATCTAAGCACAACAGTTCTTTAAGGATTTTAAAAATATTTTTAAAACTTTATAAATTATCATAATAAAAAAATGAAAACAATTCTTTTAAAATTTTATTTGTAATCAAAATTTTTTTTCTTCAGACTATAATGTCCTTAATTTTTTATTATTTATTCCAGCAATTAAAAGCTTATCAAATTAAATTATATCAGAGTTTTATTGCATTTTTTATTTTACTCTTCAGAGTATTTTCCAATAATGTTGTAAAATTTAAAATAAAAAAATAGATGATTTAAATTTCCCAATGAGTCCTGTGTTTAACTAATAAAATTATAGTTTGCAACCAATTAAAATTTCATGGATTTACGTGGAGGGGGGTAACCGAAGTGAAAAAAAAATTTTTTTACCAAGATTTTAAAAAAATAATAATTTCAAAAATAATTTCATTCATTTGTGAATGAGTACTAAAAGTTTTGTTAAAATCCAACAATTATTTGATTTTTGTGAGAATTTCTAAATTAATGTGTTTGTCGTCGAAAAAAGTGTGTGATGTAATCATTACATTGTAAACAGTCGTAACATTTTGTTTAACCGCTAACTCAAATCAAAACAAAATTTTCTGACAAAATTTCAAAAATGTTAGAAGAGATTAAAAAATTTTAAAAAATAATTTAGAATTACTTTGATCTTTCTTCTTAATAATAATATAAAGATTTTGTTGGAAAAGGTTTGTTTTATTAAGTTTGGGATCTTTTTTATTCATACTATGCTGTTTTTTTTTTTAGTGATTTAGTGGAGGTACCTACAGTATTTTCTTTACCAAAATTTTGAAAGTGTTCAAAAGAATAAAAAATAAAAAAAATACTTTGATCTTTCCTCTTAATAATAACAAACATTTTGACAGAAAAACTTATTTTTTAAGTTTGGGGCTTTTTTCTTCATACTACGCAGGGTTTTTTTTCAGCTTATCTAATTAAATAATATAGTTTTAGTGCATTTTTTATTTTACTATTTTCAAAACAGATTTTCTGAAATAAAGGCCAAATTAAAAAAAAATATTTCCATTCTGCAAGTAGTCTTGCATTTAAAAATACATTTTTGATATAAATTTAAGTTCTTAAAATTTCATGAATTTACATGGAGAAGGGCAGATAACAGATGTACAAAATTATTTTTACCAATATTTTCTAAAAATAATAATTTAAAAAATAATTTCATTCATTTGTGAATTAAGTTTATCCGACAACTCAATTTCAAAATTAACGATTTTCACTGAAAAAAAAAAGAGTTATCTGTTGTTGGAAGTAATGAGGACTTACCAGGGTGAGGCAACCATGTCTGTAGTATGGGAGTTCTAAGGTGTGAATGTCCCATTTATCTCCACATTTATAGCCACCTTTCAGGAGTGGCAACATGATGAGAAGGTGGAGGTTACATGATAAAAGACCTTTTCTTCATTAGTAGTATCAGACTTCTTTTTATTTATAGTGACCTATTTTGTTACTTGACCTAAGCGAAGAGGGTCGAAAAGAAAGGACATTATCTTTTGCAACCCAGCCATGACCACCAAAAGGAAGGCCAGTTCAATGTGATGTCAAGAACTTGTGACATCATCATGTTGAGTCCTAACTTTCAACATGGAAGTTGTCATTTGTGTTTGTAGATTTTTCACATTGTTATTAAATTGTGTATTTTTTCCTTTAAATATTGCATTAAATTATAAACAGAAACAATGCTTTACAGATGTGTTGTACCAAATTGCAAAAGGTATTATTAAAAATGGCCCAAAAGTTCATGTATTTTCTTTTCCAAAAGATAAAGAATTATGTTTGGATTTGTACTAACACAAAAGAGACATTTTTTTTTCACTTACTAAATTCAGCAGAGTGAGTATATTTCTTGTATTAAAAAATAAGTATATTTAACTGAAACTTTTATGATTAAATTCATTTCATATCTTTGTAATTCACAACACAATGTTAAGACATAAATCTAGTGAAAAAGTTATATTCAATATGACTTGACTTTATTGCTTGTGTTGTTTTTAAAAGTTAAAACCTCATTTTTAAAAAATAAACTTTAAAGAAATTTTCCATATAAATTCATAAAGGAATATTTTTATAGATCATACAATTCTAACATTTCTTTAGAATTGTTTTATTCATAATTAAAAGAAACTTTAAGGATTAGATTAATTTCATCTTTGTAATTCACAAAAGTAACACATTAAAAAGAAAATTGTGAAAGTTTTTAAAAGCTAGAAACCTCATATAAAACTTTAACAAATTTTTTAATATAAATTTATAAAGGAATATTTTTAGAGGCATAATTAAAACATAATTCTAATTAATAATTTAACAATTTTTAGAATTGTTTTATTATTCATAAAAATGTTTTTATTTATTATTTTAGTTTAAAATGTATAAAACTTCTCTCTTTTGTACTTAGCTTTGTCACTCAACCATTTTGTTGAATTATAAATTGAATCATATTCCTTAAAATATCAGAACACTTCACTTTTCTTAGAATTGCAAGAAAAATTATTCATACTGTAAATTTTTGCTGGCTGATTTTTTTCTTAGATTTTCACAAGAATTTAAAATAGATTTGGTTTTTAAATTCTTTTTAGATATGTGAACTACATTTTTGACTAGAGGACATAGAGAATCATCAGCGTTTGACAAAAAACAAGTGTCAAAATTGCAGTTAAACTTCAAAAAACATATCTTCAGGATGATGCTATTCCTAGAATTCTCCCAAACTGTCCCTCATACTTATCTTCATTGACCACCTCTTGATAGTTGCCAGATTCAAGGAGACTTCGACTGGAGAATTCTGCCCTTAAAATGCTTTAAATATTTAAGTATTACTGATGACTTAGCATATAAAAAACAGAAGAAATTCCATAATATTGATGATGTAGAAGGCAAATATAATTTACTTGATAGAAATTACTGAAGTGTTGTTAGGAAGCAAGAAACACTTATATACAGCATCATCAAATATCCATATCCAATAATTAATCTGTCTTTTGTAATTGAATCTGGTTTTACTGTACATGTGTCTTGTAGAGAAGAGGAAATTAATACAATAGGGGACTATAAGCTTCCTAAAAATGTAAGTGGTGAAAATACTCTTGAAATTCTGATAGAAGATATGAAGAAAATTGACACAGAGCAACAGCAAACCAAACTTCCAAATATTAAAATTGGTAATGTCATTGCTACTAGTGGTGCATGAAGAATCAAACAAATATTTTAGTTCAATCAAATTTATGAGCAGCTAAATTTAACAACACTGAATAAGCTCGATTATTCAACAGAAATGATAATATTTTCTTCATTGTTATATAACTGCTACCCTAAAGGGTGCAAATTATTAAGAAACAGCAAAAATATAATTTTACCAAGTTATTCAACTATTAAAAGACTAACCTTATCAACATATATGAATCCTTTGATTGAGCAACATGAAAACAATTTTCTTGTGTATATTAAAAATAAATTTAAGTTACTAGTGCAGAAGGACACCACAGTATCTTTACTTGTAGATGAAATTCATCTAAAACCTTAGTTTGATTATAACGTTGGTGATTATGTTGGCTTATCTGACAACAGCAATGAATCTGCAACAAGTGCTTTAGCCTTTATGGTTAGCGGTGTATTCTCACAATATAAGGATGTTGTGCATGTTATGCTAACTAAATGTCTTAAACCTGAGAATTTATTTAAACGTATAATAATTGGTTTAGAGGAGATAGACTTTCAAGTATTAGCAATCATAACGGATAATAATGCTACAAATAAAAAAGCTACATCTTTCTTTTGCAGTCCCTTAAAGCTTTCCATTGTATATCCATACCCAGTTATGAAGTCTCAACCTTTTTTTTCCTATTCGACTCAGCCCTTATATATAAATGCATTTGAAAAAATTGGCTTGGTCAAAAAGATGCAACTAAATGCATGCTGTTCCCAAAATTTTGTCACAATAGAAATCATGAATCAGATAGTATCCAAAGTGCCCAATTTTATAACTTACAGAAGCTTCATGCACTTAAATCTCAGCCAATTTTGAAATATTGTTATAAATTGACCACAAAGGCACTTTCTCTTACTAATCTTGAAAAGCAAAATTTTAAATTAGTTCTGCAAATTTTTTAATGAGTACACTACTCAGGGATTATTGACCTTAGAAAAACAGATGTTTGCCTAATTTTGCAGAAGTTGCAGAATATATAAACATATTTTATATTTGTTGGACAATCAGTCAGTCAGTTAAGTGCCATATGTGATACACGCTTGGGTGATCATGTCTCGAAAGAGACATGACTGACTGGGCAGAATATTATCCCGCAGTAGGTTGCCATTGCTTTCTGTGGTAGACTGGTTGCCGACCAAGGCTATAGAACCCAATCTGTCCTGTTATTTAACCCATAACTGGAAGGAAGAGACGGATTAATACCTTTTCCAAGGGTATTTGCACGTAAGTGCATGCAATGAATTCAGCTGGAATTTGAACTCGGCTCCCCGATTTCTCGTTCTGAGCCAATATCCAATGCACCACAACGCACATCCTGTTGGACAATAATGAATGTAAAAACACCATATAGGTTGTCAGCTTAGAAATAAATACTGTAATCCACTTAGAGTAAATGAAGAAAATTTTAAATTTCTCTCTGTATTCTGTGACTGGTTAGAATCCTGGAATAGCATTTCTGAAAGAAATGGCAAATTAACAAAAGAAACTTTCACTGCTTTGCATCATACAACCTATACATTTCTAGAATTGACCAAGTATTGCAAAGAAGAACTGAAAATGCTATACATATTACTTCGCATATTTCAAACTGACCACCTTGTGGCAAGTGTTTGAGTGTGAAAAAAAATTAGAATGCTATCAAGTTTTAAAAATTGATGTTACCGTTTAATCAGCAATGTATTAAAATTGATTTAAAGT
The DNA here is from genome assembly GCA_037127315.1 of Ascarosepion bandense. NCBI lineage: Eukaryota > Metazoa > Mollusca > Cephalopoda > Sepiida > Sepiidae > Ascarosepion > Ascarosepion bandense. The sequence goes on from JBBBDQ010001776.1 coordinate 2,168,126, forward strand.
ATTTACAAGAACCAAAATGGGAGGAAGTGACAGAGGAGCAAAAGTTAGATGTGGAAAATTTAGAATTGATGTTAAAGAAGATGATGTTAATAAATGTAGAAAGGTTCTTCCTGTAATACTATACTTAACAGGTTATTGTTGTCATGTAGTTTTTAAGAAAATTAAATGCAATAGTTGCAAAAATTTAATATCTGGAAGAGATAATGTGGAAGAAATACCTGAAATAAACAGCTATTTTCAAGGGAATAATAGAGGTTCTTTCTTATATCCTAATCATACAACTACAAATTGTGTTCTGTATAATTATGCAGTCATTGGTAAACTGATAAAAAAATCCTTCTTTTCTTCATTCAGTAAATCAAAGGAAATTAGCCATGCATATAACATTGAATGTTTTGGCAGATAATGAGCTTCTTTTTTTAATGTCATCACTTGTGATGAGGGTCCTAATGTAGAAAAAAAAAGAAAGAATGTTTGTCTGGAGCTCTACAAATGCTCTTGTAAATAATGTAAATAATTTTTGTTCTAGGGAAAATAACAATATTATAAGTAATAAGTTAAGTAAAAAAAGAAAACTCCAAATATTCAGCTAAATTTTGCATCTGTAATGTATTTTTCTATAAAGTATTATTTGATTTTTAAATCTGTTGTTTAACGTATTTGCTTGTTTGCATTTGTTTCTTCAATTGTTTTATCTATTCGTCATTTACTTGTAATCTGTTTATGATCTGTTTATTCAATTGTTTGTTCTCTAATTCATAATTCGGTTGTTGCCGTATTTGAGTAGTAATCACTTAATAACAATTACAATATTGTAACTTTACAGAATAATTGTTAAAATTGAAATAAAAACAGGCAAATTAAAACAATGTTGACTATAATCTATAAAAAATTGTTTTCAAATTTGAAACAAAATTATTAACCTATTTTTCCATAAGTATTTATTTTTTAAATCTATACTGTTTGCATCTAATTTGCTTATTTATATTCAGTTGTTTTATTATTTAATCATTTACTTAATTACTTGTTTGTATGCTCCCCAATTCCTAATTGTAATTCAGTTATTGCTGTAAGTGTATATAAGAGTAAATAATCACTTACGATATTGTAACTTTACAGAATATTTGTTAAAATCAAAATAAAAACATGCAAATTAAAATTCTAAAAAATATACATATATATATTTTCAAATTTAAAATAATTAAAATAATGAACGAATTTTAGTTTTTAAATTTTAATGAAATGTGAACGTGATGTTTTGTTTACTTTAACACTGCTTTCAGCAACAATTTATTATTAATAATTTAGAAAAGAATGAATATTATTAAATAAAGTTTAGTAGGTAAATTTTTGTTTTAGGTCTAAGGCTTTTATCCCTACAAATTTTTCCAAAATAGCCTTATTTCTGTGCAAATGCATATGCTGAATTCAAATCAACAATTAGATATTGAAGAAATTTATCTTTTTTGATGTTAACGATCAGAACAAATCGAACTTCTCGCGCTTTTTGTCATCCACCACCTTCACTTTTTAAAGTAATTCACTGCTGAATGACTTTAAGCATAGGAAGGTAATTTCAGCCTATTTACTTCCTTTACTGAAATGTCTTTGAAGAAAATACTACGCGATTTGCACGTATTTGCGTGTTTTTTTATTTTTTTTGTTGGTAATTAATTTAAGAAAGTTGCATGTACTTAATTTGAGAAGAAAGTTAACTTTCAAATATATGAAAATAAGTGATAAGTGTACTGTAGTTTTACTTAACCTTCAAATATATGAAAATTCATATAAATTATAAATAACAAAAAGAACAAAATAAGTAGTACAATAAAGCATTTTTTTAATACTTAACATTGAAAATAAAACAATAATTACATGAATTGTACAGGAAGTTAAAAGTTTAAAAAAATGGAAAAAATGACATTGACAATTTTTAAAAAATGCAGTTGTTTTAGGGTCCGGCATTAAAAAAATGCTTTATTTATTGTATTTTCATATTTTCATACATTTGAAGGTTAAGTAAAACTACACTTATCACTTATTTTCATATATTTGAATGTTAACTTTCTTCTCAAATCAAATACAAAAAAAAAAAAAAGAAAAAACACGCAATATATTTGAAGGTTAAACTACACTTATCACTTATTTTCATATATTGGAAAGTGAACTTTCGTTGGAAAAAATTAAGTAAAACTACAATTATCGCTTATTTTATATTTGAAAGTTAACTTTCTTCTTAAATTAAGTACATGCAACTTTCTTAATAACCTGTAGCAGCCACAGATCTATTTCCTTTAGCGAATCAGTGCCCCCGACGGGAGATTCGGTCACACACTGACCAATCAACGGGCGGAGCGCATTGATTCCTCTCTAGAACTATTTTTCCTAGTCCTGTTTGTAGAACGGACGAAAGGCAGAGAGCCATGAGCCTGTGGCAGTAACGGACGTCTCTCTCACATCGCTGCCCCTGATTCCCCATGGAATGCTTTCGCGGAAGACGCTGCTGCTAGCTTCACCATGGACACTTACATACTATCTGCTGCTAGCTTCACCATGGACACTTACATACTGTCTGCTGCTAGCTTCACCATGGACACTGACATACTGTCTGCTGCTAGCTTCACCATGGACACTGACATACTGTCTGCTGCTAGCTTCACCATGGACACTGACATACTGTCTGCTGCTAGCTTCACCATGGACACTGACATACTGTCTGCTGCTAGCTTCACCATGGACACTGACATACTGTCTGCTGCTAGCTTCACCATGGACACTTACATACTGCCAATCTTGTACGTTTACTATGTAATAAACCATTCTTTGTTGTTATTCTAAAAGCAAGTTTCGTCATTCATTTATGTGCCTAAAAAATATAGTGTTGGGGAAATTAAGCATTTCCCATAACCCTATAAACCAACAAAAAAAAAAAAAAAAAGGAAAAAAACAAACGCAAATACACGCAACTTTTTGGTGTAATTGAGTTTCGAAAAAAAAAATCGCATAGTATTTTCTTCAAAGACATTTCAATAAAGGAAGTAAATAGGCTGAAATTAGCTTCCTACGCCTAAAGTCATTCAGTAGTGAATTATTTAAAAAAAGTGAAGGTAGTAGGTGACAAAAAGAGCGAGAAGCTCGATTTTTTTCTGGTCATTAACATTAATAAAAAAGGTAAGTTTCTTTCAATATCTAATAATTGTTGATTTGTTTGAGTTCAGCATTGCACGTAAATAAGGATATTTTGAAAAACTTTGAAGGTATAAAACTAAAAGCCTTCGCGACCTAAAACGAAAATTTACCGTTTAGTATTATACAAGCTTACCCTGTTTCTTTTTGAAACGCAATTTAAAAAAGTTTTCTAAGACTTTTTCTTTAGTCTCTACCTACAATCATTCATTACTGCCGGTCTTGCTAACCGAAAGACCTAAGTAGGACTACTTTTGTGACGTCACGTCAAGATAAAACTGGCCTTCCTTTTCGGTTGTAGTGACCCGGCTCACTCTGTGATAGGTCGAATTAAACGATTGTTTTTACTGGCTGGCGAAAATAAAAACAAAATTTTTACCAAAATTTCGAACGTGTGAGTAAAGATTACCTCCATTAAATCATTACATCACAAAAATCCAGCATAAAACATTTGAGAAGTTATAATTAAAAAAAACTACTTTGATTTTACGTTTTAAAACATAATAGTTCGTTTTTCTTAAGTCTGGGACCTTTATTTATTTTTCATACTATGCTGTTTTTTTTGTTTTTTTTTTTCTGCGAATTAGTGCAGCTACCTAAATGGAGAAATAATAAATATCTCAATTTTATCATAACGGACAATATTTTATTGAAAAATAAATAGAAGAATTAATTTCCTTTAAAAAATTTATTAGAATAATTTAAACGTTTAAATTAAATTTAAAGTCTATAAATTTAAAATCGCGAAGAAAACCTGCCAATGTTTTTTTTAAAAATGTTTTATACGAATTTTTTTTTTTTTAATTAGCATTACCTTTAGAGCTTATACTGTTAGGATTTTATCTTTGAAATGAAACGGAAATTTATGTTCAAAGAAGACAATGAAATGAAATGATTTGAAATGCCTTTGTGACTGTTTTTTAGTAGTGTTTATCTAACTTACCTTTTCATAGCGAATCGAAAAGCTTTTAGAAAACAAAACAAGATTAAGTTGCTCTTGTCGTTGAACTTGATATTTCTTTTTCCACAACGACAATATTTATCAGTCAATAAAAGTTCAGATTTTTAAAGAAATTGCAATTAAAAAAAAGATTAATTACTGGAAAATAGATCGCAAGTCGTTTACGAACACAAACAACGAACAAAATGAAAACAAAGGAATTACCGGAAACGGTGTAAATGCAGAATTTGTTCCTTGTTAAAACTGAGCAATGTGTTAGTACAAAATATGTTCTTTCTGATTTTTCATGAAATTTATTGTTAAACGTTTAGTAAAATCAGCAAAATAATGAACCTCTTAAAAATCCAATATTTGTTCAAGATTTGTTTCAAAGAAAATTAATAAATTTAGGATTAACTGATATTAACAATTTTGTTAAAAATCTATGAACGAAAATACAATGTAGGGTCATGATAAGGGGAGATAGATGATGTTTATTAAATTGGCCTTGTGCTAAACATAACCGAACTCCCTACAGTCGATGTCCACTGATACATGATTTAATAATAATCAGGTGCCTGATCTGCTCTAGTTTTACATGCCAATTAGAATAAAATATATCCTATTTCATTGTACAATTCATTTCAACTTCTCTCTTCCATTGCCCATTCCAACAGCCACACATCCATGTCAACTACATGAGTTATTAATAATCAGGTACCTGATCTACTCTAGTTTTACATGCCTGTCAGAATAAAATATATCCTATTGCATTGTACAATTCATTTCAACTTAGTGATTTTGTTTGTCTCTTCCATTTCCCATTCGAACACAGACACATCCATGTCCACTGATATATAATTTAATAATAATCTGGTGCCTGATCTGCTCTAGTTTTACATGCCAATTAGAATGAAATATATCCTGTTGCAGTGTAGAATTTTGACTTAGTGATTTTGTTTTTCTCTTCCATTGCCCATTCCAACACCCACACATCCATGTCCACTGATACATGATTTAATAATAATCTGGTGCCTGATCTGCTCTAGTTTTACATGCCAGCCAGAATTAATTTAAATCCTATTTTCAATTTTGCTTCATTTGCATTATACATATTATTTCTGTAATAAATATGTTATATGTAAACACTAATACATCGTTTTGCCTTAATTTTTTTACAATCAAACGTCTAGTTGATGACAAATCTCTTCAAAGTAACAATTAACATATTTGTCTTTGATAGACTTATGGTAAAATGGCGCAGTTTTTTTTTAATTTTAAGGCACATTTCAGAAAATACCCGAAAATGCAATTTTATAAATCTATTTCATAACACTATGTGGGATGTTTTCTTAATCCTGTTTTCCCTTGATATACTTTTCCTTTTCAGTTTGCATCTTTGAGTTTCTGAAACCATATCGAATATTCATGAGAAAGAAGACATTCTTACCTTGTGAAATTTGTTCTAAACTTTAAAACGTCACATGGGATATTTAATTGAACTCACACACGAAAGATCCTATTTCCTATGACATTTATATTGTTATATTTTCTATAAATTCAAGTCTCAAAACAAATAAGAAAACTCACACTGGCCAGAAACGTTTCCACTGTGAAATCTGTTGAGTCAGTTTATCCATTAAATCATCACTCCCTAAACACATTAACTCACACTGGAGAGAGACCTTTCAGCTGCAAAATCTATTAACTAAAATTCTTTGAAAAAGGATATCTCAAACAACACATGTTACACACACTGATGAGAAATCTTTCCACTGTGAAATCTAGTGTAATTTTTTTTTTCAAAATCTAAATCTCAAGCGACATATATGTACACATACTAGAGAGAAACCATCCCGTTGTAAAATCTGTGGATTTAATTGTATCCGAAAATCATCTGTCAAATTACACAGGTTAACACACATTGCAGAGAAAGCATTCCACTGTGAAAAATCTGTGGATTTAAGTGTTCTTAAAGTACAAATGTCTGTAGCGAAGAAAACAAGATCCAAACTTAAATTTCAAATGCTAAGCATGAACTGGTTGATTTTTGTTAGAAATTAAAAAGACTCGAATTTATAAAAAAATTGTTTAGCACACGCACAAAAACAGGTGCAAAAAAACTCGAGAAAATTCCTCCATATTTCGCACCTTGATGCGAAATGTTACTTGGCCAATAGAAAGCCAGAAAACATCTAAAACTCTGGTGCAAATAGATTAATTAGAAAATAGGCAAACACAACCCAGTTCAAGACTCAATTCATCTGTATCAGATATAAATCCGGAAAACTAGTTCGCCGTAATATGATAGCTTCTGCATATTTGCCGCTTCTTGAAGTATCTACACGGCTAGGAGCAAACAAAATGAATTTTGTTGTAGACACAAGAGCTGCCGTATCAGTAATACCAAAATAATTTCTAAACAGGGTTATCATCTATCCACACAACATCTCTATTTTAGCAGCTAACGGAGTAAATATAAAATGCTCTAGCCAAGCAGTAATCACATTAGCATTAAATAACCTCAGAATATATTTTACTTGGACCTTTCTTGATACAGGAACGACCAAACGTCTCCTAAGTTATGACATCTTGAGTCACTTTGAACTATTGTTTGATTGTACTAATAGTAAGGTAATAGATACGACAACAAATAGACAATCTAAAGCACAAATATGTTCTGCCATAATGAACATTAATGTTTATTCAGACAATCCTACAGACATAACAGTCAAAAATATGATAAAATATATCCAAATATAATCTCTCCACGTTGAAATATCAACGCTATCAAACTCAAGATATTTTGCAGAACCGAAACTGGAAGTAATCCTCCTTCCTTCTCAAAAACTAGAGTTACTAGACAATTATCACCTCAAAAACACGACATAGCGATGGAAGAATTTAGGAAACTACAGAAAACTGGAATAATTTCGCCTTCAAAATCAGAATGGAGTACAACCCTACAGGGGATACCTAAACCCGACGGTACTTATGGATCTGCAATAACATAACCTGACTGCTACCCGATACCAAACATACATTCTCTGTCATTTAAATTGCACAACAAAAAGTTTTCTCGAAAATCGACTCGTCATCAACATATCACCAAATACCAGTGCACCCCGATGACATATGTAAAACAATGATAACCACACCTTTTGGATTATACGAGTAAAATTGCGAAACGCATCTAGTACCTTCCAAAAAATGATGGACAGTATTTATCGTGACCGCAAATGTACAATAACTTACATTGATAATATACTTATCTTCTCGGATGATGAAGATAGCTATTGTAAATATCTTTAGAAAGTACTAGAGAAACTCAGGGCGTATGATTTTAAAATCTCTCTTCAAAATTTATATTTGTTGTTATCGAACGCAAATTTCTATGATTTCACACCTCGGCCGATGGACTTAAACCCAGTACAAAAAAATTAATGAACTTACGCAATCTCTTCCACCAAATGATTCTAAATCATTACACAGATTTATCGGAATGGCAAATTTTGATAGAAAACTTGTACCAAATTTCAGCAACATAATATTACCACCAACAGAGCAAATGCGTCTCGAACAAAAATCTAAGACAATAACACTTACTAAGGAAGATATTGAATCTTTTGAAAATATTAAAAAAAAAAAACAACTGTTTAACAAATGTAAACGCTCTAACTTTTCCCGACTCGAAGGCTATTAATCATCAGCTAATGACAAATAATTCGACTTATGCCGTAGGAACAGCTCTTTATCAAATGATTCATAATCAATACATTCCTATTGGTTTGTTTAAAAAAATGTCACAAACCAAACAAATATACTTCACGTTTGACAGGGAACTATAAGCTGCGTACCTAGCGGCATTATATTTTAAACACTTCGTGGAAGGAAGAAATATGTTATGAATGACTGGCCGACCATAAACAACTTTGCAGTGCTTTTAAAAGCCAGTCTCCATTAAAGTCTGATAGGAAACAGCGACACTTCAGTTTCATTGGTGAATACGTTAATGATAACTTCTACATAAAAGACCCACAAATATTGTAGCCGATTGTTTATCACGACCAACAAATACAATCAATATGATGTTTGCGAACTACAAGAAATAGTGACACGCCAAAATACTGACGATGAAATCGAAACTTTCCATGGTCGTCGGAAACCATACACTGTAAATAAACTATGTGACTATGTGCTTTTCCACGACTTTTGGTCACACAAAATCTAAGGAAATCGGTATTCGACAGTCTACATAATTTATCATATTCTAGTAGATCAGCCTCTATAAAACTTATAAAAGTAAGATATTACTGGCCAAGTCGCTAAAAAAAAAAAAAAATTAGTGTAAGGAATGCCAACAGTGTCAGTAAGTGAAAATAAAAGCACATACAAAAAGTAAAGTTCGAATTACCCTCCAGCCGATTCCAGACGGTGCATATTGATATTGATGGACCCTTTATGTCAGAAAAGAACCCTACTGATCCTTATTTTTCACCCTATCGTTATATTTTAACATGTATTGATAGAAACACCAGATGGATTGGAGCATGCCAAATATCGGAGATCACAACGAAATCAGTATCAATAGCATTTGTTGATTTATGGGTCTCAAGATTCGGTGTTCCACTCCACGTTGTAACAGACCGAGGAAGCCAACTCGAATCCAGATTGTTCATAGAATTATCTAAAATAATTGGTTTTCACAGATTGAGAATAACACCATACCACCCGCAAACAAACGGTTTAGTAGAAAGAGCACATAAAACTCTGAAGACAGCAATAATAGCAAGAAAAGAATCCTGACTGTCAGCTCTTCTCATTGTGCTTCTTGAAATCAGGATAACAGCTAATGAATCCAAGTATTACCTGTTTACTGCATTAACGGGAAGTCAAGCTCAAGCTCCGCGATTGTTAATCGATCTTAATAAAAATGAAGATATAGAATTAACAAATTCCCATTAAGCTGAAGAGATGCAAAAATTTGACATGGAAATTTTTTTCAGGGGACATTTACACTCTTCACCTAAGTCATATGTTCCTAAAGATTTTCAAAATAGCGAATATATTTGGCTGAGAACGGACAGAGTAGGAAAACCTTAAGAAGTTCCATATACAGGCCCATATCAATAAGCCGACATAAATATTTACGATCAAAATATCTGAAAATGTGCATAATAATGTTTCCATTAACAGACTAAAACCAGCATACATTTTTAAAAATAAAAAGTCAAGGAATTCTGTCGAAAGAAATCCGGAATTGAATGATTCCCAATTTCATGTCGACGGAGATCATGCTGAAAAGCAAATAACTAAAACAAAAGGCAGTAGAACCATTTAATGGAGAAAACACAACACATTCTTACTAGTGAAACCAAAAACAAAAAATTGCACAGAATTACACTCCGTTATTATATGCAGCGAACAAAACAAGTTCCAGATTTAAAATTCAAATGCTAAGCACTGATTGGTTGACTTTTGTTAGAAATAAAAAAAAACTCAAATGTTTTCACATATGCAAAAGCAGATCCAAAACTAGAGAAATTTGTTCTATATTTTACACCTTGATGCGAAATAGTTTTCGGCCAATAGAAAGCCAGGAAACATCTAAAAGCAAAAATTCAAATAATCTTCAATTCTCAGAAACAATTTTTTTACGGAACTTTTCGCGAGCCTAAGCGAAGTTCATTCGTCTTCCAATGGAAAGTCCAGAATCACATCTGGGAGTGAATTCTAAATAACAATTTTATGTCCCCAAAACTGATTAAAATCACGAGTAAGTTCGCCTGTCACCAGAGAGAAAGAAAAGCGAGCATCTTAACACGCCCTTTGACAAACGTCAAGCGATCGTTATTATCTCTCTCTCTCTCTCTCTCTCTCTCTCTCTCTCTCTCTTTCTTTTCCTCACCTCTTTCTTTTCTCACCGTTTCACTCGTCTGCCTCTTTTTATACTTTATAAACGAACGGAATATTTTAAGACTGATTGATTACTTCAAAGACATTCCTATCCAACGATAACGCTCATACATACATACATACATACATACATACATACATACATACGTCTACACATACATTCCTGCCTACGTACTCATTCTTACAAGGACTACTACGAACATTTTAACAATCCTGTATCAACCAAAAATACATAATAATTATTTTGTAAAAACTTGAACTGATCTATATGTATATAAATTTGTTGTTCCAATTTACAATTTGTTTTTGTTTTTGTTGTTTTTTTGTTTTGTTTTTTGTTTTATACCCCTTTTAACAAGGCCAAATCAAACTAATCTGTTTCAGTTCTCACACACATCGCTATAACTGATAACCCACTATATGTCAAATCACAGCCTTTTTATTGGGAAATCTGTGGATTTAAATCTTCTCAAAATTAATTTCTCAAAAAACACATGTTAATACACCCTGAAGAGAAACCTTTCAAATTTAAAATCTACGGTTTCAACTTATCATAAAATGCACATCTCATGTATAAACATACTGGAGAGAAACCTTTCAACTACTAAATTTGTGGATTTGAATCTTCCCAAAAATCAGATCTCAAACAGCAAATGCATATCCATACTGGAGAGAAGCCTTTCCACTGTGAAACTTGCGGTTTTAAGTTTTCCCGAATTTCACAGCTCAAACGACACACGTTAACACACAATGCAATGAAACCTTTCCTTTGTCAAATCTGTGGCTATAAGTTTTTCCGAAATTCAGATCTCAAGTAACACAGATTGACACACACATGTGAGAAACCATTCCACTGTGAAATCTGTGGCTGTCAGTTTTCTCGAAGTTCACATGTCAAACGACTCGCATTCTTTCATTGACAACGTTTGCATAATGTTCTTCTCCCTTTCTACTCTACTTTCATGCAGCTCTCTTCACACCAGTGTTCTCATCCTTCTCTTATCCATTCTCTTGCACCCCCTGTAGCTTGTTCCTCTTTCTCATCACTCATCCCTTATGTAACTCCACTGCGCATCAGTGGTAGTACTGCCTTGCTTGGGGTGTAATCATTATAAAAAATATGCATGCAATCTGAGATTTGTGCATATAAATGGAAGTGATTTATACCCTAATAATTAAAAAACGCAATCTTCTCTTTTTTGTCACCATTTACATATCTAAAAAGTTGGCTCATCATGCTTGAATAAATTTTTCGAATGTTTTGCGAATTATCGATCGGATTAGCGGTGGTTCTATTGAAGTCACCAATTATTCATCCAATATGCATGTGGTCTTGGTTTTTGCTTCCACATAAACGCAAGTGATTATCATCCTAAAAATTCTTTTATTTTTTGACATTTAGATGTTTGAAAAATGAACTCATGCTTTGCAAAATATTTCGAAGGATTTCAGGATAATCGTTTGAATTGGCAGTAGTTCCTTTGAATCACCGATTATTCATCTAATAACCATACATACAGATCTTGGGTATAACAGTAATCTGCATCCAGTAGCAAGGCCTCTGACTTTGATGTTATGCGAAGCACAGAACCACCTCTTAATTTTCTGGTGTCCCCAGGTTTACTCTGACCCGGATTGGTAGCACCTGTTAGGGTCCCAGCTATAGGCAATAGTTAACTGGGGTCAAAACACTATGAAAGTATAAAATAGACTTTTATAGAAATATATATATTAAAATAGACTTTTATTGAAAAGTATACATTTTTGAAGGAAAAAAATATTACCAGCAATACATTTTTGAATACAAAAGTAGAAGACATCTTCAGTTTTCTAAAATGAATTCTTTTTAAAATTTCATCAAAATCTGACTAAATCAACCTTCTCACAAAAACCGAACATTAAAAAACACCTTAAACCCTACGTTTTTGGTATTAAATAGCCCACAGATGTTGATATGGCATTAAACAAAACTCAAACTTAAAAATCTTCACAATTTGACTAAATCAACATTCTCAGTATAAACGAAAATTAAAAAACTTTTAATAACCGCAACTTTTTGCCATGAAATCACCCACAGAGGTTGATAAGCCGTTAAGCAAAACTCAAACTCAGATTCCACTCAGTTTTTGTACATAGGAGTGGAAGTGATTATATCCAAATAATTAGAGGACGCAAATTTCTCTTATTTTTCAACATTTAGATGTCTGAAATGTTGACTAATTATACTTGACGAAATGTTTTGATGGATTTCTGGATTATTGATCAGATTACTGGTAGTTCCTTTGAAGTCACCGATTATTTATCCAATATGCATAATATGCATGCAATCAGAGTTTTATGCACATAACTGGAAATGATTTATATTCTTATAACTTGAGGGTGTAAAATTCTCTTATTTTACAATATTTAGATATCTGAAATATTGACTCATTATGATTGGCAAAATGTTTCGTATGATTTACTGATTATCGATCGGATTAGCGGCAGTTCCTTTGAAATCACCGATTATGGGTCAAATATGCATGCAATCGGTTTTTTGTGCCTATCAGTGGAAGATATTTATGCTCTAATAATTATATGACGCAAACTTTTATTTTTCAACATTTAGATGTCTGTAAATTTGAGTTATTATGATTGGCAATATCTTTCGAAGGTTTTTCGTATTATTGAAGCGATATATATCCTCACGATTGGAGAAAACAAACCTTTTTATTTTTCCACATTTAGATATCGGGAAAGTTGATTCAATATGCTTGGCAAAAAAATAAATGTTTCGAAAACTTTCCGGATAATCGATCAGATTAGCAGTAATTCTTTAGGATTCACCGATTATTTATCCAATATGTATACAATCTTGTTCTGTGCATAGAAATGGAAGTGGTTATATCCTAATCATTAAAGGACGTAAACTTCTCTTTTTTTCAACATTTAGATGCCTAAAGAGTTGACTCGAAATGCTTGACAAAATATTTCGAAAGTTTTCCGGATTATCAATCGGATTAGTCATGTCATTATATGTTTTAATATCATAAAAATTCTCAGAGCAAAGGGGGTGTTGAAAGTCCGATTACCCTGTACCATAATGTATCTCCCTTTAACTGTTACCTTTTTTTTACCCATAATTCCTTTTTGTGTGCACAAATAAAATTCTCCTCTTAACCAGTACACGTGTGTTCTTCCTTTTGTTTCTTCTGTACGAATCCACTCGTTTCCAATCTTCTTTTCTACTGCATGATGCAAAATCCAAAATGATTCTCACCTACCTGCTCAGATTCTATAGCCGAGGCCGTTGCTATTACCAGGTCTGTTCTATGATTAAAGTTGACTTGCTGACGTCACACTTAGTAGTGTTGTTTTATTTACTACCCGGCGTCCGTTAGCGTTGATTTATTTTCAGAACCAAATTGCAAAGGGAATTATAAAAATAAACCGAAAGTACCTTGTTTTGCGTTTCCAAAAAATAAACATTTATTTGATAAATGGAAACATGCCATTAAAAGGGAGAATTTTACTACAAGTCCATTTAGCAAAGTGAGTAATTAAAATTTTATCACCATTTATTTCAACAGTCGCTAAAATCAAAATTTGCTAAAAAATTAGTTTTTGCCGTAGCACAAGAAAGAAAGCACTTTATTTATAATATATCTTTTAAATTAATATAATAAAATAAGATATTATTTTTATTTCTTTGAATAAAATTGAAATAAAAGTTATCTTAAAAAATATCTGAATTAAAAAAATAAATTTATGGCTATTCGTTCGTAAGTTTTCGTTTTTTTTTTCGAAATGTTTTAAAACTTAAACTGAAGCCGAAAAAAGTTGTTAAACATATTTTCTAAAAAATATTTGAATTAATATTTTATTGATATTTTATTTAAGAAAATAATGTTTTCTTTTCAATGAAATGTTTAAAAAACTTCTTAGGAAACGAAAGTAAAATCTTACTTAACTTTTCTATACCTGCAACTTTATGATTCATTTTTAAACGTGAAAAAATATTCCTGAATTAATTTTTTTTTATTCTTCTTGTATTAACAAAAACTACAAAATTTATTTTTTAGCCAATTTTAAAAGAATTTGTTTTATTTTTAAGGTTTTTGATTTGAAAACTCCGTGAAATTATTTCTTACAAAAGTCAAGTCACTATTACCGAAAATTAAAACATGAAAATGATGATTTAAACTTTGTTTAAACCTATTATTTCTGAATAATTTTTGAATTTATTTGAAACATACAGGCCTAAATCACACCACACTTGAATTTTAAAAAGTAATTTTTAAAATATTTAATTTTTAGAAAATATTTAGCACAAAATGAACACCCTCAAAAAATATTTTCCAAACATTTTTTTCCTATTTTTGATAATTTGAAGTTAATTATCGATAATCCATAGAAAAAAATTGGAAATAAAAAATTAGAATTTTAACTGAAGAATAAATCTTTTATAGTTGGTTTAGGGTTTTTTAATCCTTAGAAAATTAATTAGTAAGTAAAACATTAACCAAAAAAGAGTTTTGCAAAAAAATGATTTTTTTTATAAACGGTTTAACATCATAAATGAAATAGAAACATTAATTTTTTTTTTTCATTTTTTACTATTAAAATATTTTTAAAATGTAATTGAATTACCAAATATCCTAGGATTTTTTAGGTGTAGTTTTGTTTTTTTTTTAGGTAAAAATTTATCTTTTTATTTCATCCAGTAGGATTAACAATGGATTCAATCAAAATATTTCAAAATATTATTTTAAAATTCGAACTCCGTTGTTTTTTAGCAGAATTTCCCTAAAGACATTTGTTGATAATAAATCTATTGGATTAAAAGTTCTCAAGACGTTTTTAAAAATCTATTTTAGATTTAGCTATCCTATCGTTAATTCGTTCGATTCATAATTATTTATTGCTGTTATGCCGTTTTAAAAAAAATGGAAATGTTAAAAGTTTAGTATATAAACAGTTATTTTCAAAGAATTAATAGAGGTTCTCTGTTATAACTTATATCCCAATGATGTAACAACAAATTTAGTACTATATACAATTATATTGTTATTAATAAACTTGTAAAAAATCCTTCTTTTCTTTATTCAATGAATCAAAGAAAATTGTCTATGTACATAACATTGGATGTTTTGGCTAATGATGAACTTCTTTTTCATGTTGACTCATGTGGTGAAGGTCATGTTGAAATTATCAATAACTGTCAGTCAGTTAAAGGTTATCTCTCTTTCTCTTTTAAAATTTCTGTAGGGATTCTCTCCCTTTACCTAACTCTTCCCTCTTCTTCTAATGTAAATAAAGGCTCGCTTTGTGGAAAACCATGGTGGAAAATTTCACAGGACATAATATTAAGACCCTACGCACTGATAATGGTGGGGAGTACACTTCAAGAGAATTTGAAGATTACTTAAAAAAGGAAGGCATTCGACATGCATATACTGTTCCTAAAACCCCAGAGCAAAATGGAGTAGCTGAAAGAATGAATCGAACATTAGTAGAAACAGTGCGGGTAATGTTGTCAGATGCAAAACTGCCTAAGAAATTTTGGGCAGAAGCTTTATCCACAGCTTCATATATTCGAAACCGGAGCCCAACAAATTCTGTGAAAGGTATGACACCCTATGAAGTATTGAAGGGGCATAAACCCAATGTAAAACATTTACGCATCTTTGGGTGTGATGCTTTTGTCCATGTACCAAAGGATGAAAGGTTTAAAATGGATTCTAAGTCCAAGAAGAGCATATTTCTTGGTTATGGCATTAGTGTAAAGGGTTATAGACTTTATGACACCAGAAAGTCTAGAGTATTTCATAGCAGGGATGTGATCTTCAATGAATCAGGCTCCATAACTGACCAAGAGGAAAAGCCACCTCCAGTTGAAATCGAATACCAGGAGAGCTCCGAGGATAATGACAACTTGCAGGAGGGACCGGGACTCCGAAGATCACCAAGGACTAAGAAGGCTCCAGACCAGTACGGTGAATGGGTTTACATGGCCCATAATTTAAGTGATCCACTGACAATGGAAGAAGCACTCTCCAGTCCTGAGAGGAATGAGTGGA
Organism: Ascarosepion bandense; assembly: GCA_037127315.1. Classification (NCBI taxonomy): domain Eukaryota; kingdom Metazoa; phylum Mollusca; class Cephalopoda; order Sepiida; family Sepiidae; genus Ascarosepion; species Ascarosepion bandense. Next base: position 2,184,227 of record JBBBDQ010001776.1, read on the forward strand.
TGAAAGCAATGGAAGGTGAAATTTCTTCCTTGCATACTAACAAAGTAGGGGATCTTACCGAGTTGCCGAGTGAACGAAAAGCTATTTGTAGCAAATGGGTTTTTAAACGCAAGTACGATGCTGACGGAAAAATGGAACAGTATAAAGCTCGACTGGTAGCCCAAGGTTTTCTTCAGAAGCAAGGTATTGATTATGACGAGACCTTTTGCCCAGTTGTGAGATTTGAATCAGTGCGAACTGTTGTTGCGTTAGCAGCACAGAATGACCTGAAGCTACATCAGTTGGACATCACCACTGCATTCTTAAATGGTGAGCTAAAGGAGGAGATCTACATGAAGCAGCCAGAGGGATTTGTAGTTGAAGGCAAGGAACATCTTGTCTGCAAACTGCAGCGAAGCATTTATGGCTTAAAGCAGTCACCAAAATGTTGGAATGAAATGCTTGATTGTCAACTAAAAAAGATGAACTTCAAGCAGTTGGAGAACGATCCCTGTATTTACATACAATCCTCTGGAGGAGAAATATTCATCACTGCGGTTTATGTTGATGATATAATTGTGGGAAGCAAATCCCAGAATCAAATTCAAGATTTTGTAAAGAATATTTCAAAATTTTTCAAAATCAAGGATTTGGGAAGACTAAAACACTTTTTAGGTGTTAAAGTTGTTTATCCCGAACCAGGGAAAATATGGATTGGACAACCTGCATATACAGCAGAAGTTTTAAGAAAATTTCAAATGGAAAACTCCAAACCGGTATCAACCCCAATTGATGTTGGAGTAAAATTAACAAAGGCAACTGAAGTGAGCAAGCTGGTCAACAAAGAGTTGTACCAATCAGCCGTTGGAAGCTTACTGTATCTGTCAACAAGGACACGACCTGACATTGCATATGCTGTTGGCAATGTTGCAAGATTCTGCTCTCAGCCTACAATGGAACACTGGAAGTGCGTTAAACATATTTTCCGTTATCTAAATGGTACTCAAGGGTATGGTCTATTGTATAACAAGGAAAAAACCTCTAACCTCCTGGGATATTCAGATGCAGACTGGGCTGGTAATTTAGATGATCGCAGATCGACATCTGGTTACTTGTTTAAATTAAGTGGAGCAGCTGTCAGCTGGAGAAGCAAAAGACAAACCTGTGTTGCATTATCAACAGCTGAAGCTGAATACATGGCATTGGCAAGTGCGGCACAAGAGGCTGTTTGGATGCTGCGCCTTCAGGCTGCCTTATCAGGATCACCAGTTTCCCCGACACTGATCTACGAAGACAACCAGTCAACAATGTGTATGGCAAAGAACCCACAGCATCATGGAAGGGCCAAACATGTTGACATTAAGTTCCACTATATCCGAGAACAGGTGGAAAAGAAGACAGTCAAGTTGGAGTACTGTCCGAGCAAAGAAATGGTAGCGGATATTCTAACAAAAGGACTTGTGAGCTCACAGTTTGTGAAGCTCAGGGACCTGTTAGGTCTTGAAGAACTGATTATTTAGACTGTCAGCAATTGAGGAGGAGTGTTGAAATTATCAATAACTGTCAGTCAGTTAAAGGTTATCTCTCTTTCTCTTTTAAAATTTCTGTAGGGATTCTCTCCCTTTGCCTAACTCTTCCCTCTTCTTCTAATGTAAATAAAGGCTCGCTTTGTGCGTGAGTCTGTCCGCTCTAAAACAAATGTCTCTGTCATTATTTTTATGACAATAAGTATGCAACACAGTTGAAGCTCCTTTATACGAGGTATGTGAAGCTATGTTTCATTTTTAATAATTATCTAACAGGTCACAGCATTGAAAAAATTATTATCTGGAGATCTAATGCATTATTAAATAATTTTTGTAGCAAGGAAAGTGATAATATTACTTGTAAGAAGTTAAGTAAAAAAAGAAAACTTCAAACATTCAACTGAATTTTGAGACATAAAAAAACTTTTATAAGTTTGATTTTTAAAAAACAGTAACTTAAACTTATTTAGTTTGAATTAATTTGCTTGAATTTAAATTGTTGCATTTTTTAATATTTTTAATTAATTTGCTTATTTATTGTTGCTTCTTGTTTGTTCCTAAATTCTAATGGTTGCTTGATTGCTATATTTGAGTGATTCTGATTTAAAAATTCTTGCAATTAAAACAAAGTGATTGTGATTTTTCATAATTAAATTAAAAATATGAAAATTTAAGCAGTGTTTGTTACATTTTTAGAATTTAGACGAATAAACGAAAAGTTTTGTCTTTAAAACTGTGTTTATTTACAAACTAAACATGACCGACAGTCAGTAGTCAACAATAATGTTTATATTTTCTTATTAATTATTGTTTTTCTTAATTTTAATTAAAATTAATAAAACCAGCATAAATCAAAAACATGTGTCTTTCTTTTTTTTCTTGTTACATTTTAAAAAGTTTTAAAATCTTTATTTAAAAAAAACGACTTTGTGATTATCAACATTGTCATGAAGTGAGAGACACGACTGCGACGCTAATTCATGACTACTACCGTGACGTCACATTTCATCGCTTCGACCTTGGTAATATATAGGAGGTCTTGCTATAGCCCACAGGAATTACTTCTTCCGACTCTACCACTGTGACATATTTGATTGTAACAGACATCTTTGTCATTGCTCGTAATGAATGCAAGCGTGTCTTCAAAGAAGCAAATTAATCATTTGTTGATAGAATGAGACACCGTAATTAGCCATCTACAAATTTTGCTCTGCAATAGTGCACTGAACAAACAATAGCAAATCCTCAGCACTGCCAGACACAGGGATTGAACTGACTAAGCTTTTATCTTAGTCGTGTGTCAGTCCAAATAATAAGACGTATAATATAATGATACATTTTAAAATCAGAATAGTTTTTTTAAATCTCATTCGATGCAATTTCATAAAAGTCTATCAAATAAGAAAATTATTTTATAAAAGTTTGTTTTTTTGCCCCCCAAAATTAATATTTAAGTATGAACAAAACCAATTTCTAGATTTTAGTCCATTTGATCATTCTCATTTTTAAAGGTTTTACTTGTGCTTCGAGATGACAATAAAAAGGAGCGGCGACAGAAAAAGACCATTGTTAATCACCCGGGGTCTTGATGAAACCTGATATGTTACCATGCGTAAATATACAGCAATTCGCTATACTGATGCAACAAGTGGAATAAGTATTATTCACACAGATATGTTTTCTATAATACATTTATTCGAGCTTGTGGTGCAGTGGATATCGGCTTGGAACGAGAAATCGGGGAGTCGAGTTTGAATTCCAGTTTAATTCATTGCATTCACTTACGTAAAAATACCCTTGGGAAAGGTATTAATCCGTCTCTTCCCTCTAGTTATGAGTTAAATAACAGGACAGATTTGGTTCTATAGCCTTCGTCGGCAACCAGTCTACCGCAGAAAGTAATGGCAACTTACTGCGAGATAAACTTTTGCCAAGTCAGTCATGTCTCTTTCGAGACATGATCGCCCAAGCGTGTATCACACACGTCACTTAACTGACTGACTGAGTGAACTGTAAGATGCCCAACATACTTTGTGATGACCCGACCAGGGTGAGGCTGGGTGGAAGTAAACAAAAAACAAACCTTTCGTTCCTGTCCCAGTTTTGCAAGGGCGAATAAGTAGCAGTAGCTATTTGTCAAAACTACATCCCCGTCTGTGCGATAGAAATTTTTAAGTGGGGTTCGTGATGTTGTTTCTGAAATGAGTTGACAAGACTGGTTTTCCTTAACAAGGATTTAATCAACAAAACATTTCCTGACTAAGCAATTCGTCAACTGACGAATGCAAGTAAGGGAAGTAATTACACTAACAAAATGCCAAGGGCAGATAAGTATAGTACATTCTCCCCCTCCTTTTTTTTTTTTTTTTTACGGTTCATCATACCTCTTTGGCTTACGAATTTCCCGTTGGGATTGTCTGGGTATATCAGGAGTTCTTGACATTACTTGAGGAGGAATAATATTTAAATCACTTGGAGAAGATACAATTTCTGAGTTAACGATAGTTTGTGAATCGTTACTATCTACTTTTTCCTTGGGAGATTCATTAGTGGGTGTAGAATCATTTAGGTCTTTCTGGATATCATCTACAACATTCTCGCTTTGTAATGAGATCCTTGCTGGTGCTAGGTCGCTTACAGAGACTGTAGATTCGCGACCATTGGTGAATCTTATGTGTGCATATTGGGGATTTGCTTCGAGTAACTCTACTTCGTCAACCAATGGTTCGTACTTACTCGCTCGGACATGGCGACGCAAAAGAACAGGCCCTGGCTTAGATAGCCAAGTGGGTAAGGAATGGCCGCTGGGAGTTCGCCGTTGATATGAAAAAAGTCTTTCATGTGGTGTGGCATTAGTAGCGGTACAAAGAAGAGATCTTATGGAGTGTAGCACTTCAGGCAAAACCGTTTCCCACTGCGATTCCTTGAGATTTCTTGAGGCTAGGGCTAATAATGTGTGTTTCCATATAATCCCGTTATACCTTTCACACTGACCGTTTCCTTGGGGGTGATAAGGCGTTGTCCGGCTAGTAGCAATCCCGAGATTGGTGAGATATTCACGTACTTCCTTTGATAAGAAGGATGCACCCTTATCCGAATGGATGTAGGATGGCATGCCAAATACTATGAATATTTGACTTAGACCCTGTATTACAGAGTCTGAATTAGTGCTTGTACATGCGAAAGCAAAAGGGAAACGTGAGTACTCATCTATAACCGTTAATAGGTAACGGTTTTTCGAAGTTGAAGGAAGAGGCCCCTTAAAGTCAATGCTGAGTCGTTCCATTGGTTGTGTAGCTTTGACTAGGCGTCCAGCTTCTGGTGTATAGAAGCGTGGTTTCCATCTGGCACACACTGCACATGCTGCACACACTCTCTTAACCTCTTCCTTACTTTAACAAAATGATTTAAGATTCCTTACTTTAACAAAATGAGCTAACCTGGTTATACCCGGATGACAAAGATGTTCGTGTATTTCATGCAATCTTCCCATGTTGTCGAGTGCATTGCACTGGACACGCGAGAGCGTATCGGCTGGAATATTGTTTTTCCCTGGTCGGTACATGATATCGTACTCGTAACACCCCAATTCCATTCTCCATCTTTCGATCTTGCTGTTCTTGATCTTTCCATGCCTTCTTGCATCAAACATGAAATTCACAGCTTGTTGATCTGTGACTATCACAAAACGTCGTGCTGATAGATAATGTGACCACTTTTTAACTGCCTCTACTATTGCACAAGCCTCCTTTTCTACGGAAGAGTGTTTTCGTTCTGTAGTCGTAAGTGTGCGTGAAAAGAATGCTACTGGACGGTTTGCTTGATTGAGAGTGGCTGCAATAGCAGTATCAGAGGCATCGGTTTCTACTACAAGAGGTATCTTTTCGTCGACTGAGTGCAATAAGGCCTTTTCAATTTCCTCCTTGAAGATTTCAAATGTTTTTATCGATTCTGGATCAAGGGGGAATGAATTAGCTGTTATTAAGGGTCTAATCTTATCAGAGAATTTGGGTATCCACTGGGAGTAGTAAGAGAATAATCCAAGCACTCGACGCAGAGAGGTTTTGTTCTGAGGAATAGGTAACTCTCTTAATGGCCGTAGACGTTCTGCATCAGGTCTAAGTAAGCCCTGTGATATACTATAGCCGAGAAAATCAATGGATGTTTTAGAGAACACGGACTTCTCTTCATTGAGAGTGAGGTTATACTGGGTAATAATCTTTTTTAATTTTTCTAAGTTCTCATCATGGTCTTGCTGATTTTTCCCGACTACGACAATGTTGTCTACATAGGCATACACTCCCGTTAGATTATTTTCCTTAATAATCTTGTCTATTATCCTTTGGAAACATGCAACACCATTGGTCACTCCAAAAGGAATTCTACAAAATTGGTAAAGTTTACCGTTAGCTTCAAATGCTGTATAAGGCTTATCTTCTTCTTTTATTGGTATCTGGTGATATGCACTCTTCAGATCCAATGAGCTATAAACTTTAAATTTTGATATTTCCTGGGCTAAGTCATCCATTCTTGGTAATGGATAAGCATCCAATCTAGTAAATCTGTTAATTGTTCTACTATAATCGACTACTAGTCTCTTTCTTTGACGTTCATTTGTTACTATTAAAACCTGAGCCCTCCAAGCGGAAGTACTTTCCTGAATTACACCCTCTCTGATCATTTTCTCAATCTCAGTCTGTATGAAACGTCTGTCACCCTCTCCACACCTTTTAGATTTAGTTGTAATAGGTTTACAGTCTGGATCAATGTTGGAAAATAAAGATGGTGTGTCCACTAATGCCGAGGGCACACTACAGGAGATAGGATGAGAGATTTCAAGATCTTTCTTAGAGCCACCGAATGCAAAAGATATAGTGGAATGTTGTGACATGAAATCTTGGCCAAGAATAATATCAGAGCAGAGTTTGGGTAGAACTGAAAGTTTTACATTTGGATACCACTCACCCAGAAGGTTCAAATCCACTGTACACTGTCCTTTGATAGAAGCTTTAAGTGATGATGACGCCATGGACACGTTACCAGTAGCAGGTTTTATTTGTATTTTGTGTTTCCTCACATAACTGAGGGAGATAAAGGATCCTGAGCTCCCCGTATCCATTAGCGCCGTACCGGCGCCATTTTTCCCGACCAATACGTATAATGCAGCCTGTTTTAGGGATCCTAAGGAGGCAGACGTAGTGTTGGATATCAACATTGTCGCGAGTCTGTGAGAGCATGTTGCAGCAGATGTCGTATTTGGGTTCGAACGGCACATTTTTGAGAAATGGCCTTCTTTTTTACATTTAAAACAGGTAGCGTTTCTTGCTGCACACACACTTCTGTTATGACGAGGTCCTCCACAAAAAAAACACGTATACTTGGTGTTAGCCAAAGCTGCACAACAAGCATTAATGGGGACCGTTGACTTGACACCGGTACAGTTATTTTCCTGAGAAACTGCACCCACAATTGGTGTTTGAGTGTATGTATATGCTTCTGAATTTTTCTGAGCTGCATGGAGCGCTCTAGCTTGGTCGATAGCTATATTTAAATGCAGTGTTTTGTTTTCAAGTAGCCGTTGTCGAATAACGTTTGAACGTAAACCTGTGATGAATGCATCTCTGACACAGTCGTCTCGGTTTTGAATCGCATCAACTGGTTTAAAGTTACATTCTTTCGCTAGTAACTGTAGTCTTTGCACGTATTCGTCAATATTTTCCTCCTCTTTTTGGCCGCACGTGGCAAGTAAATGCCGGGCGAAAACTTCGTTCGGGGGTTTTATGTACAGTTCTTTCAGACGGTTAACTGCACTATCAAACGTATCACATTCAGCAATGTATTCGTATACCTCAGAAGAAATACAGTTTATCAGTGTATCGAGTTTATCCAAATCAGTATGGATGTTAGGGTCAACAATTTTACGTAGGAACGACGAGAAACTTCGAAGCCAGTGATTAAAGTGCTTACTTGAGGATGTTGTATTAGGAGGGGTGCTCAAACGTTCCGGCTTCAAGTATTTATCCATACTGTTGAATATGTTTTGTTGATTAAATTGAAATGAGTTGACAAGACTGGTTTTCCTTAACAAGGATTTAATCAACAAAACATTTCCTGACTAAGCAATTCGTCAACTGACGAATGCAAGTAAGGGAAGTAATTACACTAACAAAATGCCAAGGGCAGATAAGTATAGTACAGTTTCTATTGATCTTGTGTATATGTGCGCATGCATACATTTGTGTATTTTTCTTTTTCCTTGTCTGTTAATTTATTTTTCCTTTATATTTTTTGTTATGATTCTATTTATAATGTCCATTTATTGGTTATATCGGTGTCGTTTCTTCTGTTAATTCCTTGTAGCCTAGCGATGTTTTCACGAGTCTTCTTGATGGGGTTCGGTTATCTGCATGTTCTTCGTGTGGTCTTACTTTTTGTGGTGCGTTTGGCCCTTAATCTCTCTATTTTCTTGTTGTGAATGGAATCTATAGTACTACCACAAAATCGGATCAGAATGACTGAAAACATTTTTAAAAAACCAAAAAAACAGACCAAGATAAATTTCTCAAGCTAGTGTAAAAATTAACATTCTGGATCCGATTGGACAGGAAATAACAAATTGAACTGTGATCCCTTTCAAAATTTTCTTAACACTTAAAAAATAGTTTGCGGTTGTATTCGATCACGTGAGTAGATTTCACTACTTATCTACGTCTCTTGACCGGCCAAATACAGTCCGATGGGAGCAAGGATCTGATAAGGACCTCATCACAATGTAAGTGAGAAATTACAAGACGCCGAACCTGTTATGTCTGGTCGACATACATTACTTGTTTCTATATTCTTTTCTTCGTCTTCACTCACACGCCGTCAACGAAACAACAAAAAGAAGATACTTCAACTGACTCCTAAAAATTAACTTCGATAAGTACCATTTTCCTTCATTGCATTACCTTCCTTTTCACTTTCTCGTCGGCCATAAAAAAGAAAGGAACACAGACTTTATTAATAACCTGTTAATCTTTCTACATACACACATTCTGCGACTTACTACTATTTCTTTGGAACATTTACTAACGTACATTTTCTCTTTAGACATTTAACTCTTACAAATTAATTAACTACGTACATTTTCTATTTTAACATTTTACTTCTTACAACTTTGTTATTTTGTTCAGTTAATAAGATTTCACTTATTTTACAAACAAAATACCTTTATTCTTTCAACGATCTGATACTGTGGTGATACAGACTGAGCAAAGCGAGGGACCGGATGTTTGCACTCTCAGGGCCAGAAAGCAAATGACCAAAACTGGTCTTTGCGCACCCGGCTCCACGAATATGTTCCGGCAGAAAACCAAAAATTAATTAAATATCAAATTCCAGTTCCCGAGCCAACGCGAATTTTATCTATCATCCAATGGTAAGCCCAGAATTAAATACGGGTGTGAATTCCCAAATTACCTGATTAATTAATTGTAAAATTTCATTATTCATCGAATATTCTTTTTCTCCAGACTAATGACTATAATGTCCTTTTTCAAAATTCAAAGGTGCCGGATGTACATTTCGACATAGGATCTCTAATAGAGATTCTACGTCACGTCAGCGACATTGTTTTTTCCAAATGGCGAAGGCCCTGGGGTAGAGTGTGGAGAGGTTTTAGGTTAACAACGGTCACAAAGTAGAAAAGGACAGAGCTGGTAGTCGCGGAGTTACAGGGTGTTGAAACGGTATATTTAGGAAGGGGAGGAATTTTTTAAAATCTTATATTGAAACCCATTCCTTCTCGCCTAAATACACCTCTTCAAATAGCCCAAAATCTTAACCTTAAAAAAGTAATTTAACTCATTTAGTTGCCTATCTTTATAAAATATGAACTCCTATTTTTAATATTGATTAGGATCAGGTTCTTGGAATTTACCTTCCTACTCTTCCACTTCGGATTAAAGAAAAATAAAACATAATATATATATATATATATATATATATATATATATATATATATATATAAAGCAATTAAAAGCTTATCTAATTAAATAATGTCACAATTAATTTTATTGCATTTTTAAATTTTAATACTGGGAACAGATTCTCAGAATAAAGGCCAAATGTTAGAAAAAAATAATAGATGATTTACATTCTCCAGTGAGTGCTGTGTTTAACTAAAACCAATTTTCACTACAAAATTTAATTTCTTGAAATTTCATGAATTTAGAGGGTGGGGTAACATATGTAAAAAATATTTAAAATAAGATTTTCTAATTAGTGCTACGAAAATCAAAGAAACATGACATTAAACAAACTCAACAAAATTATAATTTACCTCGTTTTTAATGAATGTCTATTCAATACTTTAATGTCGTATGAAAATAAGTTAATCTTCTAAGTTTCATAAAAGACTATCAAAATAGAAAATTATTTTATTAAAAATCAGAAGAAAAACTTAAATATCGATATACAAAATTGTGACATACTCTCTGTACGTAGACCATTTTTGAGCAAGGAACAAATTCTCTTTTTGCACCGTTTCCGGTAATTTCTTTGTTCTGTCTGTTGTTAGTTTTTTCACAATCACCATGTTATCTATTTTCAAACAACTCGTTTTTTTTTTTAATTGCAATTTCTTTAAAAATCTGAAGTTTTATTGATTGCTAAATATTGTCGATATTGAGAAAGAAGCATCAAGTCCAGTGACAAGAGCAATTTAATTCTGTTTGTTTTTATATGAAAAGAAAGATTTTTTTAGATTCGCCCAAAAAAGGTAAGATAATAAAATGTTTTAATTATTTAAAGAAAAAAAAGTGCTACATTATTTGTATTAAGCTTTTAAATTTTTCGATTAGTAATATTGTTGCCACGTATATCGATTACATCACTAACTTTTTTCGGTGACAAACATTAATTTGGAAATTCTCGCAAAAATCAAATAATTATCGGACTTTTAAATGACACTTTCAGTACTCATTCACAAATGATGAAATTATTTTTTTTTAAAAACTTGGTAATGATATTTTTTTTACCTCTGTTATCCCAACTCCACGTAAATCCATGAAATTTTTAAAGCATTGATTTTTGTTAGTGTAATTTCTCAGGATTGTTTGCAAGGGTGTTTCTAGTGCTTGTGCTACAGAATCCCAGATTTTCTGCTACAATAATTTCTGTTTGAAATACACCAGAGTATTTTGCTTACTGGAAATAGTAAATTTATCCATTTAGCTTTTAATTAAAACTAAAATAAAAATTTCAAGAAAACTTTATTTTTAAAATTTCAATTCAAAATAGGTACCTCCAATCAATTATAACTAAATTTAAATTGAAAATTTAAAAATAATTAATCTATCTTCAAGCTTTAAAATTATGTATATTTGAAAGCCAAGGGATTAAAGTTAGTAATTCCAATAATCAAAATACACTGGTGTATTTTAGACTGAAATTATATCGATTGGAATCCGAAATTTTTCGACAAAAAAAACAAACTTTAAATTTTCCGCCATTTTTTGATTTATTGACAGGTTACGTCAACATTAGCCAACTTTCTGTTTAAAAAATCTTGAAAAAAAAAATATACATCAAAGACACTTTTTTAAAGTCAATTGTTTAAATTGAACCTTACCTTAATCTGATTTCACACAATAGTAATTCATTACTTTATGAAATTTAAGACAGAAACTTATCTTAAATACAGTAGTCCTGTCATCAACGTAATTCGAGCTGTGATTGATTGAATATGTCAGCTATTGTCTGTCAACACCCCAAGTATGGCGTCCGGAAGTGCCAAATTTTTATGTATCTAAAAAACCAGTTTCTGTTTTTTAACTGCATAGCTAACCACAACATAATATTTTATACAATGTTCGTTTAGCATTATAGCTGGATGATTGAATATGCTTGCTAAATAAATAAAAATTGAAATTGCTTTTAAAATAATTTTACAATTTAATACCAAAGAATGAAATTAAAATAACTCAGTAAAGTTATGAAATATTATGCTAATTATTAATATTTTTATTATGCCTTATTCATATTAATTAGTAAGATGACTAGGTAAAAATATCTAATTTAATTTTTACATAACTGTAGATGTTATAAATAAGTATCTATATTTTTTGTACATGTCATACTGTAGTTATGCAATATCTTGAAGAGAAAGGAATTTTGGGAATATTTTGTGGCCCTGAAAAGGGCCGTGGTGTTTTCTTAATTGGCACTCCAATCCTCCTCACTGTTTAGCTGCTTTTCCAGGTACAGGTATGTAGGTATCTCCCTTAATTTGATAACTAAGGGTAAAATAATTTTATAACATGTGTTTTGTACAATCATTTACAATTTTAAAAAGAACATGAAAGTAGGAGTTAATCAATAAAAATGCATAAATTCAATAGTAGGATTAGGCTATGAAATAAAATAGAAAAAAGTTTTTTTCATTCAATTGAAAATAAAAAAAATGAAATCTTTTCCAATTTGTTTTAATCTTAGCTAGGCACTATAAAATTGTAGTACATATTTGTTTCTTAAAAACATTCTGCAAACACAAATTGAAATTAAACATTTTTTTAAAATTCCAACTTTCCTCTTGATTTTTTCCACTGTGAATGTAGGTATCTCCCTTAATTTAATAACTAAGGGTAAAAATAATTTTATAACATGTGTTTTGTACATTCATTTATAATTAAAAATAAACTTTAAAGTATTAGGTTAACATTGAAAATGCATAATTTCATTAGTAGGAAACTAAAAAATGGCTTTTTCATTCAATTGAAAAGAAAAAAATGAAACCTTTTCCAAATTGTTTTAATCTTAGCCTATCCACCATAACATTGTAGTACATATTTATTTCTTAGTCACATTTTGCAAACACACATTGAAAGTAAACATTTTTATCCCTAATAATTTATTTTATGAATCATTACCACATGCCATTGGAATGAAGTGCCCAAAAAAGCAAAACAAATAAGAAAGAAGTTTTGATGTTTTTTCTAAATTCTGTCAGGTAGATAGATTCACAATTAATATTAAAAATGATTAAGCTAATAAGTCCAAAATATAAAAGTTACTTTAAATATTTAAATTCTGACTAGAAATGACTTCTTTCTTGAGCGATTCAGAGACACACATGAAAAGAATAGCAGTAAGGACCTTCGGTGTTTATATACGGAAAAATTTTATGTAAGGGCGGACAACCCTTGAGTCACATGACCTTTTACAGATTTATATCGTTTATGGGCACCCGTACTTACCAAAAACGGGAAATTAACATGCAAAAATAAACAGTTTTAATTAAATTACAAAAAAAAAAAATCTTCTCTTTTAGAGTAACTTTTTAAATTTTTCGATTAATAAATATATTTGCCACATATTAATTAAAAAACATCTGAGAGACCTATAAGGAGAAAATTGTAAAAGACTTATGAAACTTTTTAAATTACTTAATAAAAAAATATGAAAAATAAAAACAATTCTTGTAAAAATTCATTACTAACGGAAAAATTTTTTTTTTATTCAGACGATGACACAATTTTAATTTATGTTTATAAAAGTAATTAAGTTTATCCAAATAAAAATTGGCATAGTTTTATTGCATTTTTGTTTTCCTAATTCAGAGCTGTTTCATCTATGCCTAACTACCTGACCCTGGTACCGTTTATTAGACAAATGGTCCAAGGCCTGCCTAGCTAACGCTATCTCTAGGGGATCCACCGCAGCTTCCGCCTGGAAGAAGCTATCTTTAAGTGTCTATAGTCAGCAGTGAAAGACCTAATACTATCCTTAAGGCTCTCCCACCATCTATTCCTGGTAACTGCTCCCATAATTCCCACTGCACTAATTTAGTTAGCTGTTGCCCGAAATTCCGCTTGTCCGGTAAATCCAGGCCTTCCATCTAATGCCATCTGGGCACAAACGAGTTTGTGGTCTGTGTAACCTACCCAGTGGAATGTGGAATAATCTAACAAACGTAAATCAACTCTTCTGGCTAACATTCTATCCAGATAGCTAACTACCTGGGTAAATGGCCAACTATAACCCCACATTCACATTTTCTCCCCAGGCTGATCAGTGTGATATCTATCGACAAGCCCAAATTCTTCAGTCAGATCAACCAAGCTACAATCAATCACCTTCCCTTTAGCTCCCCACCCCCTATCTAACTTGGGGTCCAGGATGGCATTCCAGTCCCCCACTAAGACTAGGCAAGAAGAATCCACTAGAAAAGGTGCCAACTGACGGAAAAACAAGACACGCTCGTCCCAGTCTTTGTGCGCATAAACCGCAACGACCTGAAACAACCTACTTTTCACGGCAATATCAGCCATAATCAACCCCCCCCCCCCGTCATCATGGACAAGGTCCACCGTCACAATCCAGGGTACATTTAACCAGTAAGGAAACACCTCTGGCCAGCTGATCCCAGTATGCTGAATAGATAACAAAGTCGCTAGACAGCACACTGGCATCAACCTTACAAACAAAGTGAGTCTTCTGGATCACAGCCACATCTACACTGAAGGACAAGAGATTACAGAGCAAGCAGGCAGCCTTACCCCAATCCTTCAAACCCCTTGCATTCTAGCTGGCTAGCTTGATAGACATTTTCTAAAGTAAAACCTTAAACAGAGACTGGACAGAAATCTGTAGGTGTCAGAACCCTGACATAATACATTCATCAAAAACAATGTTGCTGACATCCATCAGGAAGGTTAGCTTTACTTCCCTATATAAAGAGGCATGGAGGATTACAGGGACACTCTCGGCACATGATACAGACAATTTTTAATACAGGTGTCCATATCTGGGCCATTCTAATGGCAGGGAATGTCTCTATAGCTCTCTGCACAAAATCCCACACCTTCAGGTTGTTTCAGGTATTCCTGATAAGGGTTAGCACTCCAGGGGCATTGGGGAAATTTGGGGGGTCTTCAGTTGACTGAAAATCAACTGATGTTAATTTAAACAATGGCCTTAGGAGGGCCATCTTCTGTGAAGAAAGGCCCCTCTCTAAGGTTGATCTGTCTATTTTACAGACCTCTGAGTTTTTAAAGGGGTTGACCCTCTTTCTTTTTTTTTCTTGTTTTTTTTGGGGGCAAGTTAACTATTGCTAAGGAAGGGCACTTCCAACCGAGAGGAGGGGAAGTCAGGATGCAAAGGGGAGTTTCTGGTAGGGAAGAGAGTTGAGAAGAGGAAGTTACTGGTTGCAAGAAGAGTGTAGGGGGAAGGAGACGATGTATGTCTTACTGGGGAGGTGGACTGACACCTCCTCTTTTTGAGTTCAGTTTTTACAGGTGATGCAGGGGCGGATTGGGTCTTGGCTGCAACCATGAACCATTCTGCCCTGCCACGCTCACCACTGTCCATCTTCCCTTTCTTTTTCTTGATTTCCTCTTCCTCCTCCCAACCTCTCTTCAAAGATGAGTCATGGTGGGGGGTGGCATCTCCTTTGCTTCCATCTGCATATCTGTAGCTGGTTGTTGTAGTAGCTGCCACTGATGCATCCAGTTCTCCTTGGCCGGCAATGGTACTTTTTTAGTTGGGGTGTCTTGCTGAAGAGGAGAGGAAGCCCCCATCTTCCCCCTCCTAACGACTTCCTTCCACTCTCCAGAAGATGACATGGCTGGAACAGCTGTGGTTGATGTTGCCGGTGTCACTGGCACCACCAGAAATTCTTTCTCATCTTCCGACTTCTTTGAGGGGCACAACTTAGCAAGAAGACCTGCCACCCCGCACAACCAACAATATGGTTTGTGTCTCTCCACAACCACAAAGAGCTTTCAGCCTCTACAGATTAGGATGTTCGGTACATGTAGGAAGCTAGGTCTATCCACCACTATATGCACCAAGACATTTTCAGTCGGTTTGTCGGCCTTGCTACAGACCCAAGCCACCTCCTCCACATTACCAAACTGGGCAAAGAAAGCCCCAATGTGGTCCTTCGAAATCTCCAGTGGCATGCTGTGGATGATGATTCTGGTCCTTCGGGTTCCAATATATTCTGTTTGGAATCTGATTTCCTTCACTGTCAGAATTGTTCCTGCTAGTTTCTTAGCCTCCTCCTCCGTCCCAATAGGACATCCCACATTGCCTGGGACCGATGCGCCAACACCTTCGGGGTGATTTTCAGACTCTTAAGAGCCTCATCCATGCACTCCTTGCTGACCCTCACAAACTTCCAGATTTTGGGGCATGAGGTCAGCAGGGAGATCATTCTCTCTGCAATCATATTAACAACCTCAGAGATGACAATTCATTCCCTGAAATAAAGTTCTTAAATTTCTCCTGCAGCTCGTTGTAGTACTTGGAGTTATTCTTTGCCAGAGCATTATTCCAAGCAGATGGTGACGGTGCAGAAGTCTCCATTGACAGTGAAGGAGTCACCATCGGCACAACCTTCGAAGAAATAGATGGTTGGGGAGACAAAGCCATAATGTACTCATCTCCCTCAACAGACAAAACAAAAGTCCAACAAAAAATATCACAAAAGGACATTTAAAAATTTCACAATGAAGTCAGATGTACAAACAAGGTTCCAACAAAAAACATGTACTCACTTGTAGCAAAAATCAGTCCATGTCACAAAGATAGGCTTCAAGAAACTTGATGACTGACTCAGCCTCCATCTGACTTACTGATGAGGTAATTCACCACAATTATATTGATTGGAATCAGAAATTTTTCAACTTTTCTTTGATCTTTGAATTTTGCGGCCATTTTTAAGTGATTGATACATTTGTAAACAAGTTAATTCTTCATTTTAAAAATTTTGCAAAAATGAAAGATACATCTGTGACACATTATTTTTGGAAAATTAGCAAATTTTATGTTAAATTAATCTGATTTACACAATTATTACTTATTTATAGCATGAAATTTAGAATAAAACTATTTCTTAATCGCAAAGTTGAACTTTTGACCTGTCCGCCGTATATCAAAATGTGTTGACAGGTTGTGGATTAGAGGTAAGATAAAAGTGTATAGTGTTCACACTTGACGAAATTGTACAAATTTTTTGGTGGGTAAGGGGAGGAAAATCTGACCTTTTAATTTGCACACAAATTACCATACAAAAAAGAACTTCAAATACACACAAAAAAATTTTAATTATTTCAAAAATATGAATGCCAAATGATTTGTATTAAACTTTTCAAATTTTGATAGGCAATATAATCTTTAATTATTAACTTAAAAACCTAACCACAATAAATCTTTGAAGTATTTTTAAATATTTTTGAAACATTTTTAAATAATTATAATTAAAAAAAACTTAGTAATTGAAAAATTATTTTTTCTTCAGACTATAATGTCCTTAATTTTTATTATTTATTCAAGGAATTAAAAGCTTATCAAATTTAATAATCTTAGAGTTTTATTGCATTTTTATTTTACTATTCAGAGCAGTTTTTTGGATACAGAGGCTAAATTTAAAAAATAATAAATAGATGATTTATATTTCACAATGAGTCCTGTGTTTAACTAATAAAACCATTTACTACAACAAAGTAAAATTTATTAAAATTTCATGGATTTACATGAGATGTAAAAAAATATATATATTTTTACCAAGATTTTTTAAAAAATAATGATTTCAAAAGTAATTTTATTCATTTGTGAATGAGTACTGAAAGTTTCATTAAAATCAGACCATTACTTGATTTTTGCAAGAATTTCCAAATTAATGTGTTTGTCATCGGAAAAAGTGAGTGATGTAATATTGTGTTTTCCTTTGTAAACTCTCGTAACATTTTGGTTACCTGTTAACTCAAATCAAAATAAGCTTTTCTGCCAAAATTTCAAGCATGTTAGCAGGGATTTAAAAAATTTTTTAAATAATTAAAAATTTCTTTGATCTTTCCTCTTAATAATAATAATATAAACATTTTGATGGAAAAATGCCGTTTTTTATTAAGTTTGGGGCCTTTTTTATTCATACCATGCATTTTTTTAGCGATTTAGCGGAGTTACCTGATTTAGGGTGGTGAATCTCTACAAATTTGCTAAAAAAACTATTTCTATTTGAAATGCACCAGAGTATTTTGCTTACTGGAAATACCTCCAATAAGTCACTAAAAGAACAGCATAACTTTGGAGGTACCTAATTTAAAATTTAGATATTGAAAATGAGTGGAGGTATCTAGAGTGCCTTTTTCTTCATGCCATTCTAGGTTCTTCCAAAAAATCACTGAAAAAAAAACAACATTGTATGAAGGAAAAAGGCCCCAAACTAAATTAAAACAAAGTTTTATTAGCAAAACGTTAGTAAGAGGATAGATCAAAGTATTTTTGATTATTTTTAACACAATCAAAATTTTGGAAAAAAATCTTATTTTTTCTTTCATCTGTGAATGACATAATTTTTATAAGGGTTTATAATGACAAATGTAAGGCACTTTTTTGTCAGTGAAAGACACATTAATTTGGAAATTCTTGCAAAAATCAAATAATAGTCGGATTTTGATGAAAATTTGAGGACTTATTCATAATTGACTAAAATCATTTTTGAAGTAATTATTTTTAGAAAATCTTGGTAAAAATATAATTTTTATTTTACATATGTTACCCTCCAACCAATTAATTTCCGAAAATGTCTAGAAATTTGCCATTGTTTCCCTATTAATATTAATTAAACTCAGAAGTCATTGGGGAATGCTAATCAACTGTCATTTTTATTTTAAAATTAGCTATTTTTTAGGAAATGTACTACGAATTGTGAAAAAAAATTCAATAAAACTATACCATTTTTTATATAAGTAAACTTTTAATTGCTTTTATAAACAATATAAATTTAACATGAAGTCTGAAAAGAAAAAAAATTTAATGAATAATGAATTTTTACAAGAATTGTTTTATTTTTATTATTATTTTTTTTATTATGATAACTTATAGTTTCACATATTTTTTTAAAATTTCCTCCATCATCATTAATGCTAGGGTGTTAAATTAATGCATGAAGACTACATTTACTAATCAAAAATTCAAAAGCTTAATACAAATAATTTAGCCAATGGGTTTTTAAAATAATTAGAACATTTTATATATGTACATGCTGATTACTCATATTTTCTTGTTACAGTTGCCTGTACATGATATATATCATTAAAAGGTCATCTTGTTATTTTAATCTTTATCATAAAACATCTTCAAAAGTAAGGCTATAAAGCTAAACTAACTAAAATTCTATAAAGTATTGGATAATTGCTGAAAATATTCTGTTAAATTTCAAACTTTAACATTTAAAGTTAACAGTTAAAAATTGAATAAATGAAGCATGCAATTAAGATTATATCAAATTCATCTTCCATGCTTTGACTCTTTTTTTTTTTTTTTACAATTTCCATCTGCCATGTCAATTATCCCCTCTGATAAGACTATGACAACCCCGATAACAAGGCTACCGTAATTAAAAAATGCTTTTATAGTACATTTCATGCCGTAAGCAAGTAATTCTTGTTTCAAATCAGATTAAGGTAAGTTTGAATTTGGTAAATAATGTGTCAGCAAGGTGTATTTTATTTTTGCAAGATTTTTTAAAACATCTGTAACACATTAGTTTTGGAAAATTATTAAATATAATGTTAAATTAAACTGATTTACACAAGTATTACTTATTTAGAATAAAATTTTCTTAATCACAGAGTTGAACTTTTTTGTTTGTTCACTGTATTTCAAATTTGTTGTCAGATGTGATAAGATAAGTGTATCACTATCACTATCACAAGTGATATAATTGTACAAATGTTTTTTTTACATGTAAAGGGAAAAAACTCTGAAACACATGACCTTTTAATTTACACATACAAATTACCATACAAAAAAAACTTCATATACACACAAAAAATTAATTTTTAAAATAGGGAGGCCTGACAATTTGTATTAAACTTTTTAATTTTCGATTAGTAAGTATAGTGTTGTGGAGTACAACATAGAAGATTGTGCGTTATATGTAAGTACAAATGTTGGTCTCTTAGGTTCAGCGTACTGGTGGGAACTTTGTATTATCACGTAGTAACACAGAGTAAACTTGCCAGGTCGCTGGCTCATATTTTCTCTCTGACTACTCGCTACACTGTTACTTATATTAGGAGGAAGAGTTCACTATCCTTATACAGATGAGTTCACCATAACATATAATCTTCACTTAATAAGTTTTGAACCTAACCCTAACAAATCTTTGAAGTATTTAAAAGATATTTTTGAAACTTTGTAAATTATTATAATAAGAAAAAAAAATGAAAATTGATCAGGAGTAGAGGCTTATCCTTTGTTTCCTGTTCAGGGAGGGGTTCCTGGCTCACTCTTTTTTCTCTACTAAGGCCTCAATAGTGAAGTTTTCACAGCTTTTCTATGGGTACTAAGTTGGCAGTTTTCTGGTTGCTGCTTTCAGCTGGTAGTTAGGAGCCCTAACTCTTGCTTAGCATCTTGGGCAGCTGCTCTGATCAACAGTTGCATAATATCAGGGTTCTTGTAGTTCCATGACGTGCATGGATAGGTTTCCCTGCAAGTTCCTCTGGTGGACAACCCTGAGGCCACACTATGCCAGTTTCCTTCCTAGGCATGTTATAGTTGACCACTACCGCTACTCAAAGCCTCTCCTTATCAAAAAATAACTGAATACTCACAACTACAAATACAAGGTGAAACCAGCCTCACAAAAATCATCTAAACCCCTCAACATTTCCTTTACTAACATCTGTGGTATTTGTATCAACCTTTTCACTGTGAAATCTTTCCTCCACAAAAAGTCCCCAGACATCCTAGCTCTCTGTGAAACTAACCCGAACCCTTCAATACCCTCCTCTGATTTCTCGATCCCAGATTACCTTCCCCTCTTCAGGAAGGTATTCAGCATCCATATGCAGAGCCTGGGGATCTATGTCAACAAACATGTCCTTCTGGCTAGGGAGGTTTCTCTTGAATTTCCTGACCATCCATACATGTGCCTCCATCTTGCTCAACTAAACTCAGCTGTCTTGTTTTTCTCTATCACTCTTCTTTCTCTCCAGAGTGTTCCTTGCTGAACAGTATATCTGATAATATAGATAAGGCTATTACCTTGCACCCGTTCGCCAACATATTTGTGTTCGGTAACTTCAATGCCCACCATGCCAATTGGCTGAAAAACTCTGTTACTGATCTTGCTGGCATCCACACCCTGAACTTTGCAATCACTCAGTCTCTAACACAAGTGGTGGACTTCCCCACACGTTTCCCCAATATGTGTGAAGGACAAGCTTCTTTGCTAGATCTCTTCTTCACTTCTATCCATGACTCCTGCCATGCAGCTTTGCCCTCTTGGCAACTCGGATCATGCTGTAGTTTCTGTTAATATTTCTCACCACTCCCCTTCCCCCCATGAATCTCTGACTAGCAGAATCTCTTACTGCTATCAAAGGTCAGACTGGGAGGCACTACAAGATTTTCTGTGACATCCCTTAGAAGAAAGTGTTTAGTTTCTCCATTTAAGACTGTGCTTCTGAGATCTCTTTCTGGGTGACAGCTGGCTTTCATCCCAGCCAGGAAGTTCCACCTTAAATCCCATTCACTCCCATGGTTCTCCTTTGCCTGTTTGGCTGCCATAGCCCACAGAAATCACTTCCAGCTTTATCAGAGCCTATTTGCCTCTGCACACAATGAGTGTAAGAAGATCCTCAATTAAGCTAAGCTGTTGTTTGCCAACAAAATGAAGCAGCACACAACTTTAGCTATAAAGACTACTGGTAAATCTGCAAAAATGTGTAAAACAGTTGCAAACCTTCCATTTCTCCTTATAAATTAATATGAGGTCTTCACAGCTACAGCAGACAAGGCTGGGTGTTTTGCTCGCAGATTCTCTTCCAAATCCTCACTTAATTTGTCTGGAATATCCACACCCTACTTCCCACCTGGAACTGAGACTCAACTTAGTGACATTTACATTACCTCCTCACTGGTCTCTAAAATAATTTTAAAACTTGACCCACATAAGGTGAGCAGAGGTGACGGTATCCCAGTCATTGTCTTAAAGAAATGTGCCCCTGAACTCTCCTCTGTCCTCTCCAAACTCTACAACTACTGTCTCTCTGCTTCTTGCTTTCCTACCTGCTGGAAGTCCTCATTTGTGGTTCCTGTTTTTAAGAACTCAGGAGAACCCTCAGACCCCTCCAATTATTGTCCTATCAGCCTTTTATCGATTTTTGGCAAAGTGCTCAAGGCCATCATCAATGCTAAAGTAGTTCAACATCTCATAGCCCACTACCTGTCCTCCGACACAGTATGGCTTCCGCTTCGCCAGGTCTACTGCTGACATGCTAATGACCATTACTGAGTTTCATCAACAATCTGCCCGATGTAATCGGGGAGATTGTTGATGAAACAATCGTCAGCATAAATACCTAGTAGGCATTTATGCTGACGACACCACCATTTACTCCTACCTCAATAAGAAATCTGCCAATGAAGAAAACTTACCTTGCTGCTGCCCTTGAAGAAGACCTCCAGTCAGTCGTAGATTGGAGTAAGAAATGGCTCGTAAACTTTAATGCTTCCAAAATGTGGCTGCTATTCTTTAATCATCATAGACAATCTTTCCTACCCACCATCAGCATGGATCACGCTAGTTTCTCTGAAAGCAATGCATTGCTCCTCCTCGGTTTCACTTACCTGACCTGAATTGGAATGACTACATTGAATTAATAGCTAAATCTACTGCTAAGAAGGTCAGGTCCCTATGTCGAGCCAGGAAGTTCTCTGCTGAATCCATTTTGCACATTTACAAATCTACCATTTGCTTGTGCATTGAATACTGCTGTCATATCTGGCAGGTCACTCCTGCTGTTTACCTTAGGGTTCTTGACAAGATCTTAAGAATCTGCAATGTAGTCAATCCTGACCTGGAAACCTGACTCCAGTCTCTCTCTCTCACCAATGAGATGTGGCTTCCCTCTGTCTCTTCTACAAATACTTTCACAGATTCTGCTCCAATGAGCTTACCTTCTTGGTGTTCCCCCTTACACGAATTTACTCCAATCAAGTGTAACCACAACTTTTATTCATCAGCTTTTCTCATGCTTCACGCCTGTGGAATTCCCTTCCATATTCTTGTTTCCTTAATAGCTACTATCTCCAAGAATTTAAATGCAACATCAACCATCATATATTGTCTCCTTGACTCTTAGCCGTCTTCTCAGTTTACACTTTGCTCTCATGCAGCTCTTTACACTAATGTACCTGTCCTTCTCTTACCCATTCTCCAACACCTACAGTGACCCATTCTCCTCCCTCTCTTCCCTCTCTTATTATGTAACCTCCTGCACATCAGTCCTGCCTTGCTTGGGGTGAGATGATTATAAAAAAAATAAAAAGTTGATTTACATTCCCAATGAGTTTTGCATTTAATTAGTAAAACCAATTATGGCAACAAAATTTAATTTCTTAAAATTTCATGAATTTACTTGGAAGTGAGTAACGGATGCAAAAAAAATGTATTTTTACAAAGATTTTTTTTTAAAATAAAAATTTCAAAATTAATTTCATTCATTTATGAAGAAGTCCTGGGAGTTTCATTAAAATTCGACAGTTATTTGATTTTTGCAAAATTTCTAAATTAATATGTTTATCACCGGAAAACAACTGAGTTATGTAATATTATATTTCCATTCTAAACTCTCATAAAGATTTGGTTATTTGCTAACTAAAATCAAAAAAAGATTTCTTACCAAAATTTTTAAAACTAATTAGAAAATAATTTGATCTTTTCTCTTAATAATAATATAAACATTTTGATAGAAAAAGTTTATTAAGTTTGGGGCCATTTTTATTCATACTATGCTGTTTTTTCAGCAATTTAGTGGAGGTACCTACACTAAACTAGCTACCTCCACTTTTTCTGAAAGAATTCTTCTTCTCAATTGTATTTATATGAATCAATAGAGGAAGTATATGTTAACACACTCCTATTTTGATCAAATTCATTTTTCCCGGTTTGTTGGCTATACATACAAACTTGGTGTTAAATAAATTGTCTGTGTCTATCCAGACTAAATTAAATTATTTGTTTCATGAAGGGTTTGGATGCAGTGGCGAACCTACTGGAGAGGGAATTATATTTCATTTTTCTTCATATGAACCTTTTCAGTTACAGATTTGTATTCTTGCTCATGGTTTGGAATTTTGTATTCTTTTTTCAATGCCGGACCATGAGAAAATTTCTGCTGAGTTTGAAGTTCTATTTGCATGAGTCTCTTAGCGACTTTAAGGCGAAACTTAATTGTTATGCCCATTATTTTGCTGGTTCTTCAGCTTCTGAGTCTAAATGGGGAGAACAGCACCGCAGGGTTATTAAAAGTCTAAAGAACAATTATAACCTGGTTATTACTAGACCTGATAAAGGTGTTGGTGTGGTGCTATTGGACTATTCTGATTATGTGTCAAAGATTGACAATATACTTAATGATAATACTAAATTCTTTAAATTAGGTTCAGTTGAGACCCATAATTGCATTTCTATTGAAACTAAGTTTTAAAGGCAATTGTTAAAGTGGTCAAGAGTGTTTTACTCTCTTCTGATATTTCTGAGTTAATTAGGCCCACTGGGTCTATTCGCCCCTGTTTGTATGGGCTATGGAAAAAATCATAAGAATGGTGTCCCATTACGACCCATCCTGTCCATGATTGAGTCCTCCCAGGACAAAGTTGCCAGTTGGCTCTCAACAGTGCTACAACCAGTGTTGTTGCACTATAGTATTTATTGTATTAAAGATTCCTTTTCTTTTGTGAAATCTATACGTAATTTCTCCTCCACTAGTGGGTTCATATGTTCTTTTAACATATACTCCTTGTTCACCTGTGTCCCTTTGTCTGAGACAATTGAGATGGGTTGGGATATTTTGTATCATTCCTCGTCTCCTCCGGATTTTCCTAAGAGTGTATTTGTTGATCTTATGAAGTTTGCCACTTCATCTGTCGAATTTAGTTTTAATAATATTATTTATCAGCAGATCGACAGTGTAGCGATGGGTTCGCCTTTGGGTCCTTCCCTTGCTTATATTTTGTTGGTTTTCACTAGGTTTCATTATTCTTTTGAATTGATCATCCTCTGATGTATCATTGTTACATGAATGATACTTTCTGCCTCCTTAATAATGAGGTTGAAGCTGATTTATTTCTCACATTATTAAACTCTCTCCATTCTTCCCTTAAGTTTACTGTAGAAAAGGAGTCTAACTGATGTCTTTCTTTTTTGGATGTTCTTTTCCATAGGAATGGTGATGAGCTTTTGACTTCTGTATTTAGGAAGGCTACTTTTTCAGGACTATATACACATCGGGATTCTTTTTGTCCTCGACAATGTAAAATTAATTTAATTAAGACTCTGGCTTACAGAGCTCTTAAGATTTGTTTCGATTCCTTCCTCTGCAGTGAAACAGATTTTATTAAGATGACACTTTCTAAAAATGAATTTCCTTTGGACATTTTGGATTCTGTTATTCGTGATATCAATTATTTTCACAAGGTTAAGCTGCATATTGTTAAAAAATGTCCAGCTTATTTGCGTCTTGCCTTTATTGGTTCAGAGGGTGAGTCTTTAGCTAAGCGAATTTCACTGTCTGTTAGCAAACGTTATTTTTCTGCTAATGTTCAAGTAATATTTAGTACTCGACCAATTCTTTCTTCCATCCATAAGGATGCCCTTCCCACTCATCATGTTAATTCTGTAATTTAAAAATATGAATGTAGTTGTGGCCACGACTACATAGGGAGAATGTCTCAACAGTTGGATTTTAGAATTAAACAACATTTACCTCCTAGAATTTTGAATGTGGCTGCTAGCAGTAGCAAACTTGTTAATACATCCAGGTCATCCATTACACAATATGTTATAAATAGCAGCAATTGTGTATGTGGATTGAGTGTGGACCATTTCTTTATTTTATCATGGTCCCACTCTTTATATCATTTTAAGAAGCTAGTATTTATACATCAAATCTCACAAGCCTTCCCTTTGCAAACAGGACTACTTACTGAGTTTGAATGTTATTGGACTCTAGTTTTCCTTGCATTTTTTCTTGCCCTCATTAATCATCTTTTATTTTACATGTTTCCTATTCCCAGAAATAAACTTGATAAGGCTGGTATAAAACCTGTTTTTTAGTAAAAATGACATTTAAACTACACTTATTACTGGCTATTATAAAGTTATGTATGACTAAGAATTTGTTCAAATATAATTTCTGTTTGAAATACACCAGAGTATTTTGATTACTCGAAATAGTAAATTTAATCATTGAGCTTTCAATTAAAACTAAAATAAGTTTCAAGAAAAATATTTTTAAAAAATTCAATTTAAAAGTTACTTATTGAAAATGAGTGAAGGTACCTACACTAAACTTAATAAGACCAAACTTGTATTGTCAAAATGTTTATGTTATTTTTAAGAGGAAAGATCAATGTATTTTTTAAGTATTTTTGTAAAATTTATAATCTTTTTTAACATGTCCAAAGTTTTGGTAAATTTTTTTTTTTTGTCAGTGCATGACCAAATTTTCACCAGATTTTATTATAGTAAATGTAATCTAGGTACTTCCACTGATTTTTGATACCTAAGTTTTAAATTGAATTTTTAACAATAACAAACCTTTATCTTGAAACTTTAATTTTCAAAAACTTTTTAAAAATTATGACAACAAAATTGGATTTTTATTCTTAATAATAACATAAACATTTTGATAAAACTTTGTTTTTATTAAGTTTGAGCCCCTTTAACATCACACTATGCTTTTTTTTTTTTTTTTCAGCAGTTGCATAGAGGTACCTAGTATAATCTTACATAACTCAAGTTTTTTCTGGTAAAAATTCTTGCAAAAATCAAATAATTGTTGGATTTTAATGAAATTTTGAAGAGTTTTTCACAACTGAATGAAATTATTATTTTTAGAAAACTTTGTAAAAATATTTTTTCTACATCTATTAACACTCCTCCCACTCCACTTAATTTCCTGAAATTTCCAGTAATTCACTATTAATGCAAATTTTTGTTTCATTAGTTAAACACAGGACTCATCTATTCATTTTTTCTTTTCTTCAGCCAGTTAATCTTTCCTGAAAATCTGCTCCAAATAGTAATATAAAAAATGCAATATAATGTTATTTAATTAGATAAGTTTTTAATTGTTTTTATAAATGATATATACTAAGGACATTATAATCTGAAGAAAAGAATAATGAACTTTTACAAGAATTGTTTTTATTTTTTATTTTTTAATTATAATATTTCATAGTTTCTAATATCTTTTAAAATAATTTTCAAAGCTCTTAGGTTATTAAGTGAAGACTATATTTACTAATCAAAAATTGAAAAGTTTAATACAAATCTTCATACACAGATTTTTAAAATAATTTTAATTATTTTGTGTATAGAAATGTTCTTTTTTTAAGTATGCTATCTCATATTTTAAAATTCAACAATCTTCTTAAATCATCCTTTCACAATTTAAAGTAAGTTTTATTTTTTAATTCCTAGTTTTCTTCTTTTCTTTTTTTTTTTGTTAATAATTATAAATGTAGGAACCTGCATTAATTAGTGATACCTAATGTGTATAAAAGATTAATTTAAAAACAAAATTGGAAACGCCAAATTTTAGCTTTAATTAAAATTAAAAATTTTCACAATAAAATTTTGCTTTTATTAAATTTTGGGAATTTTTTTTTAATCAGTGTTTGGGAAGTATCTTATATAAATGATGATTAAAGAAATTGCTAGTTAATTTTTTTTTTAATTTTTTCAATAAAAAACATTGAGCAAAATTTAAAAAAACTAAAAAGAAATTAAGTATTAATGTCATAACCATCATGATAACAATTATTAATAATGAAAAAGATATTGAAAAATATAAATTAATAATATATTTATCATGATATTTCAATTCATTATTATCCCAGATATTAAATTTTTAAATTAGTTCAAGAAAATTCTATATTCTAAATTTAATTTTTTGAAAAAACATCTTCAAAATTATGCTAAAGTAACTAAAATTCAATAAAACATTAGCTAATTGCTGAAAACATTGTTAATTTTAAAGAATTACTTGATATTTAAAAACTAAAACATTCGCTTAGGCTTGCTAGTAAACGCTAAAATTTTCATTAAGATTTTATTTTATTTTTGCAATATTTTTTTCTCAAAAATTTTCTGGAAATTTTATTATGTAAATTGGGGAATAAAAGATGTAAAAAGAAAATTCTGCCAAGATTTTCTA
The DNA here is from genome assembly GCA_037127315.1 of Ascarosepion bandense. Taxonomy (NCBI): domain Eukaryota; kingdom Metazoa; phylum Mollusca; class Cephalopoda; order Sepiida; family Sepiidae; genus Ascarosepion; species Ascarosepion bandense. The sequence continues at coordinate 2,211,951 of JBBBDQ010001776.1, forward strand.
AAAATGAAAAATTACTGAAGTAATTTTATTAATTTGTGAATGTCCTAAAAGTTTCATTAAAATATGACAATTATTTGATTTTTGTAAGAATTTAATAATCAGTGTAGTCTTTTTTTTTTTTTTTTTTTTTTAGCACAAAAAGATGGTAAAATTTTGCACACTAATCCATGGTACCTTGTTTTTAACCTCATACTATGCTCTTTTTTGGCAAGTTATTGGAGGTGCAAATTTTATTTAATGATAATACCCTAAAGCTAATGTGAATTAAAAGAAAAATTAATTTCCTTACATAAATAGATATGTTAGGTATTCTTTTAAAATATGGGTACATTTTTCCATCCTTCATTGACTCATCAAACCACCATTATAGATAATGAATGCAACCAGTTTAAAAATCTCTTAAAAATCCAATATTTATCATAGAGATATTTTTTAATGTCATTTAGTAAATTTATGGCTTCACTCAATGTTTGTGTTTTACTGAAAAATTAATGAAAATAAATGATGTTTCTTTACGGGTATGTAGATTAAAAATAAATATATAAACTACAATTAGGTATCCTAAACCAAAATTTTATTTTCATTATATCTAAAAACCTTACATGTAAGCATATAATTTTTTGCAAAACATAAACAATAGTACCAAATTTATTTTTGTAGCTCAATTAACCACTGAGTTATGACCATTCAAAGTTCATTGGAAATTAGAAAACTTGCTGTCTTGTGTGCTATTGATCTAGAAGCCAATTTTAACAGTGTATAACTGAAAATGCAGGCTTCACATAAGTGAAAAATCGTTACAAATGTGATGTCATCATGTGGTAAATGAAAATTGATACTAATGGAAGCAATAATTACTAGATCAAAATAGCCTAAACATAAGGTAAAATCCCATTATCTCCCTAAAAAAAGTACAAAAACAACATGAAAGGCAAATTTGACTGTTCATATAAGTTTCATTTCAACAGCGAACTCATTGAATCTTAATATGATTCATAGCACATTAGAGACCAAACTAAAATTTTCTTTTAATAGTAAATTAATAAAAAAACTCTTATTTGGACCATGTAAAAGCAGGTGGAAACACAATTTGATAATAGGGCAAAAAAGGGTTAAAAGTATATGTCATTAAATTTACTGTTGAAAAGTATCTATTAGAGGTACAACCTTGAAACTTTGCAACTTTAATAATTTTTGGATGAGGAATTCAATAAAATATTTATCTTCTCTGTAATATCAAAACATTTTGTCATAGATACATTTTAATTTGGGTGAAATTATGCAGTTTTCAACTTGATAAAAAAGGCCAGACAACAACAAAATTTAGAAATTTGTAACAAAATCATAATTTACTCTTTTTTTTTTCAAATGTTTATTGTAAATCTTTAAACTTCAAAATGTGAAATGAGCAAAAAATATTTTCAACTTACAGAACATATATTCTGGTCAGATTTAGTGGTCCTCCTGCAGCCCTCCCTCCTTAATGATTTGCAGTCATAATCTTTTATAGGCTTCTGCCATAGTAACTATATCTAGAACATTCCAAATCTTGCTATCATTTGAAATTGGCATTATATTAAAAACTCCCATCTTTAAACAAATGTTGACTCCATATTTGCAATATCTGACAAAGGCCATTGAAAATAATCACTTCCTTGGCACTTGTAGATGAAAATAATTTGAGTTATTTGAATGTTCGGCAGATTCACTGAGTGACATTTTTGTTGCTGTGGAGGTTAATTGACTGGTTATAGTCTTGTCAAGTAATGACAGAGAGCAGCTTCCAGCTGAACTTTATTTCCACTGGTGTTGATCTTGACACAGAAGAAAACCTCCAGATATCTCAGTTGGTCTTTCAGTGTTTCCAAGTCAATTCCTAAAACCAGTTGTATCTCTTTAATGAAATTTACAGGACCACTATGCTTGATAACACAATTGATGATGCAAGTGATGATTCTCTCTTTCTCAGTGGCAGCTTGACACTCTTTTTCCTTTTGTCTTTCATTTTTTGTTATTCTTTCTTGGATATGAAGTTTCCCAAAGACTTCTTCCAGTGCCTTCACTTGTGAAGCAGATGGGTATTCAGTAGTAGCTGATTCATTTTGGGAAGGTAGGCTAATTTGCTCTTGGAAGGGTGAAGTCAAAAACTGTTGCAGTTCTTGGGGGCTTTCTTCTCTATCTTTTATGTCTTAATTCTCTTGAACCAGTTTTTTATTGCTGAAGATAAATGCTTTTCACTTTAATTGAATGAAAGAAGTTGATTGATCCACATGATCATTTTACTGAACTTGAGATTATTTTTCATTAAGTAATGCTGGAACTAAAGAACTGCTTCATTGGTCAATTCATTTGCTCCTTTGATGGCTAAAGAATCTGTAAATAAAAGGGTACAATTCTCATATCACAAAAGAAACGGGAAAAAGATGTTAAAAATATTTCTTAATAACAATGACACCTTTTGTGAAATAACATTTTCTGTTTGATTGTCCAAAGGACCAATTATTCTATTCATTTTATTTTTTATTGATGCACAAAAGTTAAACTAAAAAATATATTCTCCAGTTTATTTACTTTTTATAAAATGTACCCAATTTAATTAAAAAAAAATAATTAAACTAAACGTTCAAGTTATTATCATCTGCTAGAACCTATTCCAAGAATTATTAAATAACAAAAAACTGATACACATTTATTTACAATTATTTTGTTTTTTTATCAGCACACATGTGACTGGTTGCAACTAAAAATGTATTCTTTTTTCTAGTTTACTTTTTAAAAAATGTGCACAGTCTAATTAAAAGAATAACTAAACTATATGTTCAAGTTAATAATTCCTGCTAGAACCAAGTGGTACCAAGAATTTAAACAAGAAATTGAAACACATTTAAATTTTTTACATATATCCACCTCTTCAACATTTTTCTTTTCTTACCTGTTAAACTGGATGGAAATGAAAGATTACATTTTTTGCTCTGTCCTTGGGCACTGATAGTAATCATAACTGAATCATAACACTTTGCTTCATTTGATGGTCAAATTTGAAATGTCAGAGTAACATGTATCTGATATAATAGCATACATGGTTTGAAATTCAAGTGTTTCCATTTTCCTAATTGGGATCTCAGGTTAGTGATTTTGTTTTTCTTTTCCAGTGTCTATTCCAACACCCACACATCCATGTCCACTGATACATGATTTCATATTAATCTGGTGCTTGATCTACTCTAGTTTTACATGCCATTTAGAATAAAATATATCCTATTGCATTGTACAATTCAGTTCAACTTAGTGATTTTGTTTTTCTCTTCCATTGCCCATTCCAACACCCACACATCCATGTCCACTGATACATGAGTTAATAATAATCTGGTGGCTGATCTGTTTTAGTTTTACATGGCATTCAGAATACCTTATTTCCTTGTACAATTTCAATCAGAATAAGTTCTTATCATGTTTCAAATTTAAATATTTATCTGCGTTTCTGACCTCATTTCTTCATCTTCTAATTTCTAGTTGTTCACAAATTCCTTTAACTTAACAAATGACATATTTCTCTTGGATCAACATATAACATAATGGTGAATCTTTAGGATTTTCTGAGTTGTTTTAAGAAATTACTTGAAAATGCATTTTTTATTAATCTATTTCATAAATTTATACTGCAGTGCATAGTTAATTTTTTTATTTTTCAGTTTGTATCTTGAAGAGTACCTGAAAAAAAATTCTTACACTCAGAAATTTATGGATACGAATTTAACTTCAAGTCCACAGCTGAGAGAAAAACAGAACACCTGTAAGAGATAAAACATTTTCTCAGAAATTCATTTTTCATTAATTCAAATCTCAAAACAAACATGAATACACACACTAAAGAGAAACGTTTTCACTGTGAAATCTGTGGATTTAAGTGTTCCCATAATTCAAACCTAAAAACACACATGTTAACACATACTGGAGAGAAACGATTCCACTGTGAAATCTGTGGATTTATGTGTTTCTCAAAATCAAGCCTAAAAAAACATACATTTACACACACTGGGGAGAAACCATTCAGCTGTGCAATCTGTGGATTTAAGTGTTCCCAAAATTCAAACCTAAAAACACACATGTTAACACATACTGGTGAGAAACGATTCCACTGTGAAATCTGTGGATTTAAGTGTTCCCAAAATTCAGCCCTCAAAACACACATATTAACACACACTGGTGAGAAACCTTTTCACTGTGAAATCTGTGGATATAGTTGTTCTCAAAAGGTGTATCTGAAAAAACACATGTATACTCATACTGGAGAGAAACGATTCCACTGTGTAATCTGTGGATTTAAGTTTTCCAGAGATTCAAGCCTCAAAATACACATGTTGACACATACTAAAGAGAAACCATTCCACTGTAAAATTTGTGAATATAAGGGTTCCCGAAATTCAAACCTCAAAACACACATGTTAACACACACTGACGAGAAACCATTTCAGTGTAAAATCTGTGGATATAAGTTTCCTTATAATTCATATCTGAAAAAACACATGTTAACACACACTGGAGCAAAAGAATTCCACTGTGAAATCTGTGGATTTAGCTTTGCTAAAAATTGTACACTCACAAGACACATATTAACACACACAGGGGAGAAACCATTTCACTGTGAAATGTGTGGATCTAAGTTTGCAAGAAAGTGTACTCTTAAACAACACATGTATAAACACATTGGTTTGAAGGGTTTCCAATGTGAAATCTGTGGAAGAGGTTTTTCCTTGAAAAACACTCTCAAAACACACATGTTTACACATACTGAAGAGAAACCTTTCCACTGTGAAATCTGTACATATAAGTGCTCCCAAAAATCTTATCTCAAAAAACATATATTAAAACACATTAGTGAGTAAGTATTCCACTGTGTAAATTATGAATTTAAGTGTTCCAGCAATTCACATCTCAGTGTTGTATATTTGTTGGGTTAGTGTGGAATGGTACTAGAGGTCAATCATGATTGCCATTCATGATAGGATTTTGCGAAAGTGTTAAGTATCTTGGTCGATGTGGAATTTTGCCAAGATGTGTATTTTGCACCAGGCAATGCAGGGAGATATTGCTAGGCACAGACACAACTGGCAAAGGCTGAATTTTGTTTTGATTAATAGGGGTCAAAGAAGGGTCAACAACCGAGATGGTATGGAGTGCACTGGAAGTGTGACATGCCAGGTGTCATAATGGAGAAAATTATTTAAGTGATGTGAGCTGTCACAAAGAGTCAGTTTGGAGAGTGAGTTTGCAGTTGCAGCCAGTCAGGCTGGCTGGCGGCTTCGATGCTTGTGTGCCTTGACCAAACCAAACTTACTCCTTGAAAAGTCACCCAAAGGCAAATAATATTATCAGTTGTGAAAAGGCAATTCATTTTGACTGCAGTATATTTCTTTGATTTATCTTGTGAAAAGATAACATTTGGTTTGAGCACATTCTTGCTGAATGGATAGCAGTTTATAGTTCGTCATGAGAGAAAAACAGTTATTTTGGTTGCATATTATTTTCAACAAAGAAGCAGAAGTTTATTCTCATTCATTATGATTCAAATATGTACTCAGAAGGTGTATACAACATCAGAACATGTTAAAACACAGTGGAGAGATAGCATTTCACTGTGACATCTGTGGATGTAAGTATTCCTTCCAAAAATCAGAGTTAAAAATTCACATGCTATCACACTGAAAAGAAGCCTTTCCACTGTGAAATCTGTGAATTCGAATTTTCTCAACAAAACACATCTGAAAAGCCATATGTTAATATACACTGGAGAAAAACCTTTTCATCGTAAAATATATGTATTTAAATTTTCCTAAAATTCTAATCTCAAAACACGTTAACACACACTGGAGAGGAACAACTCCACTGTAATATCTGTGGGTTTAAGTCTTCTCTTAATGGAAATCTCAAAAAACACATGTTAACACACACACTGAATAGAAACATTTCCACTATGAAATTTGTGGATTTAAGACTTCTCAAAATTTGTCTATCAAAATATATAACGCAGAAAAGAGAAAAAGCATTCCACTGAAATCTGTGGTATAATTTTTTTCTAAGTCTTGATCCCAAAAAAACATTTTAACACACACTGATAAGTGAGATCTCCATTATGAAATTTTGAGTTATTTTTTCATTAAATTCTCTTCTCAATTAGACCTGAAAATTGCCTCAAAATACCTTCCCATTTATTTAAAAAGAAATAATTAAAGATTAGGTTGTTGAAAATTCAGACAGCATATTAAGTCCCAATATTGATTTTGCAATTCTATAAGATAAACACCCAATACTTATATCGAATTTATTGCGTTAATAACACTATAAGATAGCATTAGGCCATAGAAAGTGAAATAAACACTTAGCAAATGTATGATAATTATAAATTAACAGAACAGTAAAACTCTTGTTGGATAATAGGACTAAAATATTAAAATACTAAAGAACAATACAAGATTTAGTTTGTTTGCAAAGGCTACTCACAAAAGCCTGCATTAAGATATAATGAAAATTTCACTGCAGTGAATGCAAAGTATCTTTGAAATTAAAGAAGATATCCTACAGTTGGGTTGTCAGTATGTGATAGGGAATATATTAGTAGCTATAATACAAAATCAAATTTGCTTAATTATCAAATACCATGATTAATTTGAATAAGCCTGCCTTTATTTATTGTAACAATCAAGATATAGTTTTATCGGAAAACTCCCCCATCTACCTCCAATACACAAAACAGATATAAAGTATCAATTTATAGAGTGTGAAGTGCAAAATGACAACACAACCACTCTGCTTTTGACTTGCATTTTATATATATATATATATATATATATATATATATATGTGTGTGTGTGTGTTTGTTTCATATTATTTTTGTTCTTTTTATTGTTTATTGATAATTTTGTGAATTTTCCTGCAAGGAAACCATGTTTACTTCCACATCAGAGCATTTATTTTCTGAGATTTTTGGTATTACACTTGCTTGTAATCCTGTGTGAATATACTCACTTGTGATGTACTTGTAATATTTTCTTTTAGTATAAATAAAATATGGCATGAAGAAATCCCTGCTGTAAAAACTGTGAGTGTGATATGTTTTCAGTATCCAAACATGAATGATATGTACATTGAAGTAATCTTTTTTGTTTTTTTTTAAAATCTGTTGGTCAGATGTTTTCAAGAATTCATATTCTTGCATTCTTTGTCAGTCTAGCATCTGAGGAAAAAGACAGATATCTGCCAGTTTGTCAAAATAAAGCTGAAGTCATTTTCTGCTTCTTCCTAACAACATGGGTATTAAGGAAACACGTCAAGCTAATATGTCAAGTCCAATTTCTGGTTCTATATTTGGTTAGAATTTTAAACTTTATTTTGTGTGATGTAGTCACTTGTAATGTGTTGTGCAATATTTTCTTTATGAAAAGATACCCTTTTTCATCAGGATATGAAAGAATTTGAAAACTGCACTGTCACTTTTCTTTTACTATCTTTAGTATTGCCATGGCTGTGTGGCAAGTGTACATATGGATACAATTGGCCAGCCATTTCATGTATATAAAAATACTGTAAATATATGTTTATTTTGGATCAGTTCCTAGATTTCATTTAATTAATCACCATTTCCTATTCCTAAAACACAAGATTTTATATCTTTTCAATAAAACTCAATTAAAGATTAAAAAAGTGAGTTAAAATTTTTCTTAATTTCATGACAACCATGACAGCTCTAAACTGAGCAACTTCCATTTGTAAGTATGATGGCCCATTAGAAATATTAATTTATTTTTTCTAAACTAATTACTTTTCTTTATTTATTTTATTTATTTTCTTTATTTTTTTAATTTCTTTTTCATTATCAAGATTTTTTAATATGGAAAATCATTACTTTTAAAAATTCATTCTGGAAGACATTCTGTTACATGAAAAGTTGATTAAGAAGAAAGATCAGCATATCAACCTTTCTCAAAGTTTCAGAAAAATTTACTTTATTTTAAATGATTTTTTTAATGAAGAATATTCTAATCCAAATGTGATTTTAAATGAAACAAAACATAAAATATTTTTCTTATTTGGAAAAATAATGATTAATATATTAGCTTTGAAATAAAACAACAATATCATCATCTTAGAATTTTTCATGAAAAATATTTGCATCTATATGTTGGCTATCATATACTATATGTTACCCATCATATTCTACATATAAAAATGCTTGTGTGTACATACATGCATATTTTTTTAGGAATTTCTTTTAATCAAACATTATTCCTTTTTATTCTAAACTAGATTTATCCACCATCTCATTGACAGGAACATGATAGTATAAACAAAAGTAAATATAATCATAATGTAAAGACAATTTCATGAGAAGTCTTTGCTTTTACTTTAACTGAGTCTTTAAAAAAAATGGTTATTTTATATATATATATATATATATATATATATATATATATATATATATAAATGTTTTAATGGATAGTAATGAAAAACTTTCAATTGATTTCTTAAAGTTTTTCTTACTTTCATGAGAAATATATCAGCTGAAATTTGCATTTTTCAAAGAAACAAAAAACAGACTTTTAATTAATATTTAAATGGCTATGAATCAGAATTTTTCCATGAATTTGCAAAAGCCATACTGGCCACTATCTAGTTGACAGAAACATGATATTGTAAACAAAGATGAATAAATAATAATGTCATGACAATTTTATGAAAAATGTTTATTTTCATCATTACTCGATCTAAAAGCACTAAAAAATTGTCAAATATTTTTTTAAAATGTTGGAATATTTTATATTATTAAATAGGCATCAAACTGCAATAAAAAATTCATGTTGAGAACTTTTAAATGAAAAACTTATATTTGTGACCATAATGTTTTGAAAACATAAAATTTAATCTTTTAGGTTAGAATTAAGACTAAAATATCACTTTCAAGAAAAAAGTTTCATTTTTAAATGCACTGTAAATCACAAGTATTATAATAAAATTACCTGAAGAGTATACAAGCCATTCATAATGAATAAGAACTGAAGATATCTTTTAAATCAGATAATTTTTGGCAAATATTTAAATATAGAGTTTTTTTTGCTTTCAATTTGTGAAAAATTAATTTGGTTCTACCTGTCATATATACATATAAAAAGGCTTGTGTTCCCTAAATGTGTGGATGTGTAAAAATTGTAAGAATGACTTTGCTTTAATACTTTTTTAATTCAGTAATGTTAATTTGCTTTGAAATACACAAAAAAAAGAGCCAAACTTAATCTGTTAGATTGTAATTAATGCTTTAATTAAAACTTCAAAAAAATTTTTCATTTTTCCAAATGCATTTTAAAATTATCACTTTTTAAAGTTTATTCTGGAAAATACTGTTTCACAAAAAGTTGATTACGAGGAAAGATCAGCATATCTTCCTCAAAGTTACAGAAAATTTTATTTTATTTTAAGATTTTTTAATGAACTGTTGTGGGAGGATTACCCACAGATCAGAATGGACTCACCCAAAGCCATGAGACAGTATTTAGCTGAGAACTGAGTTATGTAGTAGTGGTAGCACTCTCGATACAGCAAGACTCGGTCAGCGCTATATTTGATTTGAACATCTTATGTATGATATGTTGTTCTGTACTTGTATTGTTGAATATATGTGTCTAACCAAACCGCTTCGTGTTATTCTCTGAGTGGTCTTAAACCAAGGCCACATCAATTGGCGACGAAGAACTCGTAACTCACACAAAAAAAAACACAGAATCGTAGCACATCAATTGGTCTTCGAACTGCACACTGGAAAAACTAAACTTACCAAAGATTCGGACTACTCAATGAAAAAATTTACCAGAATTCAAGTGACCCTCCTCACACTGACAAGTCGGTCATACAATCAAGTATCTGGGAGATAATAACCAGTGGAATTGACGACATTGAAAAAAAAAGAAAAAAATCTATGTAATTCATCCAATATTTTTTGATAACATATTTTTTCCTTGTAAAATGAAAGAACTTTCAAAGGCGATGTTTCAACTCATGAAGAATCAGTTCGAACAGCAGCAGAAAAATGAGGAACGATTATTAATATACCAGCATAAAACTGACCAACAATTACAGAAACAACAAGAATTACTCATAAAATTACTGCAAGAGAAAAAAAAGAAGAATGACTATGCATTTCCACATAGTAATATTTGGAACTCGATGGAAATGTTTGAATATGTGCCAGACAATGAGAAGACTTTCGAGGCTTATTACAAATGATACCAAGATGTCTTCCAAGTCGACTGCAGCAGTTGGTCAAATATACAGAAAACACAATTGCTACTTTAAAAATTAGGCACTACAGAACACAGTAAATTTCTTGACTTTATATTACCAAAAAAGACAACCGATCTAGAGTTCTCGGAGGCAGTGAAACTTTTATCAGAACTGTTCGGGCCGAATATATCTTTATTCCACAAAAGGTGGAAATGTTTAAATCTGACGAAAGATGAACAGCAAGATTTTTTAACTTTTGCTGCTACTGTCAATAAGCATTGTAATGACTTTAGACTATCCAAATTATCAGCCGATAATTTTAAGTGTCTTGTATTTGTGCAAGGCTTAATATCTGCAAAAGACGTGGAAATAAGGTGTCGTGTTTTAACTAAGTTGAACAATGAACCCAAACTTACATTGCAAAAGTTGGCAGAAGACTGCCAAAGAGTCATTTCAACACAAAGCGACTCCAAAAATATTGAAGAGGCTGCAGTTAGCCACATTAAAAAAATTAATCAAAAGAGCTACTTCCCAGAACAGAATGAGGGAAAAGAGTTTTCTCAAAGTTATACCAGACCAAAATATTACTCCCCTGATAGATGCAGTAAAAAACAATTCAACAGATATACTAATAAACAGAAAAATTCCCCGCCAGGGTCGTGCGATATATATAATAAAATGCACTTAAGGAAATTATGTCCTGCTAGGAAAAAAATCATATGTCGAAACTGTGGTAAAACTGGTCATTATGCAAATAACTGCTGGTATGAAATACGACTAAGAAGACCAAGAAATCGGGTCAGACAAACACAGTCCAGCGACAATGAAGGAAATAGGGTGTGTAAATATGTAACTGTAGAAATGGCAAATAAGAAAATTAAACTGTAATTAGACAGTGGATCTGATTTAACGATTATTAATGCCCATACATGGTGTAGATTAAAAAAACCAACATTACTAAAAACGAAAAAATCAGCAAGGTCTGTAACAGGAGAGAAACTGGATATCTTAGGTGAAGTAAGCCTTACCATTACACTAAATGAAACAACAAAAAAGCTTAAGGCGTACGTCATGAATAATACCATGAATTTATTTGGCACTGATTGGATCAAAAAAATTTGATCTCTGGAATTGTCCATTAAACACATTTTGTAAAAACATTCAGTCTACTACCTCAAAAAGTGAAGAATTAAAAAATAAATTTGCGGATGTCTTTTCAGGAGACCTGGGAAGGTGTACCAAGATAAAAGCAAAATTCCAACTGAAAGATAATGTAAAACCAGTCTTTAGAAAGAAAAGAAACGTGTCATTTGCTGCCATAGAACAGATCGACAGGGAATTGGACAGGTTAGTCAATTCACAAATATTAACAAAAGTAGATTTTTCTGAATGGACAGCACCAGTGGTCTACGTCAAGAAGAAAACTAATCAAATTAGATTCTGTCCAAACTTCTCAACTGGATTAAACGCAGCTCTCAAAGACCACTATTATCCTTTGCCTAGCCCAGAAGAAGTTTTTAACCGGTTAAACGGAGGTAAAATATTTTCGAAGATCGATTTGTCGGATGCGTACCTTCAAATCGAGGTAGATAATGAATGCTCAAAGCTGTTATGCATCAATACACATAGGGTACTTTTAATAGGTTAGCTTTTGGCATAAAAGTTGCCCCGGCTGTATTTCAACAAATAATGGACACAATGCTAGGGGACCTTGAATATGCGACCGCTTATTTGGATGACATACTAGTCCGAAGCAAGTCAGTTGAAGAGCATAAAGAACACAACAAGCGTATTTGGGAAGATAAAAGAATACAGTTTCAGAGTGAAACAGTCAAAATGTGAGTTCTTTCTACCTCAAATAAAATACCTAGAGTTTATAATAGACAAAGAATGGCGATGTCCTGACCCAGAGAGAAACAAAGCCATTAAACAGATGCCCGCCCCAGACGATGTTCAATTTTTACAAAGCTTCCTTGGATTAGCTAATTTTTACCAAAGTTTTATAAAAAATATGCATGATCTCAGGGCACCTCTAAATAACTTTCTTAAGAAAGTTACGATGGAATTGGACTGATGAATGCCAGTCAGCGTTCAACGAAATTAAAACGCATTAACACATTACGACCCTAACTTGGAGATTATAGTAGCCAGTGATGCTAGTAGTTACGGTGTTGGTGCATGTATTCTGCATAAATTCCCAGATGGAACAAAAAAAGCCTATTGCTCACGCCTCACGATCTCTACTGCCAGCAGAAAAGCAATACTCACAAATTGAAAAAGAGGCATTAAGCATTATTTTTGCTACTACAAAGTTCCATAGATACTTATACGGAAGAAAGTTTGTATTGCAGACTGACCACAAGCCATTATTAGCAATATACAGAAATAAAAAAGGACTACCTGTATATACAGCCAACAGGTTGATATGTTGGGGTAATATCTTAGTCAAATACAACTTTAAAATAGAACATCTGTCATCGAAGAAGATCTGGCATGCAGATGGCTTATCAAGATTAGTCCCGGAAAACAAGAAAGTATTCGAAGACTCAATAATTGCAACACTGAGATCGGACAGGGAAATAAAAGGCATGATAGCCAACATTATGAGAGAATTACCAGTCTCTTTGTCAGACATTAAAAGAGAGGCTTCGTCAGATGATTTTATTTTATCAACGAAAAACAATTAAATTAAAGGATAAAAATGTGCCGGAAGTATTTTCCTTATGCGACCAGTTACTACTCTACAACGATCAAGTAGTAATCCCTAAAACTCTACAGAAGAAAATTCTGAGAGACTTTCATGCCGGTCATCCAGGGAAGAATGGCATGAAAAGCTTAATGAGAGGATACTTGTATTGGACAAACATGGAAAAGGATATCACCAACACAGTGGAATCATGTAAAGGTTGCACATTAGCTGCAAAAAGCCCACCAACAACCGGAAAACCATGGCCAAAGACTGAACACCCATGGGAACACATTCACATAGATTTTGCGGGTCTTATAGAAAATCACTACTACTTAATAGTAGTAGACAGTCATTCCAAGTTGCCTGAAGTTCTAAGGTGTAAAAGGCCTACGGCGAATTGCACCATATCTTTTATACATGAGCTTTTCGCAAGGTTCGGCATGGTGGATACAATTGTTTTTGATAACAGAACACAGTTTACATACAGTGATTTCAAGAATTTTTGCGAACTTTTTCAGGTAAAACATTTGACAGCTCCACAGTATCACCCAAGGTCTAATGGTTTAGCAGAAAGGTTTTTGGACACACTCAAAAGAGCTCTAAAGAAGGCACAAGGCACACCAACCAATCAAGCTTTACAACAACTCTTACAGGTTTACCACATCACTCCCAACCCAAACACACCCACAGGTCAGTCACCGGCCGAGGTGATGTTCTCAAAGAAGATTAAACCAATCTTCGACAAGTTGATACCCAGACAGGCAAGGTTCAAAAGGACCATCATGCCTCTTAAGAAGCATTACAGATGTGGCAAAAAAGTATTATTCAAGTCATATCAAAATAACATGACATTCTGGGAGGTAGGAGGTAGGATCAATAAAGCAGAGAATCGGGAATCTTATATATATAATACAGGGTCCAAAAAAGGTGCACAAGTGGCACCTGAATCAATTGAAAAAATGTCAATTTAATGACACGGAAGAACTGCCACCCATAAGTGAAGAACCAATCAATATAATCTTTGATAAATTTGATTTAGAACCTCCTCAGGTTGCACCAGAGAAGAGGAGATCTAATCGGAAAAGAAAAATTACAGACCCTCTGTGCATAGACCTGAAGAGGAAGAAATACTGATAGTTTTCACAGGGAAAACTCTTTCGGAGGGGGGATTACCCACAAATCAGAATGGACTCACCCAAAGCCATGAGACAGTATTTAGCTGAGAACTGAGTCATGTAGTAGTGGTAGCACTATCGATACGACAAGACTCGGCTAGCGCTATATTTGATTTGACCATCTGATATATGATATGTTGTTCTGTACTTGTATTGTTGAATATATGTATCTAACCAAACTGCTTGCATTCGTGTTATTCTCTGAGTGGTCTTAAACCAAGGCCACATCATGAACAGAATTATATTGTATTGATAGACTTGTCAGTATGGATTTATTGATAATCAGAAAAGAATATTCTAATCCAAATGTGGTTTTAAATAAAGCAAAATATTTTGCTTATTTGGAAACATTATTATTAATCTATTAACTTGGAATTAAAACTGAAATATTAACTTCGGAGACTTTTCACAGCAAATATTTGTGCTTATATGTTACCTATTATATATTTTATGATAGGTAACACATATCATAGGTTATTTATCATATACTGCATATAGAAATGCTAGTGTCTGCGTACACACATATTTTTGGGAATTACTGAATTTCTTTTAATCTGATATTGTTCCTTATTTCTCCAATATCTGTTTGATACAAACATATTATTTTTGTGTTTGGAGTTTTTTGGTTTTTTTTAGATACCTGCATAAATATTGAATGATTTCCCACCTGAAAAACAAAAAGGTAGGAGGTGATGCTCACTCAGAAACATTATTTCCAGAAAATATTATAAAATTGAGGAATTACTGGATTTTTATTAATCTGACATTATTCCTTATTTCTCTACATTAGGTTCCTCCTCGATCTGATTGACACAAACATAATTCTTTTGTGTTACCTATGGAAGTATTCAGTGATTTCCCAAACTTTGAACAAACACCTTAAAATCAAAAAGGTGCAAGGTGGTATTCACTCAAAAACATTATTTTGAGAAAATATTCTAATAGAATATACATTTAATTCATAATAGTGATTTTTCTAAGAATAGCTTAGATGTGAGGTAATACCAAATGTATGAGGCTCCCAGTGAGGATTGAACTTACTATTTAGTCATAACTGATCTAGAGAGACATTACATTCATTAATAAGGACTGAACATTTTTTTGAATGAGATAATTCCCTTATTTTTGGCAAATATCAACTGATCAAAGTGCTCCTTTATTTTCTTGAACCTAAGTGTGGAGCACCCAATGTTTATTGACGTCACTAGTAAGTCATATTTGATCTAGCAAGACATTACATTCATAAATGAATAAGGATTGAACATTTCCTTTGAATGGGATCATTCCCTTATTTTTTGCAAATATTTATTGTTGAAGCGACCTTTTATTTTCTTGAACCAAAGTGTAAAGCACCCAGTGTTTATCAAACTCACTAGTAAGTCTTAATTGATCGAGAGAGACATTACATTTGTTAATGAATAATGAGTGAACATTTCCTTTGAATGGAATAATTCCCTTATTTTTGGCAAATATTAAAATATATCAGGTATCAATTTTTTTGCTTTCATTTCAGAAAAAAATGCATTCATTCATTGCTACCCATCATATATTCATTTATAGAAATACCTAAATATAATAGAAATGCTTTTATGTCCATCCATCTTTTTAACAATTACTGGATTACTTCTATAATATTTCTTAGCACTCTAAACTATGTATCATATCTTTGCTAAAAATGTTAAATCAAAAGTTTATATTGGCTACTTAAAATTTCTTAGTTTATTATTAATGTGTTTCTTAACTTTCATGACAAACAGAACATGAATGTGGGTCTTGCAAAGAAAGAAACACTTTGAATTAATGTAGGTTGAATTTGTTATTTCTTTAAAAATCCTATGGCAAGAAGCATCAAAAGAGTGTATATATGCCTCAGTTTGAACACAAATATATCATTTCAATATGACTGTCTTTTATGGAGACATTGATTAATTTTATCAAATTGGCCTTGTGTTCAACATGCCTGAATTACCCACTCTCAGATGTTTGAGAAAAAAACCTGTTCCATTTGTATGAATGAATGCTGAATTTATTTTAACAAGAGAGTTAATATCCAATTTGGAGAAGCATGGTGGAAAGTGTTTGGAGTTGTATTATGTTGAAGATCTTAGGTGTTAAAAATTGAAGTGTGAAATTATCAGTCAATTTGTTTTTATATGTATGTATACAAATTAAACAATTTGTGTTGTTGAGAAATTGTTGGTAAAAGTTTGTTTAACTTTTAGTTTAGAATAGTTGTCTCTGACTGTATTTATGAAATGTTCTTGAGGGAGTTTTGGTATTTCATCTTGCTTGATGAGTTAATATCAAGATGTAAGTGTTGTTTGAGACATTGAAGGGATTGTTTTTCATTAGCCATATTGGTGTTTAGAAAATACTAACATTAGGCTAAGAATTTGAGTGCTGCAGATACATGTGATGGGTTTGTTCCTTACTTTCATTGTGTTGATGGCGATTAGGTGAAAAGGAAGGTGAGATAAAGAAAACATTATATAAAGATGAGGGAATGTGAATGTGTGTCCCTGGGACAGTTGTGTCCAATCCCCTTTTTTGAAAAATCTCTTGTTATTATGGGTGATATTATTGATAATAAGAAAAGAATATTCTAATCCAAATTCAATTTTAAATAATGTAAAATATTTTGCTTATTTGAAAACATGAATCTATTAGCTTAGAATTAAAACTAAAATATCAGCATCTTAAAATTGTTAATGACAAATATTTGGGCCTACATGTTTCCTATCATATACTATATATAGAAATGCTTGTGTGTACATACATCTATAGTTTTGAAAAATTATGGATTCCTTTTAATCTGACACTATTCTATATTAATCTAAACTAAGTTTCACCATTATCTGATTGATAGAAATATGATATTGCAAACAAAAATAAAAAATCATAACATTAAGATCATTTTATAAAAAATTATTACTTAATCTTTAATGTTCAAAAATTGCCAAATATTTTTAAGAATATTGCAATACTTTGCAACAATGATACTTTGCCTCAGACAGCAATAAAAATTAATTTTGAGAGCTCTTGACTGAACAACTTCCATTTGTAAGTACAATGTACTGGAAATATTTAGGTTAATTTTAATGTTTTATAACATTTATAATTTGTCTTGTACAGTAATGTCGCCTCCCACTCGTCCAGTCATCCAAATGTCCAACTCCCATGCCTGATCAATGAGATGACTGCTTCAATTCTCTGGCTGATCCCATATTGTGTTTAGTTTGAATTGTCCTCGGGAATCATCATATTGGATTGGTCTAGGCAAAATGAAGACTCCAGCGAAATAAAAAATAACTTAATAAAACTAAAGTTTTTTATATGTCTGTTTGTATATTACTTTTGACATTAGAATTTATCAATTTCTTATGCAGACAATTATTGACCCTTAAGTTGAATGTGACACTTTGGCTGGTTTAGTTAAGTATGGCACAAGTCTTATGTCTGAGGTTCTATTCAGGCAGGCAGGCAGTCACATGATATCAAGCAACAGTTGTCTCAGCGTCTGAATACTTTAAAAATCGGTATTAGGGAAGTGATGACAGATTTTTTCATATACTTTCATAATAAAAATTCTCTGAAGATATGACTTCAGTGAAAAGGTTTGGCAATATCAAATCAGAACATATTTAAAATTGACATGAAATCTTACGAAAGTCAGTAAGTTGAGACTTAGTACTTGCATAATTACATATATTATCTTCTTTCAGATTTGATGGGGAAAAATCTACAATGAATATTTAAATTTTTGATTTTTCTTACTCTACTGTTTTTTTTTTCTTTCAGTTGATGACCATAGTTAAAAGTAAGAAACGTTAAGAAAATAATCTTCTTTTGCATTTGATGTTTGTTTTGAAATGAAAATCATGCTTCATTCTTTTGATAGAATGAACATTGATAGAAATGTATCCACCCACTGTTTTAAGACGTGAAGTTTATTGTGAGAAAATGATTTCATTTATGGCAAGGAAGAACAATGGAAATATTGCAGTTGGGTTGGATAAGAATTTGTACATACTATGCAAGCAAATGAAAACCAAATTTAGATTGAGTGTGAATGATTGTTTACTTGGTAAAAAGTCACAAATAAACTTTGATCTTACTTAACATTGCAGTTGGGCTGATTATGGAATTTGGAGATATGCAAGCAAATAAAAATCAAATTTACATTAGATGTAAATGACTGCTCACTTTTTAAAAAGTTAAAAATGAACTTTCATCTTAATTAACATTTCAGTTTGGTTGGATAAGAATTTGTACATATTATTCAAGCAAATAAAAATCAAATTTAGATTGGATATAAATGACTGCTCACTTGCTAAAAAGTAAAAAATAAACTTTGTTATGTTTCACATATCAATGTGAGTAGCAGTAATCATCACAGCTCTGCGTGGCTTCTGTGACAACTGGCTATTTTCTGTCCTACTTCTCCAAGTTTACTGTGTATATACTGGCTTCTTTATTTGCATACGATATTACACCTCCCTGAATCAGAGAGGTCGTATGCCCTTGCTTTTTCTCTTACTACTCTAAATTAATTTTGTTTTGTACTGTTCTTCCTCTTGTCTCTCATGTTTCATCTTTAATGGTGATCTTCGCCTCTCTTCATTTTCCTCCTCCTCCTCCTCCTCATCAATTTCCTCATTTTTGCCTTCTTCCATTTCCTGTTCTGTTCCCCTTTTATTACTTTCTGCCTCTTCTTGTTCTTGACCTTCCATTTCCACATCCTCCAGCTAATTTCTACTTCTGAACTGATCTGCATGTGCCAGTATATTTTGTCCATTCTTTTCCAATATAACTGTGTTGTGAATTTTTTGCATCAGGAACTTTGCTTCTTGTGGATTCGTCTCCTTTTTATACTACACTTTTTCTTTCATTGCAAAGGATAGTTATGAAGGCTCTGATTTGTCTTCTCATTAATGCTGACAAGCTCATTTTCCTTCCAGCGTGTGCAATAGATCTGTGACTGAGAAGTATTTTTGGTAAATATGCTTCTGTGTTTTTCATAAGTGGTGAGAATGCATTTAATCCCATTTTCAGTGTTTGTACCATTCTTTCTGAAATGTCATTAGACTGTGAGATGCTGGTGTTTTGTATAGGATGCATCCAATTTGTTATAACCATGCACATAAATTCTTGTCATAAAATTCAGGTGCATTGTTGGTGACTAGTTCCTGGAGTACTTCATTCCTTGAGAATATGGTTCTTAGTATTTGTTTTATTGTGTTGACTTTTCTGTCTTTCACTCTAACAACTTCTAGTCATCCTAAAAATGAGTCCACTAATACTAAGAATAATCTCCTATTTCTGATATGTGCATGATCCATATGAATGCTACTGCATGGTTCTGCTTCTCTGGGCCATGACTGAAATTTTGCTTGCTTGAAGTTCTTTATTTCCGCACATTTTGGGCATCTCTTAATGTATTCCTCTACATCTTTTGAATACTCTAGTTACCATGCCTACAACTTTAGTCATCTTTGGGTTACTGTTATGCCACAATGTACGTCATCATGTACTCCTTTTAGTATGCCCCTTCTCAGTATTTGTGGAACTACTATAACATTTCTGTTGCATATAATGTCATTTTCTATGGTTAGTTTGTGCTTTGTTTCCTTAAAGGGTCACTATGCCATTGAAGAATTACTCCATATATTTTTATTTTCTCTACTTGATACTGGGTCTTGCTTTGTTTCTATTTCGAGTCTATTTAGAGGAAGAACGTCTGTTTAAAAAAAAACGTGTATTACTTTATTTTCAGCATTTTCTTGTCTTTATTTTGTGTCATTCTTGAACTACAATCTTGATAAAGCATCTACATGAGGAATGGTGTTTCCTTTTATGTACACTGTCAAAATCAAATGCCATGATTTTTATTGCCCATCTTAATATTCTTGATGATGTGACATTTGGCAATTCTTTTCTTGGGTTAAATATGAATTCTAATGGATTGTGGTTCAATTTTAATAGAAAGTTTCTTCCTATCAAAATGTTTCATGTCCTCTCCATGCTCCATACTATTCTTCCATGCTTCCTTTTCAATATTCAAGAAGTGAGTTTCTGCTAATGTTAATCTTCTTGATGTGTACATGATTAGGTGTTCTTGTGATAGAACAGCAGCAATTGCCTTCTTATTGTGTCAGTGGTTAACGTTATTTTTTTTAGGGATCAAAAACTTTTATTATTGGTTTGCTCCTAAGAATATTCTTCAATGTTTCAAAAGTGATTGTTTGCTTCTGTGTTAACTTAAATTCATTGTATTTTATATGTAATTTTGCAAATGGTTATATTATATTGCTATATATATTTGCTATAAACATTTATCAGTTGCAAAATGTATTCTAATTCTTTTTTGTTTGTTGGAGCAACTATTTCTGTTATTTTCTTTGTTAGTCTGTGATCAGGTGATATACCTTCTTTTGATATCATAAGTATGATATCTTCTTACAGTCAAAACTGCATTTCTCTTTGTTTATAGTCAAGAGTGCCTTTTTTAATCTCATTAAAATTTGTTCTGTTTTATATTTTAACTCTTTAGTTTTTTCCCCTACACCTATATTCTCCTGGTATATTATCATTTTTTTTTTTTCCCCCTTTCAATTACTTTTTGGAAAATATGGCTGAAAGTTTTATCCCAAATAGTAGACGCCTATAATAAGCCTATACAGTTGTTTATAGTGGTGATTTCTTTGAATTTCTTGCCAATTTTTATTTGTTTGTATGCTGATTTGAAATCAATTTTTGCAAAATACTCAATTTTTGCTAACTTGTGGCTTGCAATTTCAATATCAATATTTGGCAAGAGAAATGAGTCTGAACATATCTGGTGATTCACTTCTATCTTATAATCACTACATATCCTTAAATCTTCATCAGGTTTCTTTATTGCTACTATTGGTGACACCCAATTGCTACTGCCTTGAGTTACTCTTTCTAGTATGCTTTGTTGTATCATTTTGCTACTACCAAAGATAGGATATGAACTGGAACTTTTCTCAACTCTATATTCTTTGGGTGATAGTTCTCCTTTAGTCAAGTGCTTACTTTATAGCCCTTCAACAATCCTACTGCATTTCCTTCTGCTTCCATGAATTGATTGTTCTTGCTATGTCTACTTTTAATACATCAATCACTAATAATCTGTGATTTCTTTTGCATGCTACAACTGTAATGGGAATTATTTCAAAATGCTTGTCAGTTTCAAAATTACCTTGAAATGTGCCCATTGTTTTTATGGTCGTTCCATCAAATTGCTTTAGTTGCTGTTTTTTCTTAATTTCAGTTGTCCTAATTTTATCCAGAAATCTTTTAGTATCAGCATAATGTTGCAGCTCATATCAACTTGCATGTCAAATACTTGGCCATTTATCCTTATTTTTTATCTACCTCTTTTTTGTGTATTTATTATAAATACTTCAGCTTCTTTGTCTTCAGAGGAGGTTTCAACTGTTTTTACGTTTTTACTTGCTTTTCGTATTTGCATAGGTTTTGAAAATGTTTTTTTTTTTTTGTAATTTGAGCATATTTTTCCCAAAGATTGGGCATTTATACTTGTCTCTTTATATGACTTTTCCTACAATATTTACATTTAATTACAAATTTGGTCGTGCTCGTCCTATATATCTTGAATTCTTCTTCTGGTTGATTTAATTCTCTAATCAACTTTAACTGTTGCAAAAACTCAACACTAGCTTCTAAACTCATTCTGCTACTCTGCAGACATTCTAGTATTTTGCACTTGTGGTTTTGGTCTTGCAAGCCTTCAATTAATCTCAGAATTAATTCATCTTCTGTAGTCATTTCATGTGATTCCAATTTTTCAAATTCACAATACTTTATCCATTCTTTCAATCTATGTAAGTATTACATAATGGGCTCCTGTGGTGCTTGTCTTGTTTCCAAAAACTTTATTCTTTCACTATTACCAATCCTTCCTTTGGTCTTATGTTCTTTTTTACATCTTTCATGATTTGCTCAGACATCATTTCTTCTTACTTGGATAACACATTGTCAAAATTTTCTTCACAGACTCGCATCCAACTGTAGCAAGAAATAAACCAGTTATCTCATTTTCTCTATCAGTCTTTCAGTCTTTTAATTCTCATCCATGTTTCTACGTGTTCTGGGTCGTCCAGTGAAATCATGGATCCTATCGGCGACACCATTGTTATGTATCACATTTTAATGTGAATAGCAGTAATCATTGCACAGCTCTTCATGTCTGCTGTCCTACTTCTCAAATACTCTCTACATATACTGGTCTCTTCATTCGCATACAGTACTAAACTTTGATCTTAATTGTTGTGGAGTAGTTTTCGCACTGAAAGTTATAATTGTGCTATGTCGGTTACTAATCGACTTAACGCACCCAAAATGCTAGGAACTTGGTAATCTTCCACTGTAAGCTGACTCCTTAGTATTCGGCTTACTGCTAACTAATATCAACTGCCTAGTAGTTCTACTGAACTCCAATAGAACTCTAAAGAGCTCTCTAGAACTTCTAAGAACTCCTATGAACTTCCCAAGAACTTCTCGAGTTAACTTCCTGTTAACTCTTATTAATATAGGAGGGAGAGTCTATTATCTGAGGAATAGGTGTGTTTCACCATAAAATTAATTAACATTACAGTTGAGCTGAATAAGAATTTGTACATATGCAAGCAAATAAAAACCAAATTAAGACTGAGCATAAATGACAGCTCACTTGCTAAAAAGTAAAAAATAAACTTTGATCTTAATTAACATTGCAGTTAAGTTAAATAAGAATTTTTTGGCTCTAGTTGAAGTTTTATGTCCATTGTCAACAGGGAGATGGTTTTAGCTCTTACAGCTTTCAAGACCTTTCGAATAATGAAACAATACATTGCTCTTTATGCAGATTTTATTCTTTTGGTGTATCCTATTGAAATAGAATGTCTTTTTTGGCTCTAGTGTAAGAATTATTTTTCTATATTTTAATTGAAAGGAAATTATATTTTAATATTTTATTGGAAAATATTTGCATAGTTGAATTTTGAATTATTGTTTAAGTGATTTTTTTGGATTTTTTTTATTTAAAAATGATATGAATGCTTAATCCTGACAGTTTCAGGATTTATTACAAAAGCTCCATATTTGGAATATGGGTGTTTTTTAGACTCAAGATCAAATTTGAAATATGTCCTTGGAATTGAAAGAACGCTTCCGCAGACTTATGTACTAATACAAAATTTGTTGCATTGCATTAAAATTATCGTCTGCTAATTTTTTGTACATGTCAGCTTGACAAAATATTTTCAGATGGTTCCAGCACGTTGAATCCTACAGACGTGTCTGAGCCTCTCCGATTTCTTTTTGGATTTGTTGAAATAAATCGTAATTTATCTGGGAAGTGAAAATATATATTTTTGCAACCTAATATATTGTTTCATACTTTAAAAATAGAGGTAGAATTATATTGTAAATTACATTAGTCATATTTACTAATACCCTCTATATTTATATATATTAACTATGTTAATATGTAATTCATTTCAAGTTACTATTATAGTTTTCATAACTTGAATGTTATTGAATAAATATTGTTTTTGGACTTGACTCACAGGATTGTAATTCTTATTTTATAGATATCAGTAACAGTAAAGCCTAAACCCCCTAAGAAATTTTATAATAATAAATTTCTCTTATTCTGCTTATATAAATTTCTTTTATTGTTAATAAAAAGAAATTTATATTATTTTTTTCTCATATTCTGCTTAAAAAATATCTGGCTTTTTATTAAAAAGTTTTGTCTTTTTTTATTTTTATAAAAAAAAGCCTGTACTTATTTTTAATAGTGCTTAGCAAAGTTTGGTCTGATTCAAATAGATAAACATTTTTTTGTAACAGATTTATATTTGAATTTTGTGTACCAAAATGGGTACTGAATTTAAAAAGAGTTGCGCTAAAATAATTAAAAATATTGAGTATTTAAAGGCTACTGTTAGCTGTAATTTTGGTTCATTTTCTGTGGAAGAGGAAAATGAACAATCTTTTTATGTATTTAAAAAAGGCATGTTTTTCTTCTTGGAAAAAATTGATAGCAAAATAGAAGATCTACTGAATCTGCATTGGCAAAAGGATCAAGATGTATACGACTGTAATGATATAATGGATGGAGGAGTTGTTTTTCGAAGAAGGATCATGACAAAGCTTGTGGAGATGGAGATGACATTTTGTAAAGATGCAGAAACTTCTTCAAGGGCCCAGTCAACCAACTCAAACACTTTTCAAGATGTAACTCCCTGCTGTATGTTGCCGAGAATGAGCTGTCCTATTTTCCAGGGAAATGAACAAGATAAGTTTGCCTTTAAAAATTTTCATATTCAGTCTGAATACTTTGTGTCAAATGTAAAAGTTACAAACCTTGAAAGGTTACCTAAGAGGTTATCCTTTGCAAGTAATTCAACATCTGTCAATTTTAGATGTAAATTATTCAATAGCTATAGACCTTCTAAAATCTGAATTTTTAGATTTAAGTCTTATTAAAAAATTTATTTCTAAAGACATTTTTTATGCTAAATTTAGTAGTGACTATGACCTTGTGCCAGTCAAAATTTTTCTGACTTAAATAAAAGCTGATTTAATTGAGCTAAAGTCTTCTTTTGAATCAGATTTTTTTGAAGAGGGTTCTGCTGGTTCCGTACTGATGAGCCACATAATATTTGATAATTTACCCAATATATTAAAAAAAGAAATTATAAATCTGGCTGGTACCAATTATCCTAGCCTAAATTTCATCATGTACCAGTTTTCGGACATTATAAAGAAAATCGAATATACTTCTATAAAGAATTCAAATAAACCCAAAATTACCCCTCAAAATATACCATATGTTAATCAAGGTCACAAGTCTAGTAAGACGTGCCTGCAAAATTTCCACACAAAAATGTTACCAAAACAAGTATAAATGTAATTTATGTCTGTCAAACTTACATGTAATGTCAATATGTGATAAATATCCCTCTGTAGAAACTAAAATAAAAAGATGTAAGGATTTGGGTTTGTGTGACCAATACACCAGACCAGATCACCCATCTAAACAATGTTTAGATGTTAAAGAGTTTTGTAGTAAAAAGAAACTCATTTTTGGGCTCTTTGTCCTAATAAAGTCACTACTGCTTCAAATATTTGTTTGAGCTCGGTTCTTAAAGAACATAACCTTCTCCTTCCGATGTTTCAAGTTATAATAACTAAGAATGAAAATATATTTAAATTTAATTGTTTGTTAGACACTGGAAGTCAGAGGTCTTATTTTTCTTCTAAAGTTTTAGAGGATCTGGCCTTATCTTATGAAGAACTCCCTAAAAAGAAGTTTGATGTTAAAACATTTATTGAACAAAAAACTAAGTCTCTTGGTGAGATAACTTTAAATTTACATGTGGGAGATAAAAACATTATTAATAATATTTTGATTGATGACAATCTTTGTTTAGATTTTTCTGTCAAGCATCTAGCTAGAGTAGTTCAGGGCTTTAGGGATGCTGGATACAAATTGGCTGCTGATTTTTCTAACATAAAAAGAAATACCATCAATGTTGATGGACTTATTGGTATTGATATTATACAATACATGGAACCTCTAAGAAAAATAAATTGCTTGAGAGTTGTAGCAGGGAAGATATCCTCTGGGATAATTTCCTTTGGAGATATATCAGGCTTTTTACCTGAAGAAAGTTTTGTTTCAGTTGGTAATGTTTGTGTTCCCGAAAACAGCTTTAGTACTATGGTCGCAGCTCACAATCCTAATATTAACACTTGGGTTAATTTTGTTTTGTTTTAGACCCTAAACCATATCACACTGACCCCTTTGAAAATATTTTTGTTCATTGATAGGAATTTAGAAAAGATGTTTTCTCTGGAATCTATTGGGATACAGGAAGAATCTTTAAGCGGGTATGATGACCAGAAAATTAAAGAATTCCAAAGTTCTATTGTTTATAAAGATAATTCTTATTAGGTAGATATTCTTTGGGATGAAGAAAAGCTTAGTAAGGTACCTTCAAATCATAATGTATCTTTAAGTGTGTTGCATAGAGTACTAGGTTCTCTAGAGAAGAAGGGTCTAAAAGCTAGTCACATGGAAACCTTTCTTGAACAAGAAAGGGAGGGCATAATAGAGCGATTCGTAGTATTGCCAGAACATTATCATAAATTCGTATGGATCCCTCATTGTCCAGTAATTAAAGAAAATGAACTGTGTTCCACTAAAATTAGGCCTGTTTTTAATTGTTCGTTGAAAATAAACGGTGCTCCCTCTTTAAATGAAGTTGTTTATCCAGGGATAAATTTAATCAAAAATATGCTGGATCTTTTAATTTATTTCTGCAGTAACGGATATTTATTTCTAGCTGACATCCGCAAAGCATTCCTAATGATTAAATTAAAAACTGAAGAAGGTAAGAATAAATTCTGTTTTTTTATGAAAGTTGGGGATCACTTGGTCTGTTTCAGATATACAACGTTAATTTTTGGATTTGTGGCTAGCCCCTTTACACTCAACTTCTTAACTTTTTAAATGGAATTGTATTATCAGACAACAAATGTGCAAAGATATTAAGCACAAGATTTTATGTGGATAACTTAATTTTCACTAGTAATTCTGATTCATTATTGAAAAGCTATTGTGACTCTGTTAGTATAATGGGTGAAGGTAATGTTCACCTGAGGTCTTGTAATTCAAATTCAGACAAACTAAGAAAACGAATGGTTGCTGACAATACTATGGTAGAGCATGGCAGTGACCTGGTAAAAATGCTAGGTTATAAGTATGATTATATAAAAGATGTCTTAAAGCTGAACGTTAAAATAATCGATTCTTCTGCAAATACTAAAAGGAAGATTTTGACTCAATCTGCTGGGGTGTTTGATCCTCTCTATTTATGTTTACCTGTGACGGTGAGAGGAAAATTTATTGCTGCATGATTTGTGGAAATTGAAGCTTGGCTGGGATGATATAATACCAGCTGACAAGGTTAAAGAATGGAGAAATTTAGCTCCAGAATTAACCATGTTAAGGAAATTTGCATTTCCTAGATTTGTGTATAGGGATGATTTACCTACTGATATATTTATATTTTGTGACACTTCTAAATCTGCCTATGGCTGTGCTATTTATCTTGCACAAAATGGAAAATCTTCTCTGATTTTTGCCAAATCTAAAGTTGCACCTATGATTCAGAAATCTCTTCCTACTTTGGAATTGTTAGCCGTATATCTGGCAAATTAAGTGTTTAAAAAGCTTATTTAATTTGCCAACATGTAATTAAAAACGTTTTTGTAGCTGTAGATTCTCAAGTCGTCTTAGCTTGGTTGTTATCTTCTAAAGTTAATTGCAAAAATATTTTTGTCAGCAACAGACTAAAAGATATTAGCCTGAATAGGGAAGAATTATCTTCTAAATATGGTGTAAACATATGTTTTAGGTATGTTCCTTCATTACAAAATCCTGCTGACATTATAACTAGAGGTCTATCTAACAAGAAATTTAAGTCCTGTTTTGACTTTTGAGTAAGAGGCCCAGAGTGTATAAGTGAGAATCCCTGTAAAGTGGCCTGAGATTGATTTAAAATGTCTGAGAGAAAATGACAAAGAAGAGTTACGTACCGTAGTACAATGTATCTGTACTTCTTAATTCTGTGAGGGAAATTGGTATTGTGAATTTGAATAAGTTTTCTAAATTATCCAAGTTAGTGAGAATAGTTACTATAGTATTCAGATTTATTAATAAGCTCAAGTGTTCATTATCTGATCCTTCCCACGATGCAAAGTTATATCACATAAGACTAGTGCAAGGACAGTATTATAAATCTGAAATAGAATTTCTGAACAATCCTAACTGTAGAGATGTTCCAAAACTTGTTAGCGAGCTGGGATTATTTTTAGATCGGGATGGAGTTATTCGATCTCAAGCTAGGATTAATAAATCCTGTAATATAACCTTTGAGGTGAAGCATACTATTCTTCTTCCCAAATATAGCATCTTCACTGATATAGTGATTATTGATGCCCATGAAAAATGTAGACATTTAGGTATCGCTACTACTCTAGTGCAGTTGAGATTAAGTGGTTATTGGATTCCCTGAGCTGGACAATCTGTTAAAGCTTACTTGGCTAGTTGCTTTGTGTGTAAAAGATATAACACACTTTCTTTTAAGTACCCTAAATTAACAAATCTTCCAAAGTATAGAGTAAATTTAGTGAGGCCTTTCCTTCATACTGGAATGGATTTTGCTGGACCTTTATGGATCTTTGGGAAGGAAGAAAATATAAAACTTGCTTGTATTCTCATGCCTTAATGTAAGGGCTATACATATTGAGCTGTTGGAGGATATAAACATGAAGTCCTTTGTTTTAGCTTTGATCAGATTTTCGAACCTGTATGGTATTCCTGAATACTTATAAAGTGATAATTCTAGATCTTTCATTTCTGGTTGTAATATTATAAATCAGTTTTTAAATTCTTTTGACTACCAAAATAGATTTTGAATTTTCAAAATTAAACATCTTACTATTCCATTATATTCCCCATGGTTTGGATGCGTATGGGAGAGAATGATTAAAACCATAAAAAACTGTTTATATAAATCTATAGGTAAAACCAAAATGAATTTTTATGAGCTGCTGACTTTGTTATCAGATATTCAAAGTGCAATTAATTCAAGACCTCTTACTTACAGATGTCTGTCTGATTCCGGTGTAGATATCATATCACTTATAAATTTCATCAATCCGTATGTTAAAGAAGGCCTAATGCTCAAAATAGAAAAAAGCAATGATTGCACTGAAACTCCTAATAGACTAGACATTGTACATTCTCTTGATAATAGAGATAAACTGCTGAAAAAATTTCACAAACTTTGGTATGATGAATACCTTCTTAACTTGAGAGAACAATGCAAAAACCTTCATCAACAGCAATTTGTTAATAAACTGAAAGTTGATGATGTAGTGCTTATTAAAAATCCTGCCAAAACTCAACCCCATTGGCTTTTGGGTAGGGTCATAGATTTGCTAATTGGTGACGATGATAATGTGCGTTCAGTTAATGTTAAAAAAAGGTGATGGTAGTATTCAGATTCATTCCATCAAACATCTTTATCCTAAGGGATTGTCATTGACACAGGGCCATCAGGCGCAAATTGTTGATGAAGTAAAGTATTTTTCACCTGATTCTACTATTAATAGAAATACCTAGTTTAATAGAAAAGGCTATTCTTGTAAAAAAAATTAGTAACCTCTGTGACTCATATATATAATGTCTGATAATAAAATTTGAGGGTCTATAGCTGTTTTATTTTTTGCCTTTTTATAACTATTTGCTGTAAACACTTGAATATATCAAGTGTGAATTGTAAAATTTTTTATGGTAATGTGCACAATTACTTTTTCTTTTTTCTTGACACCATTATTTTTTGTTCTTTTTGTTTGATGTTGTATTTTTAAAAAGAAAAAAAGAACAAGTGAAAGGTTCGTTTTTTCTTCTTTTCTTTTCGAAGTACACACTACAGAATGTTCTGTAATATTCAAAAAATGCATTTTTCTTGCTTTTTGAAGAACACACATCAATACAAATTTTATACCATTCACAATTTCTTTCTTTTCTATCTTCTCTTTTGGAATTTCATCACACCTCCAGTGTACGACCATTGTTGTAGACGTTAACCACATCTTCAATTTCAAACTGACACCAGATAAATAACCTTGCATACTCATGTGATTTCTTGCTTGAGTTTCCATGTGGAATTCCCTAAATCCCAAACATACGACCATTGGGCACGAAAATCTGCTATTCTTCATAGTGCATACCAGTTTAAGTCTGCTCATGGAACAACAACAAAACGTGAGAGAAAAAACAAAGTAACTACCTAAGGTCTGACTGTATGATGATGCTAGCATATATTCTGATCAGTGAATTAGTTCACCAACCTTATAACTCTAAGCTCCCAACTAAGTTAGTCTAAAAATGCATACACATCTTCTCTAAATACCATATATAAACGTTTTCCCAACGATTGCTTACCCACAATGCCATAAGGAAGCTAATCTAATCCCCTTCTTCGAGTGCTGTGCTGTTCTCTTCTCAAACATCTGTATCTACAAGAAATCTTTCAATGCATATCTTTTTTTCTCTCTTCTATATAAAACCCCCCAATTAACCTCACAGAACTTTACTGTCATGGCTTTCCTTATGTTCTCTCTAACAAAGCTGTGATAGGAGGTAATTCCAATAATGACTTTCACCTGCACACAACTGGATGGGACCAAAACCAAACTTAACTGAAAGAGTCTGAAAAATATTTTCATGTTTCATGATGACTTATCTCTTTCTTCCTCTACTCCCCATCAACTCTGCATTCATTTTTTTTTTCAACCCTGTATCTGCTGATCACTCTTAGTGGTTATGATTTTTTGGGAACACAATAACTTCATGGTTAGACAACGGGAAAAAGTACACGGTTTTATAATAGTTCTAGGCAGATCCAGTAACTTTTCCTACAACGAAAAAAAACGAGCAAAGAAAATATATCAACAACTTCTTCTTTATAATGTTATGTGTTAAGTGTAACAAAAGGAGAAAAAATGATTGACCAAAACTCAGAGTTAAAAATCACATACAAATATTTAATTTACGATAAACACAAATGATATATATATACAAAATTTACAATTTTTTGCATTCAAAACAGAAAACAGATTACTACTGGCAGACTGATGGGTAAGTGTTACAAAGGGGAAGGAAGGTATCAAATATCTTTAACCAGTTAAGATAGCAAAGAAGTTTAAGTGCTATACTTTTTGGAAATCCTCAAATGTGTATATAAAGAATAATTATTAGTCTGGTTAATGAAAGAGTCAAAAATATCTATCTACCCTTTTAGTTCCATGAGGTTCTCTTTCAGGTTTTAGTTGGTCAGCAACTTTTCTTAGAGATTCTTTTGGCTGGATGCACAGATCCACGAATCGGGCTGGAGGTGATAATATCAGCAAATCTACTACTGTCTTCCCAAAACCTATTTTTATAGGGGATAACACCTAAATTGAATATTTCTAGAACATTTAGAATTCTCTCAATTTTACTGGAACATTCTGGCATCTTCCAAAACGTTCTATTTCTAATTTCTGTATTTTTTTACGACTACTTCATGAATTAAAACTTTTCTGTAATAACAAATAGGACTCAATAGAATCCCTTACTACAAATTTTTAAACATTATTATTATATAAATGCATCCTTGTAACAGTAAACATATCGATGAACATAAACTTGTAACAATTCAGGTAATAAAACTGTTGCTTCTTCATTGACAACTGACTTCCAGTGCAATTTTGCCTTCAGGCGCTGACCCTTCTTAAACCAGTTAGACATAACAAAAACTCTAAATCCACACATGCAATTTTTGCACTTATCTTTTACATTTATCTCCAGAGAGACGGTTTTAGCTGTTACAGCATTCAGGGCCTCTGGAATAATAAAACAATTCATTGCTTTTTATGTAGTCCTAATACTCTTGATGTATCCTCTGAAAATAAGATGTTTTTCTTTTTGTTTTTTTTGGCTCCAGTAGAAATCTAAACAGTTAGAGTTGGAGGGTCCATCAGTGTAGCAATCAGCTGGAAAGAGTTGGCCATTGTAGTCGTCATTTCACTCTAGCATGCCAACATGAAAAAATTCAAAACAGATTACACAATCAACAAAATAGTCACAGGACTATAACAGTAAAAAAAACATGGCTAAAGATCAAACTCAGATATAAACAAGATATATAAGATAGGCAGAAGCACAAATACATGCTTGGATTTCTTCCAAGCCAATGAAATAGGCCAGTAGTTGATTTCATATGACACAGTCCTGATTGGAATTTGTCTTGAAGTTAGAACTCTTAATTTGTTTATCAAAATTTGCTCTTGCACATGTCAACCTAAGTTTTTAGTTTGTGAACCTTTTCCTATATTTTAATTGGTATTATATGTTTTAGTTTGCTAGCTTGCTTTATATATAATTTATTGCTAGGAAGGTTGGGTCACTATGTTGGGCTAGCAAGTGTCTCATCAGAATCCAATTTACACATTTATAAATCTCCCATTTATCCATGTACTGAATATTATTGCCATATCTTGGATGCTTCTGCTATTCATCTTGAGGTTTTCAAACAAAATCCAAAGAAGGATGTGCAATGTAATCAATCCTGACTTGGCAGCTCACTGACAGACACTTTCTCACTGTCTTTTCTACAAGTATTTTCATGGCTTCTGCTCTGATGAGCTTCTTTCTCTGCTGCCCTAAACACATGTATTTACACAAACCAATAGATTGGTATCAGGGTTCCACCCTTTTATCATCGAAATAGTTAAATGAAATTTCCTTTTCTACTGTATTTTTTTTCTAGCATTACCCGTTTGTGAAAATCCCTTTTGTTTGCTTGTTTCCTTGATAGCTTCAATCTCCAAAAGTTTAGATGTAATGTCAATTGCCATCTTCTATCTCCTTGATTCTCATCCATCTATTATCCTTTCTTCAACATTCCCTGTACCTTGTTTTTTCTCTCACAGCATATCAGTGGTGGTCCTGCTATTCTTGGGAGTGAAATGGTGGGTGTGTGTGTGTGTGTGTATATATATATATATACACACACACACACTTTGTTGACCTGTTCTTTCCTTCTTGTTAATACATATTTCAACCTCTGTCAATTCTTTTTCTGGAGTAGTTCATTCATTTATTTACATTTAACCACAGCCACTCTCTCTATAGAACATAATCTACCCAACATAAACGTGCAAAATGTCGGCTAAACAGAAATTAGGAAATAAAGCAAAAACACCACAGGAAGCTGTGGAGAGCCATGATTTAATTAATGGCTAGAAATTTCAAATTTTTATCAGTAAAAATCAAAAATACAAAATAGGGGCAAAACAGAATTCGACCACTGCATAAAATTTGAAAGGAAAAACATTTATTACACAAAACTAAAAGGGAAAAAAATGCCAGGGAGAAGATGGAATAGTTGTTCTCAAGATAAATTAACACTAATAAAATAACACCTTACAATAAAGATAATGGAAAACGTAAAAAAAGAAAAAAAACTATCGTTTGGATGTCAGTTTTGTTTTAAAGACACTTTCCTATTTGTTCTTTATTTATTCTATGCATCTTCTCAGATTCCAATCCATATATTTAACTCATATAATTAGTTTTTGATCATAATTAAATTTGACCAGTATACAGTTGTATTAAAAAGTGTTCAATACATTTATATTGTAATACTTTTGAATATTTTTCATTTGGAAATGAGTTATTTTCATATTCTAGGTTTCCACCTTTCGGTATCTTCAGGCAATTTATAATAACTGATTTTTCTGTTTTTCAAACACATGAACAGGGATTTTTTGTGAAATTTTAGCAGGAATTTTCAAACAACCAAATTTTCAAAATTAGCAAGGAGTTATTCAAGAATCTTACAACACTTTCATCCATGTTTGTATGATACTAGTATGTATTTATAGGTATGATTACATCTGAACATAATTTCTGATCTTTCATTTAGTAATTTTTTCATTCTGAGAACAACATAATAGCTAACTTTTCCTCCTGCATATGTATTCTACTGTTTGTGCATTTGAAAAACAAAAAAATCAGTTATTGTAAATTGACTAAAGATACCAAATGGTTGAAACCTAGTTTGCAGAAATAACTCATTTCCAAATTAAAATATATAACGTTTATTCATGTATACGTGTGTGGGTGTATAAATACATATATTTAATTTGTTTAAACATCATTTTTTTAATTGATACTTGTATTTGAGTAGATACTCTGTTTTTTATAATTAAACAGTATATTTACATCTACTCACCTGAAGAATCAAAAAATCTTGTTAGGAAAATATGCCTCTCACACTTCCCTGATGACCAACCCAGTAGCTCTAATGCATCAGATGATTGACCTGAAGTCTTTTAGAATTAAATATTAATTTTTCAAAATAAAGAGTTTTTTAATTTAATTCATTTTTTGAAAAGTAGAAACAAATAAAACCAAAAATGACACACAAATTTGTTTGAACAATAATATAGCACATTTTCTCAATTCTAAAATCCTCAAAATACTTTGCCCATATAAACAGCCATCATGGTAGCTTTTTCCTAAGAAACATAATAAAACTTCTAATTTTAGACTATAATTTTACTAACACTTAAAATCATTTTCTATATCAATGTAATAACATTTACACAACACAGTGATGAAGAAAAGGTTTCTAAATGAAAGCCAATACAAGTTAATAAAAGCATTTCTTTTTAAACATATTTGATTTTTTTACTGTTTTCATTATGACATGATTAAATAAAACAAAAATATTAAAAGGTGGGAGGAACATTGACATACTCTTGGCATTGTCCAAATGATAGTCAAAATTGAAATATCTAAGACAGAATAGTGTAGATTTTTGTTCTTAAAAAATATCTGAAGAACATGCCTGATCATTAAAACATTATAGAGCTATCGCTATTACACAGTTTGCAGTCATTAGAATTGTATGTGGAGCAAACGTTTCTTGAAATGAATTTGAACTGATTGATTTATTAGACTAGAATAATTTTGGTATTTTCGCTGAGGAATCTGAACATTTATAATTATAATCACTTACTTAGATATTTAACCATTGCATGTAGATTTTATGATTATGGACTGTTTTTTTGTTTAGGTACATATTGATGTAGCTGAATAATTGAATATAATTGAAGATACACACGTTTTCATAAAAAGATTAAAATCAACTTTTTTGACTATGTAATTGCATATGTTGCTTCAAACATGACATACGTGCAAAGGAAGAATCACACACTTCACAGCAATATGGTTTTTCTCCAGTATGTGTTCGCATATGTACCACTAAATGTGACTTCTGTGAAAATGAATTACTACACACTTCACATGAATATGGTTTCTCTCCAGTGTGAGTTCTGTTATGTCTATTCAAATCAGATTTCTGTATAAAAGATGCACCACACACTTCACAAGAATATGGTTTCTCTCCGGTGTGCATCTGCATATGAGATGTCAAACTTGATTTGTATGAAAATAAAGTGTCACATATTTCACGAGAATATGGCTTCTCATTAGTATGAGTTCGCATGTGTTTAGTCAAGTTAGACTGCCATGAAAATGAAGAGCCACACACTTCACAGGAATATATCTTCCCTGCAGAGTGTGCTCGAACATGCTGGTTGAAATAGGACTTCTGTGAAAAGGAAGAACCACAAACTTCGCAAGAATATGGCTTCTCTCCTGTGTGCATTCGCATGTGCATGGTCAACTTCGACTGACATGAAAACGAAGAGCCACACACTTCACAGGAATAAGGCTTCCTTCCAGTTTGTGCTTGCATATGTTAGTTCAAATGAGATCTTTTGGAAAAGAAAGAACCACTTACATCACATGAATAAGGCTTTCCTTGACTATTTACTTGCTTATGTACTACTGAATTTTGCTAATATGAAGTTTCACATTCTTCACCAAAATATTCTTTCTCTTCAGTGTGCCGGTTCATCTTTATTCAATATCACCAGAAAAATGATGAGTCATGTAAGTTCACCAAATATCTTTTGAAGCAGGAACATCTGCAAAACAAGTGAAATTATATTTAAAATATAGTAATTCAACAAAAGCTTGTGGACTTTTGATTTTTACAAACAATTATATTGTAAAATGGACACCATTCTTCAAAATTTTTTTTAATATATATACTTTTAATAAAATCAAATGCAAAACATTTTTAGTCATTATTACTAGATCTGTCAATGATAGACATTTTAAAAGGTAAACAACATCATGTTAACCTTGTTCTTCAATTCCTTTTAATTTACTTACAACGATCATTCTTTCATATTTCTATTCAGCAAGAAAAACTGGATAATTGTCTTTTCTGAAAGTCAAATATGAAATGACTTAGCTGGTAAATCAATTATCATTTTTTTTTTCCAGAGAACAGTCAGATCTATTAATTTGGTGAACTACTCTCTATGCAGAGAAGCAAAAATTATAAAGAAAAACTGGCAATAATTCTCAATTTGAAAAATGGAAGGAGACAAAACTACATTTGATCACTTGTCATGGTTATCAAAATGAATATCACCAAAATAGAAATGCTTTATGGTAGTGGCATTTCTTGGGGAACTCAAGGATTTAAATATTTTTATTGTTAAAATTTAAGCCATATCTAAGTATTCCTGACTGATTCCAAGGGCATGTAAGACTTAACATTACCCAGTCAGCATTGCTATATACCAGATATTTACAAAATAGAGTTAAACAAAATATAAGATTCTTTAATATTACCTTTACTTTACCAATATAATGCAATGCATGAATACAATTGCAGCTATAGTTTAAATAGACGGGTACACTAAACTCTCTAGATTTGGTTGACAACCAGTCCAAAAGAAAGAAAACTCTGAATTACTGATGGTAGAAAACCATTCCACCATTTTTCCAAAGAATGCAATGTTAATTCTGTAGTAAAATTTTATTGGGGTGGGGGATAAAATTAAACCCAGCAATTGCACATCTCAAGAAAACCTCCTTCTCACTGTGAAACAAGTTGTAGAGCAAATTTACCAGTTGATGTGGCACCTGTTTATATGTAGGTTAAGATGTCAGTTGTGGTGTGACCAAAAATTTGCATGACATTCTCATATATAAACAAGAGTCATATGCATTCTTTCTTTCTTTTCTGACCTAGGCTAAAAATAATGGAAGCATTATTAAGAAAAAAGAAAAAAAGCAATATTCAATAATATTAACTATGAACATGGCTACTATGTGCTGACCCGAAAATAAAACATTCCTATAACTCTAGATACATACATACATAAAACAATCTACATAGTTGGTTTGGTTAAAAGTCAAATAAAATTCATCCTTGATAATGGCTAAGAGTATAGCCAAAAGCACATGAATAATAAAGCATTCTGACAATATGTACTGAAATGAAAAATATAAGATCGCAAAGAGGAATGGCTTTCTCTCCACTGTGTGTTAATAGGTGTTTTTTGAGTGTTCAGTTTTGGGAAGACTTGCACCCACATATTTTACAGTGGAAGTGTTTCTCTCCAATGTGTGTGTGCATGTATTGTTTGAAGCATGTTTTGAGATTTGAATTAATTGAAAATTAAATAAGGTTTCTCGAGAAATTGTTTGCTCCCTTCTGATTGTTCTCGTGTCACTGCTGTTTTGACTTAATGTCAACTGTTAATCTGCAAATTTCAGTGAATCGATTTTTTTTTTTTTTTTTCAGGAATATTTAGAATGGTTTTCACATACTCTCAAAGATGCAAACTGTCAAAAAAAAAAAAAAAAAGGTGAACTTGGTCATGCCCAAAATAACTATTTAGAATTATGAACTAGGTTTATAAAAAATACATTTTTAAGTATTTACATAAAGCTTTTCCTAAAATCTCAAAAAATGTATTATATATTGATCAAAACAAAAGAATAAAATTGGCTATTTTAAAGTGATCTGTGATCTCCTAGACTTCTAAATGAAGAAATCAAGGCAGATTGATAAATTGTTTTTTATTTTTTAAATCTGGCACCTTATACAGTTTATTCTGACTAAAATCAATTGTACAATGCAATTCATGTCTTTTTACTTTATTATTTGCCACTTCTTCCTATAACTGTAGTGCATTACAGAAAATATCAAGCAGTATTGATAGTTCCCTTAAAACATTTATCTGTGAAGACAGTGTCAAGTGGCTTAATCACTCTAAAGCTATTGATGTTACTGGTATTCACACTAATCATTTTTCTGTTGATCACTCACACAGTCAAATAATAGATTTACCTACTAGTGTTACTAATAATTCTGATTAACATGCTTCTTTATTTGGCTTATTCCTCACCTCCTCTACTTGCTTTTGCAGGTTTTAATCTTTCAATGAAGGGCAGCTTCAATGTCACATAATAAATAAGGTTAAGTCTTAAATCAAGCCTCTTTTCATTCAGTTTGAAGTGTTATCATCATTTATTGAGAAAGCAGAAGGCTTTATTCATAAATTTTATGACAATTCCACTCTTGACTCATCCAGAGTAGTCTAGACAGCGTGATATGAACATCACACCATTCATGATTATTGCTGTCACTTCTAAATTTGAACTCTACAAAGCATGTGGTCCTGATGATATTCCTTTAAGTCTTAAAGAAATGTCCACTTGAATTGGTTCCTGTTTTCTTCCAATAAATTCCTTTCTGCTTTTCAGCTTATTGGAAATTCTCTTCTACAGTTATCTTTCTTTTGAAGAACATGAGTGAAACTATCTCAACATGCATTTAGTACTTATGCCATGTCTCCAAGGATTCTTAGCAAAATTCAAAAATGAATCTGCCATGTTGGTCCTAACCAGGCATCTCAGCTTCAATTAAATACTCACCATAATCATCACATACACTCGCTGCCCTTTTTATATAAACACTTCCATGGTGATTCTTCTGATGAGCTTTCCTCTTTATCACCTTGACTCCATTAATTTTAGCAAGTAGGTCTCATCATTTTTCTGTTGAAATCTCACCAGTGGAACAATCTTCTGGCTTCTTCTAAGTATGTGTGTTTTCTTTCCAAATTCAAGTTATGGTGTAATGGTATTTCTGGCCCCATTTTTGATTTGGTGCAATCTTTCTTAGAAAATTGGGAAATAAAAATTTTCTTTAAAGGCCACTCTTCTAGTTCTATATAAATGTGAGTGTTCCCCCAGCACTCTATCTTCAAGCCTACTTGGCTCCTAATATGCATCATGAACCTTCCTCATGTAATCAGTTCTTGACTTGTTTTCTATGTCAGTGACACAACTATTTACTCCTATCAATGGTAAATCTGATCAGTTCAATAAAATCAAATTTCCAGCTGATAATGAAACTGATCTTCATTCTTTTCTTAACTGGGATGAGAAATAAATTGTTAATTTTGATGTCTCCAAAAATAAACTGCTTTTTCATTGAGAAACTTTTTAGAGTAACTCATTGCACCTTCACAGTCAAACACTTTCCACTGATATCAACTAAAATCTTAAAAATTTAATTGTAATGTCAAATGCTATTTTCTGTCTGTCTGAACACTGTTCCTTTATTGTCCTATCTACTCAATAAGGTCATCAGTTTCTTTCAGTCCCAGTAAGTCCTTGCCTTTGTTTATTTTATATTTTGCAAATATTTAATTTTTTACTCTGTGGAAGTTAAAAAATGAAAACCTAAAATAAAATTTTCAGGTTACTTCACATGGATAATAAACTTTCACACCTAAATTTTGAATAAATTTGACTCAATCTCTACTTTCTGATTCCTTTTATTAAGTGACAATTAATATAGTCTTCATTTAATAACCTAACACAAGGCTGTAGAATCCTTAGATAGCAACAGCCAGTAATCAGTGGCAGTTGAAACTGACAGCTCAAAGTTACCCAGCAAATTGGTAGGTGGTTTATATGACAGCCTGGGAGATTCCACTCAACCATGTAGGCAAGTCTATTCTGCAGATTCTGATTGGCTGATGATTCCAGTGTAGATATCGTGCTCAATAAATATCAGCACAATATCCACTCAATGGGTGAGAAGAGAGAGGGACATGTATTGAGTTACAACCCTGTTTATTTTTGTCTGCCAACTGGACGCTAGTTGAAAACATCCTTGAAGGTGAGTCTCATACTTTTGTGGCCCGGCTGATTCTATGGAAGTAGTTTTGACAATGCTCGAGCAATTTTTTTGTGGCTGGGTGACGCTGGGTGATGTCTTATTTTCTTCGACATGTGAGACATGCGCATTGGGTTCTTGTGCATCCCTGATACTTGGCTCAGGTAAGGCACTAGGGATAGGAGTAGTGATTGCAGTTGTCTGAAGTTTCCCGAGAAATTGACAGTTCTGCAAGGTGATTCTGCCTGAGCTATCCATCCTGATTCGGTACTGACAGTTAGGTAGTGTCTCAACAATTCTACCTGTTGTGTTCCACCTGTGATTGGTTTGATGTTGTATTGATACTATGTCTCCTTTTTGAAGAGGAAGCAGGGTATGGGCCATATTACAGGTATTACGTTGAGACAGAGTTTTCTCACAATTTTGAGCTGCAGCTATCCATTTCGCATGCAGCTTGTATAGCCTGGGTTGGGATAGTATAAAATCCCATAGACAATGGTGTAGTAGAAGTTGTGCTGGGGATAGTCCAATGTTTCTGTATTGAAGGCTGGCCTGTGCTGCTTTGTTATTATCTAGGGATCCCTGAGTTCCCATGTTAGTATATATTATTTTTTTAGCAGATCTGACAGCTAGCTCTGCTCGACCATTGAATTGAGGATAGGCAACAGATGATAGTCAGTGTTTCAATGCCCAGTCTTTCAGGAATTGTTGGAATGGTAGTGAATTGAAAGGTGGACCACCATCGGTGCTGAGTTCCTCTGGAATGGAAAGGCACAGGAATTGGGCTGTGTCTGGCTTTAGGTATTGCGCCTTCTTTTAGTTGTATGTGGGCAGCGGGACCAGACATAGATGAGAATAGTCTATTGTTTTTGAAAGCTGTATTAGCAAATTATTTTAGGAACCAATACTTAAGTTTGCTAATATGTTTTTCTGTTGCTGGAAAGAGGAGTTTCTTTGGGCAATTTGGCAGTTGGCCCCCACTTTCATTATGTATGGGGTTTAAGTTTAATTTTTCATGAGCCTTTTGGCAGGGAGATATTGCATGGCAATGTCAGATTTGTTTTATGTTAGATAATTGTTTGGGAAATTTTCTTGTAATATTCCCACATCAACGCATGCTGCTTTACTAAGATAAAGTCACTCAATTTGTTCACATATACAGAGTGCTTGTTTGGTAATTTTCTCTCCAATAATAAATTGGACTGGCAGCCAACCTAGACAAATGAGGGTGAAACCTCCTACAGCGTGAACTATCTTTGCTGATGGGATCAGATTGTGGTTCCTGAGTCCCATCATTAGTAAATGCTTTGATCCTCCAAGACATATGGATACTCCACTGTCAGGGAAGACCTTAAGTATAGTGCTCTTCATATCAGGGATGTTTCGAGTATGCCTGGGGTCTGGATTAGGAGAAAACAGAATCATCAATGCATTTATTTCAACTATTTGGCTCCCATTTGTAGAATGATATGTGCCCGTTTTTTGGTTGAATGTAATATGGGCAACGATAATGTCCATAAGAGCATTATCAGATTCACAGCTTTTTACAGTGGCCTGATGTTTTCCAGTTTTTGCTTGGCAACATGTAGCAAAATGGTTATATTTTTCACACATAGTGCACATTTGACCCCATGCTGGACATGTTAGCTGGCGGGAGCTTGTTCCCAGAATGTCATGTTGGGGGCTACCACAACCTCTGCAAGCTTGGCAGGATTTTGGCTTAGTAACGATGTTGCCGTGGTACAAGGCATTAGCCTGGATATTGCTTTTTTGTTTGCGGTAATTTGACATCCATACAGTAGCGATGTCTGAAGTACTGGTCATTGAAGTTTGGTCTCATAGTGCTAATTCAAATGCCTCAGTATAATGGATGTTCTGTTCAAGGGATTTGAGTACTCCAGCTTTGGTTAATAAGTCTGTTTGGAGTGCATCATTGGCTATGCCTCTGATAAGGTGATCCTTGATGTATATA
The DNA here is from genome assembly GCA_037127315.1 of Ascarosepion bandense. Classification (NCBI taxonomy): domain Eukaryota; kingdom Metazoa; phylum Mollusca; class Cephalopoda; order Sepiida; family Sepiidae; genus Ascarosepion; species Ascarosepion bandense. The sequence goes on from JBBBDQ010001776.1 coordinate 2,253,771, forward strand.
TCAGACAGATCGTATTCACAAAAGGGACATGAAAAATAGCAGTCAATAGCTGTAGCCCTAAGGCAAACAAGGTACTGCTGTATGGGTTCATTTTTGCCTTGTGACATGGATGCAAAGGTGATGCAATGTGCCATTGGATTTGATTGCTGTGTGACTAATGCCTCTATTATATTAAGTAACTCTTGGGGGTCAGTGGAAAAAAAAATTCGGGTGGGTGTTGATTATGGCATTTTGAACTAATTCATCAGCACAATTGTATAGCTGGATACTAGTCTGTGATGTTGGTATCTCCATCATTTTTATAAATGATATAAATTTCCAGATGGATTTGAGAAAGCCTGGCCACTGGTGCTTTCGTTGGGATTGTTTGGTTATTGAGTTCCTTAGCTTGTTTAAGGATACATAGAGCTTTTCTCATTGCCTTGACTCCCAACTTCCTCAGTATAGCTAGATCCATCATTTGTAAGTTCTCCTTTTACAGTTTTTCACTTGCAAATGTTGCCACATAATTCTTGGCTGAGTCTGCAGAGATTCCTGCTTCGATGAGGTAATTTTCCCAATCCTCAGGTTCCATCTCTGTTCACAGCACCATGTAGAATCCTTAGATAACAACAGCCAGTAATCAGTTGAAGTTGAAACTGACAGCTCAAAGCTACCCAGCAAATTGGTAGGTGGTTTATATGACAGCCTGGGAGATTCCACTCTACCATGTAAGCAAGTCTATTCTGCAGATTCTGATTGGCTGATGATTCCAGTGTGGATATTATGCTCAATAAATATCAGCACAATATCCACTCAATGGGTGAGAAGAGAGAGGGACATGTATTGAGTTCATCATCATCATTTATCCATCACACCTAGATGGGGCATAGGGCAGCAACTTGTTGCTGTTTCTGTAACAAAAGCTTTTTTACGGGGCAGGGTTGCTAACCCTGCACCCAACTCCCAAACCTGGATGACCGATGGACCATTCTTGGTCCTTACATTTACAGCACCTGGTATTACCAAATGGTCACCCATCTAAGTACTGACCAGGCTCAATGGTGCTTAACTTCGGTGATCGGACGGAAACCGGTGTATTCAACTCTATATAGCCGTAGATACATGTATTGAGTTACAACAACCATGTTTATTTTATAAAACTAATTATAATTACTATTTTTATTAATTACTAGATTTTTATCTTTTCACCTTTAAAAATATATTGTGTGTGTATATATATATATATATATACATACATACATACATACATACACACACACACACACACAATACAAGAAATCTAGAAGCGAGCCACCACTTACCGTTGTTTCACACTACAGTTCTTCAGGGTAAGAGCCTCTTACCCTGAAGAACCGTAGTGTGAAACCACGGTAGGTGGTGGCTCACTTCTAGATTTCTTGTATTCTTGCTCTACTTTCGTACTTTCATATTGAGCACTTTATTGTTAAGGCTTCGTCTTGGTTTTTTTTTTTCTTTCTAACGGGCACTAGATGTATTAACCCACGAGGTAGTTCTCGCCAGGTTATAAGATGGTTTAAATTACTGTTAAGTTATCACTATTTTTGGAAGTTCAGTCTGTTATTATTAGTGTTGCCTTACTGTGATTAGGTTCATTATTATATATATGTATATATGTGTGTGTGTGTGTGTATGTATGTATATATATATATATATATATATTTGTTTTTGTGGGTGTGTATGTATGTGTGTGCTCGTATATATGTGTGTACATTTTTATGTGTGTGTAGATATATGTTTTTTTACATTATTAACGTTATATTGTATTATGATTGTAGAAAAACATATTGAAGAATTTTAAAAATATTTTTGGAACTTTATAAATTATTATAATTTAAAAGAAAAAATGAAAACAATTTGTGTAAAAATTCATTATTCATTGAAAAGAAAATTTTGTTCAGACTATAATATCCTTATTATCCTACGTCAAGGTAGGCAGAAATAACTAGAAATCATGTAAACATAAAATTTGGTTTAACACACCCTTCAGTCATAACTATTCCTTAACTTAACTAATTTCTATCATTCACCTATACGAAAAAAAAATCTTCAACAAAAACAATGTCAAAGTTACTTATAGTTGCATTAAAAACATAGATAAATACATTTCATAACATAATGCTTTGATATCAAATAACTATTTGGCCAACATAAACAACATTCATCACCTAACAGCAGAAAATGACCCCTATAAAAATAATTAAACTACCGAAAAAAGAAAACCAGTCCATTGAATGGTCAATGTATGTCTGAAAGTATTGTTTATAGAGCTCAAATTCATTAGGATAATAATGATGTTAAATTTTACTTTGGAAGTACTTCTAACAGGTGGAAGATAAGATTTAACAACCACATATTGTCTTTATACATCAGTAAATACAGCAAAAGTACTGCTTTATCCATACATTACTGAAAATTAAAAAAACAATAAGAACCCAATTATTACCTGGAATATTGTAGCTAAGTCCAAACATTACAGTGGAGATAAATGTAATCTGTGCCTGTTAGAAAAACTTGTCATCTTAAACCATATCAAGAATCCAAATTGGTTTAATAAGAAAAGTAATTTAATGACTACATGCTGTCATAGAAAAAAATACTAACTTTAATTCTTAAACCCAGATTGACATAGATCCCATTTTTTACATTTGCCTATTTCTTTCTTTCAACAATTATGAATTAAACCCCTTTTATTTTTGTTCCTTACATTTTTTATTCTTAATACTAAATTTTACCTTTTAATTTTTTATTTTATCTTATTCTTTTTTTAAATTTTTAAATTCTATAATATTATTATTTTAATTTTTTATACATTTTTATGCACATGTAATATTTGAATATTTAAATTTTTAAGACTCATGATTTACACCCCTTTGATTTCTTCTTCCTGCATTTTATTATTTTTTATTTTAATTTTACCTTTTTATCCACGTATAACTGTAGAATATTTAAATTTTTAATCTTGTTATTAAAAAAGTGGTAACTTAACGTTATAAGATTGCATTCCTATGAACATCGAGTGAACTTAAATTCAAATCTATTAAACTGTCATTTTAAAATATGCACCTGATAATTGCATAATGCATGCAACTCCGAGTCATACCGTAAATGCAGGATAATATGTATATTTATTAATATATATATATATATATATATATATATATAATACAGCTCTGTTCATACATTGAGCACTTTTATTAACACTTGAATAATAATAATACTATATATATGTACACCTTCCTTGTATGTATATTTATTAACTTACATCAATTTTATTTTATTTTTTTTAATCATATCACCCCGAGCAAGGCAGTAACGTGAGAGTGAAAAGAAGATTTGGAAAAGAGAAAGCCAGAAACCACATCCTAAACAGGGAACAAGGGATGAGCCTCTACATCTGTGCAATAGACGTGGGTGGAGTGTGAACCGGGCGATAGTTTAGTCTATCTACTCCAATTGAAAAAAAAAAAAATGAAGAAAAAAAAAAGAAAAAGATAATAAAACATAGAATATTTGGTATTTTTGTAAGATAAATTCCAACAGACAAACTCAAGTTGAACTCAATGTCAAATCTTTTATTAAATTTAATCTTAAAAAATTTTGGATATTCTACAAATCCATATCATAAATATTTCACAGCTAAGCTGCCGCTTTTCAGACCCAAATCATACAACAGTTAATGTTTTATCATACAGAAAATATCCCAAAATTTTTAAGAGTATATAAAATTTTTAAAAAATCCAATGGCTATATATATTTGTATTAAACTTTTCCATTTTCAATTAGTAAATGACACCCTATTTCCGGAAATTAATTGCGGGGAGGAGGGTAACATATGTAAAAAATATAATTTTAGAATTTTACCAATATTTTCTAGACTAAAAATAATTATTTCAACAATGATTTCAGTTAATTATGAATAAGTCCTGACATTTTCATCAATATTCAACCGATATTTGACTTTTGCAAGAATTTCCAAATTAATGTGTCTTTCACCGACAAAAAAGTGCCTTACTCTAATTAATATTACGTTTGCCGTTATTAAACCCTTGTAAAAATTACATCACTCACGGACGAAAGGAAAACAAGATTTTCTACCAAAATTTCAATTGTGTTAGAAAGAATTGAAAAATAATTAAAAATATACTTTGATCTATCCTCTTAATGACATAAATATTTTGCCGACAAAACTTTGTTTTTATTTAGTTTGGGGCCTTTTCCCTTCATGTTTTTTCAGCGTTTACTTTTTTTTTTTTTTGGAGGTACCTCAATCAATAGAGACTTTTAAAACCGAGAATTGTTTTTTTAAATAAAAGTTAAATAAATTCAAAGCCATTTTCTAAGTAATTTCAAGTGTTTTTTTGTTTTTTTTTTGTGGAATTTCTTTCAAAGAAGATATTTCAATGATTTTCAAACATTTTTGTGGGTCTTTTAGTAGGAAGTACGTTACGGTTCGTCTAACTTACCTTTTCAGGGCGGATCTAAAAGCTTTTCATAGAAAACAAACAGAATTAAGTTGCTCTTGTTGTTCGACTTGATATTTCTTTTTCAGCATCGACAATATTTGGCAATCAATAAAAAAACTTCCAATTTTTTAAAGAAATTACAATACATTAAAAAAAAATCTAAGAACAAAACAAAGGAATTACAGCAAACGGTGTATAAATAGATTTTGTTCCTTACTCAAATATCCACTCAGTACAGACAACATCTCAACAATTGTTTAAGTGGATTCTTAAATTGCACTCAGTGTAGGATTAGGAAATAATTTTCATTTAATAACACTATCAATTGGTATTATTAATTAATACAGGATTTTACGGCGGACCTGTACGACCGGCACCCTCCGTAATTTATTTGCTTTTCATTTTTGCAGTGCATAGCAAAAAGAATTTAGAAAAAAATTCAATATTTAAAGATTTTTAAGGTGTATTACACTACAGTGTATGGTAAATTTTCGTTTTAATTCCCGTCGCTTTTCCCCTTCAAACTTATCCAAAATAGCATTATCTCTGTGCAAATGGCGGACTGAAATCAAGTGTTAGTGTAGTGAAGAAACTTTCCTTTTTCGCTTTGAATGTCCATAAAAAAAAACGAACTATATCTCGCACTTTTTCTCTTCCGTAACTCTCATGAAGTCATGTAACTGCTGAATAGCGGACTGCGTAGGCGGATGGAAACCGACGAAATTTCGTTGCCTTTCGCAGTCCGTCATTCTGCAGTTAATTACTTACATGACTTCATGAGAGTTCGGGAGAAAAAGTACGAGATATAGTTCGTTTTTTATGGACATTTCGATAAAGAAAAGTTAGTTTCTTCACTAATTGACACTTGATTTCATTTCAGCATTTACATTTGCACGGAAATAATGCTTTTTTTTTTTTTTTTTAATCATCTCACCCCAAGCAAGGCATTCCATTGCCACTATTGCGCATGGGGCTACATAGGGGAAGGTAAAGAGAAGGAGTGGATAGACATAGGGAATGTCAGGAGAAAGGTGATAGATGAGTAAGGATAGCGAGGATGAGTGTCAGGCAGATGGGAAGAGTGCTTGATAGAATGGGAGCAGGTTAGTGTGTTAGGAGGTGTCTATTGACCTTACATTTAAACTCCTGGAGATTGTAGCTGTCGGGGAAGCAATCGTTTGGAAGAGAATTCCACAGTCGGGAAGTGCGAGGAAAGAAACTGTTGGAGTAGAAGTTACGGCTGCATTTTATCGGTTTCACTGTAAAAGGGTGGGATCTAGTTGCTAATCTAGTATCTCGTGCAAATTCGTATTTAGGGGGCACCAGTGATCTAAGTTCATCGGAGCAGAAGCCGTGAAAGTATTTATAGAAGAGACACAGCGAAGCCACGTCTCGCCGGTGGGAGAGAGACTGCAGGCGGTCTGCCAAGTCGGTATCTATCACATTACAGACCCTCCTCTGAACCTTATCGAGAAGCCCGAGGAGAACAGCAGGGGCACCCGACCAGATATGGCAGCAGTATTCAATGCACGGGCGGATGGTAGATTTGTAAATGTGCAGGATAGATTTAGACGGAAAAAACTTCCGGGCCCTACACAGAGAACCGACTTTCATAGCAGCGGATTTAGCAATAGATTCGATATAGTCATTCCATTTCTATTTTGGATAAGTTTGAAGGGGAAAAGCGACGGGAATTAAAACGAAAATTTACCCAGTGTATTTTTTAGTTTCACATACAACGTTCTAAATCTGTCCCCCAAAATGGCCTTTTTCATTAATTTCCTACAAGTTTTGAAAAAAAAAAGTCGGGAGGCAACAACTCGTCATTGTCTTTTACTCGACCCCAAAGCGAGTGTTTCCAATATGGGTGTATCAATTTACTAGAACGTTGTATGAGAAACTGAGGACCGCCTAAAAATCTTTAAATATTGAATTTTTTTCCAAATTGTTTTGCTAATCTGAATGCTAAGGGTTTAATCGATAAGAATGAATTTTAAAAATTTTAAAAAATGAAAAGCAAAAAGTTACAGGTAGGGTGTGCCAGTCATACAGGTCCACCGATTTTATTTTGAAAGCCTTGAAAAATGCATTTTCTTCTGTGGATAAATTTCAGTTTTATTTTCTTTGAAAAATATTACATTTTTTAAGAGGTTTTTAATTTTCTTGTTTTTACTTAAATTTTAGCAATAAATTTTATGAAAAATCAGAAAAAAATCCTTGTTGTGTTGCTTCATTTTGGTATAATTAGAAGATAACACAAACTTGAATTAATGATGTTTATTTTTGGTATAAAACTTTAGGTTTTTACATCAAGTTACAACCTTTAAATTTTGTGTGGATACAGGAGCAGACTAGCTAAATTCTCTTAACTGTGAGATGCTAGTAGTAAATGAGCCTATCCCTTCTGGACTCTAGTGGTCAACTGACTAGCGTCTTCTCCTACACAAAAACTACTGTCCTTAACTCCAACTTCTTACTCCTACTCCTACCAAAAGAAACGGTTCCTTATTTTGATGCCCAATTTTGAATTCTTGGCATCAGTGTGTCTATCTTTTTCTATTTTTAGAACACTCGCCATTTTATAAACCATAACAACCTCTTGAAATAGTGTTAGAATATTGTGATGTACAAAGAAAGAATTACTTTTGGTACATGGAATGTCAGGACACTTGAAAATTGTTGACAAGTATAGGATGTCAAGCAGGAGATGAACAGACTGAAGATCAATATTCTAGGCATATGCGAAATCAGATGGCCTAACAATGGAGACCTCTGTAGTGACACCCACAGGATAATTTATGCAGGAGGCAAAAACAACAAAAAAGGGATCGGCTTAATACTAGACAAAGAAGTGAAGAAATGTGTTCTTGAATACTGTCAGCTTTCAGAGAGAGTTCTCTTGGTTAAACTGCGGGGAAGGCCCTTCAACATAGCTATCATAGTTTATGCGCCAACAACTCAAAGCACTGAGGATGAAATAGAATCATTCTATTCCATACTGGACAGTGCAAAAAGCTCAGTGCAAAAGCCAAGAAATTAGGATCATTATGGGTGACTTGAATGCCAAGGTAAGTAAAGAGAGGGAAGGAGACATGAACGACAACTTTGGACTAGGGGATCGCAACGAACAAGGAGAAAAGTGGGTCCAATGGTGCACAGCAAATGACCAGGTAATTACTAACACCTGGTTTCAAGAACACCCACAATGTCTATAGACATGGAGAGTTAAACAGACTACATAACTATAAACAAGAGATTCAGGAACACAGTGGTTCAATGCAAAACATATCCAGGTGCTGACTGCGGAAGTGGCCATGTCCCAGTCATCTGCAAACTAAGGATAAAACTCCAGAGAATGAAGAAGCCCAGGACAGCACCAAGGATGAAATACAACACGCTTGTGAATGACCTCAACCTGCAGAAAGAATAAACTAACAGCATGAGAATGAAATATGAAAAACAAATTGGAAAAAGGACACTCAAAATGAGACTCAGTAAAGGAAGCGATGGTGACCTCAGTGAACAACATTGCCCCAAAGGAAATCAGACGCAGAAGAAAAAACAAGGACACTGGAACAAGGAATGCCATATTTATGATTAGGATGTTTTCCGAAAGGGCAATACAAATAAAGAAGGACTTGTACCTATGTTTTATTGATTATGCGAAGACATTCGACAAAATATGACGCAAAGAATTGATGGAGATGCTCAGCAGCCTCAACATTTTTGGGAAAGACATTAGAGTAATCAAGAATCTCTACTGGCAGCAAACTGCCTGCATACGGACAGGCAACAATTTCAGCAGATTTACTAAGATAGAAAGAGGCATAAGTCAAGGATGTGTCTTTTCACCAGATCTGTTCAATTTGTACAGCAAGAATATTTTGAGGACCCTAGATGATACGCCAGGATTTGTTATTGGAGGCTACAACTTGAACAACATAAGGTATGCAGATGATACAGTGCTGATTGCAGACATGGAAAGAAAACTACAAAACCTCTACAGAAAGTAGCTGTGGAGAGTGAAAAAAGGACTACAAATAAACTTTAAGAAAACTGAATGCATGGTCATCAGCAAAAACAGCAACCCAAAATATCTAAGACAGGTGGGGGGATACCAGAATCAAGCAAGTACAAAAATTTAAATACCTAGGAAGTGTTCTAACAGGAGAAGGAAAGTGCAACACAGAGATCCGAAGGCGAATTGGCATGGCAAAGAACGTGTTCCAGAAGCTGAGTAAAGTACTAACACAGAAAATTTCACTAGAAACAAAGAAAAGAGTGCTGGATTGCTATGTGATGTCAGTTCTTCAATACAGCAGTGAATGCTGGACAATATCATCGAAAATGAGGACAAAACTTGAAGCAGCGGAAATGTGGTTCTACAGAAGGATGCTGCAGATATCGTAGACTGAGCATGCAAGCAATGATGAGGTGTTGGAAATAATGGCAATGAAAAGGAAATTAATAGTGAGCATCAGGAAGAAACAACTGAAGTTCCTGGGACATGTAATGAGGAAAGAGAGCTTGGAGAACCTGATACTGACAGGTCAGGTAGAAGGAAAAATAGACAGAAGAAGGCAGCGGATAACATATTTGCAAAGCCTGATCAGGTGGATGACAGAACAGGGGTTGCGAGGTATAACAGGCGAAAACATACTAAGAGCCACCAGGGATAGGAAGACGTGGAGAACCATGATTGCCTACGTCCTGAAGAGACAGGGCACAGAGAAGAAGAAGAAGATTGTCGGTTTTGAGCAGGGAACCAATTCTCCGTTTACATCGGTTCTTCTACTTTTCTGTTCTGTTTAATATTTGTGTTGAGAAACTCTATGCCTTCTGTTTGGAAATCATTTTTAATTGCAATTGATTTGAAAATAAGAAGTTTTATTGAATGTGAAATATTTACATGCTTGAGAAAGAAATATCAAGTCCAGCAACCGAAATTCAATCTTGCTTGTTTTTTCAATGAAAAATTTTTCTTCACCCTGAATAGTGAAAACTAAAACTAATAAATAATGCGTAACCTGGGTTTTTCTTTCATTTTAGAAAAAAAAAGCACATCTGTTTCTTATGCAGCACATAAATTGTATGGGGATTTAAAGTTTCCAACCTTATAATTTCATAGCCAATCGATGTAAATTTTGCGATGAGTTGGCAGCTCACTGATGAAGCAATATTAAAAGATGAACAATGTTTTAAACCATTCTGTCTTAATTAGTCTGACCTGCAAGTAGTTTCCTTTCCTTCTTCTGAAGAGCTAAATCCATGAACCTCAAAAATAAAAATGCTTTTCTCTGATTTCTTTTGTGTTAATGAGAAACTGACCATGAATCAGCATCAAAAAAGATAAACTTGAAATTTATCATCCAACAACTGAAATACAAAAAGTAGATTTTTTGCAACCTGCAAAATTGGACCCGAATGACTGAAATCATTTTTGAAAAAAAAAAAAAAAAAAAAAAAAAAAAAATAGATCAGGCAAGCCACAAATTTCAGAAGCCAGTTTGAAAATTAAGATTCTGGATTCTGATTGGATAGGAAATAGCAAATTGAACTATGACCCCAATCAAATTTTCTTAACACCTAAAAAATGGGTATACAATTCGAACTGTTCATGTGACTTGATCTAAGTACTTATCCACGTCTCTTGACCGGCCAAAGACAGTTCAATGGGAGCAGGAATCTAAGAACCTTGTCACAATGTAAGGGATAAATTTCAAGACACCAAACCTGTTATGTCTCGTCAACATACATTCATTCTTCCTCTTCTTACTATTTTTCCTTTCTGCGTCTTCACTCACATGTTGTCAACAAAACAACAACAACAAGATATGTTAACTGACTCCTAAAATTAACTTCGATAAGTACAATTTTCCTTTGTTGCTTTACCTTCCTTTTATCTTTCTTGCCGGCCATAAAAAGGAAAGGAACACAGATTTTATTAGTAACCGCTTAATCTTTCTACATACACACATTCTGCTACTTACTACTATTTCTCTTGGAACATTTAACTATGTACATTTTCTGTTGGAACATTTTACTTCTTACAAATTTGTTATTCTGTTCTGATAATAAAATTTAATTTATTTTACAAACACTTTCATACTTTCAACCTGATGATATCTTTAAATGCGGGGATTGTCAACTATGTTTTGAAGTGGCCTTGTACCAGGCATGGTCGACCATCCCTACAAATTTCTAGGACACACAGTGAGGAATTTGGGCTTGGAAATTTTGACACTTACAGAATATTGAAGAAAAGAAAGCAGTGCATGTTGGTTCCAATGAAAGAGACTATGAATAAATGAATATTGTATAAAAAAAAAAAATACAAGTGTGGCAAAAAGCAAAAAGTGGGAATTAGTGTGGTTGGTCATCATTGGTTTAACTTTAGCTTAACTAACTACATTTACTGGCCCAAGCATGCATTATAATCCTTTCACCATAATAGCTCATTTATACAAAACAAACGCATCCATACCATGATCAACAAATAACATATATTCTCCATTAGATCCAAACTAATGTAGTTATAAGTATTGTAATTGCCTCCATCTTTTTGTTGAACTTGTTTAAGAGAACTGCATGAAGTATGTCTAAGGATTTGTCAAATCATCCTATCGCAGTTATGGAAATTGCAAATAATTAAAACAAAGACATTATCAAGTAGGTATATTCTGTTTTTTGCTAATGAAAAAAGTCCCCAGAATTATTAAAACAAAAATTTTATTGTTAAAGTCTTTGTTATTATTAAAGTGAAGAAGACAAAGTATTTTTATTTTTTAGCATGTTCAAAATTTTGATTAATTTTTTTCTTTAGTGCAAATTTAGATCAAAATTCACTTTTGAACTTTTAGCTCATGAGCATATATTTCTAAACTCCCAGAACAAAGTGGCGAAACATTTTTGAATTTCTGAATTAATGTCTTTCACTACAAAAAAGATACTAAAATTTGGAATAAAAATATTTCTTAATCACAGAGCTTTTATCTTTCTGACTTGTGAAGTTAATGATGACAGCCAGATGTGGTGACAAGCTATGTATGGTTGAACAGAATTGAAATAAATTTATGAAACTCAAGTGAGCATTTCATAAGAGGAACAACCCTTGAAACACATGACATTTCATAATGTTAAAAAAAAAAGACTGTTTAACATAGAAAATTAAAAATTATTTTAAAAATCTTAGTGCAAAATGATTTGTATTAAACTTTTCAATCTTCAATTAGTAAATGCAGTAATTTTTTAATAATGGAATACACACAGTGACTGAAAGAAGCTTAAAAAGTGTTTGAAACATTATAAATCATCATAATTAACAAAGAATAAAATTAAAATCTGGTAAAAATTCATTATCATAAAAAAATTTTTTCAGAATATTATATCCTTAATATATATTGTTTATGAATGCAATTAAAAGATTATCTCAATAAAAAGTAGCATAGTTTTAATGCATTCTTTATTTTACTATTGGAGCAGATTTTGGGAAAAATGGCTATATTTAAAAAAAATAATAGAAATTTCAAGAAATTAATTGAAAGTGGGGGCAAGCAACAGATGAAAAAACAAAACAATTCCCAAGATATTCGAAAAATAATAATTTTAAAAATAACTCAATTTATTTTTGAATAAGTCCTGAAAGTTAATTTTTTTTAATTGTATCACCCCGAGCAAGGCGGTGACACCACTGATGTGCAGGGGGCTACGTAATAGTGAATCAAATTTAGCAATTGCTACATGCCTTTTAGAAAAGTTGGAGGGATTTTTATGTCTCAGCAATTTCTTCAAGAAAAACATTTTAAAATCTTTAAAAATTAAATCCTGTTTTAATTAATTGGTATAGTTTTAATGCATCTTTTATTTTACTATTTGGAGCAGATTTTCAAAAAGTGGTTTCATAGGGAAAAAAACTACATGATTTATATTTCCCAATAAATCCTGCAGTTGACTAATAAAAAAATTGGGGATTAGTACTGAATTTCTAGAAATTTCATGAAATAAATTTGAGCCAGTGACAGATGTAAAAAAAATATATATATATATTTTTTACCAAGATTTTCTAAAAATAATAAGTGCATAAATAACTTTATTTGTGAAGGAGTGCTGAAAGTTTCATTAAAATCAGATAATTATTTATTTTTGCAAGAATTTCCAAATTAAAGTATTTTTCAATGTCAAAATATAACTTGCATAATTACGTTTGCCATGGTAGTAACCTCCAGTATACATTGGATGAATCTCTGAAGTTAAAAAAATTAACCAAAATTTTGACCATGTTAGAAATAATGACAACAAACTTTCATCTTTCCTCTTAATAATAACAAATTTTTTGCTGATAAAACTTTGATTTTAGGCACCTCCACCCATTTTTGATACCTAACTTTTTAATTGCATTAAAAAAAAAAAAGAAAAAAAAAGATTTCTTAAAACTTTAATTTTAGCTTTAATTGAATGAGGTACCTCCACTCATTTTTGATATCTAAATTTTAAATTGAATTTGTAAAAATAAAACAAGTTTTTTTGAAACTTTTATTTTAGTTTTAATTAAAAGCTAAATGATTAAATTTACTATTTCCAGTAAGAAAAATACTCTGGTGTATTTCAAACAGAAATTATTTTGATTGGAATCTAAAATTTTTCCATTTTATTTTTTTTAATCTTTCAATTTTTTGACCATTTTCAAGAATTCGACATATTTGTAAACAAAAGTTAATTCTCGATTTTAAAAATCTTGCAAAAATAAAATATACATCTATGACACATTATTTTTGGAAAATCAGCAAATTTTTTGTCAAATTAATCTGATTTACACAAGTAGTATTTGTATTACTTTACACAAGTTTTACAAGTGAAATTTAGAATAAACCTATTTCTTAATCACAAAGTTTTAACTTTTTGATCTGTCTGCTGTATGTCAAATGTGATGATAGGTTGTTGATTAGAGATAAGATAAATTTATGGTGATCACAAGTGACAAAATTTTACAAAATTTTTTTCAGGCAAGGGGAGGAAACAATGACCTTTTAATTTGCACGTAGAAATTACCATACAAAAAACCTTTAAATACACACACACAAAAAAAAAATTTAAATAGGGAGGCCAAACGATAATGTCCTTATTTTTTATTATTTATTCAAGCAATTAAAAGCTTTTCTAATTGAATAATGTCATAGTTATATTGCATTTTTCATTTTACTATTGGGAGCAGATTTTCAAAAATAGAGGCCAAATTTTTCAAAAAAAATAATAGATGATTTACTTTCCCCAATGAGTCCTGCATTTAACTAACAAAACCATTTTTTGCAACAAAATTTAATTCCTTAAAATTTCATGAATTTATGTGGAGATATAAAAACAAATATTTTTTACTAAGATTTTAAAAAAATAACAATTTAAAAACTAATTTAATTCATTTGTAAATAAGTCCTGAATGCTTCATCAAAATCCGATAATTATTTGATTTTTGCAAGAATTTCCAAATGAATGTGTTTGTCACTGGAAAAAAAGTGAGTTTCGTAATATTACATTTTCCATTGTAAACTCTCATAATGATTTGGTTACCTGCTAACTCAAATCAAAACATGATTTTTTTATAAAAATTTCAAACATGTTAAAAGGGAAGATAAAATTTTAAACAATAATTAAAAATACTTTGATCTTTCTTCTTAATAATAATATAAACATTTTGATGGAAAAGTTTGTCTTTATTAAGTTTGGGGCCTTTTTTATTCATACTATGCTGTTTTTTTTGTTTTTGTTTTTTTTGCGATTTAGTGGAGATACTTACAAATGATTAAATTTACTATTTTCTGTAAGCAAAATACTCTGGTGTATTTCAGAAAAAAAACTCATATTGATTTAAACTAAGTTTGGGGAGTTTAACATTTTTTTTTTTCAATTTTTTGGCCATTTTTGAGCAATTGACACATTTGTAAACAAAAGTTTATTCACTGTTTTAAAACTTTTTCAAAAATAAAATATACATCTGTGACACATTATTTTTGGAAATTTAGCAAATTTAAAATTAAATTAATCTGATTTGAAACCAATATTACTTGTTTATAGCATTAAATTTATAATAAAAGTATTTCTTAATCACAAAGCTCTGATATTTTTTACCTTTTATGTAGGTGATGACAAGCTAAGCATGGTAGAATTCACATAAATTTATGAAACTTAAGTGAACATTTCGTAAGGAGAACAAACTTTGAAACATGTGACCTTTTAATGATGCAGCACTTAGGACATCCCGTAGTTTTTTTAAAAAGTTGCTATTTAACATATAAAAAATTAAAAATCATTTTAAAATCTAAATGCTGAATGATTTGTATTAAGTTTATCAATTTTTGATTTGTAAATATAGTCCTTACTTAATAACTGAAGACACTGAGTGATTGAAAGGAATTTAAAATATCTTTAAAACTCATTATAATTAGCCAAAAAAAAGAAACGATTCTTATAAAAATTCATTAGTCATCAATTTTTTTTTCCTTTAGAATATGATATCCTTAATATATATTATTTATAAAAGCAATAAAAAAATTTTATCTAAATTAAAAATGGTGTAGTCTCAATTTTTTTATTTTACTATTCAAAGCAGATTTTCGGATCTACAGCTACTTTTTGAAAAAAAAGAGATAATTTACATTCCCCAAGGAGTCCTGCATTTAACTCAGTTAAGTGTTGTATGTAATACATGCTTGGGAGATCATGTCTTGAAAGACATGCCTGAGCAGAAGGCTTTCCTGCAGTTGGTTGCCATTATTTTCTGCATGTATTTAAATAAAACAAAATTTGGATCAGTATTGAATTTCTAGAAACTTTATGAAATTAACTAAGTGGGGGTAACAGAAGCAAAAAAAAAATTACCAAAAAATTACCAAAATTTTCTAAAAATAATAACTGCATAAATAATGTTATATTAAGTGCATGATGGGAGAACAAAGAAACGATGACGATTTAGGAAATAAATAATTGTATTAGCAAAAAAAAAAAAAAAATACAAGTAGTAAATCAGTGTAAATATCTCTCATTAAAAGAAAGATATAATTAGAGTCATGAAAGTCGTCAATGAAAGCGTACGGTATGAGAGGGAGGTTGAGTTGTGACTTACTGCATCAACGAACTTTAGCAGGTGCCTTTTGAAGATGAAAGGTCGCATCCCAATCAGTGTTATGAATCCTGATTGTTAAGGTCGCATCCCAATCAGTGTTATGAATCCTGATTGCCAAAAAAGTTTCTTTTCTTAAGCTTAAATCGGCTTCAATTTTTATTTGTTTCTTTAGGCAGGAGTGTGTGTTATTGGTGAATATTCTGGAGTTTATTTTTTCTTTAAGTGTGTAAGTGAAACAGAAGCTATGTGTGGAGCCTATTTGCAATTGATGAAGTTTTTAGTTCAGTTTTGGGTTTCAAAGTGGAAATTTGTGTAACATGAATAAGAATATTTGGTTTTAGGAAAATTATAACAATAACTTCATTGTGAATAATTAGCATGATTAAATAAGTCTTATTAAATAAGACTTATTCAGTGAATAAGTCTTGAAAGTTCCATTAAAATCTGTTATTGGTTTTTTAAATTAATGTGTCTTTCAACGCCAAAAAATGAGTTGTGTAATATTACATTCGGCTTAGTAGTAACCTCTAGTAAAAATATGGTCACTCGTTGACAAAAAAAGAACGATAATTAAACAAAATTTTGAATGTATTAGAAAGGATAAAATATAAAAAAAAACAAAAAAAACTTTAATCTTTCATCTCAGTAATAAAATAAAAAAATTGGCAATAAACTTTGTTTTTATTAAGTTTGAGCCTTTTTAACAACATTCTATATTGTTTGATTTTGTTGGGGTTTTTTTTTCAGCAATTGAGTGGAGGTAACTCGCGTAATTTTAATACCTCATCTCAGAAATAAAGACAAATATTTGTTTACATATTTTTGATTTGATAGACTTTTATGAATCTCAGTTGAATTAATTTTATTTTTATAGGACATTAAAGTATAGAATTGAAATTAATTAAAAAAATAGTTAAATAATACTTTGTTGAGTTTAATACTTTTCTTTTATTTTTTCATTATTTTTTTAACTTATATCAAATCAGTGTAAAATAATTGAAAGGTAAATGCAAAATAAAAAATAATACAATAAGGTAAGTTTCTCTACTGCTCATTCTCTTGAGTGAAGAATCTTTTTAAGTGAATTCATCCTGAGCAATATAAAAATTATGAACTCATTCAATTAGCAAGAAGACCTGCCTTTCATCCTGGGGTAATTCATTAACTTAGTAAAAAAAGCAACAGTTTGGTTTTCTTTCAGGTCCTCTTATTTTTTATTTTATTTTATGACAAAGCCGAACACACATCATAACATTTGATTATACTTCTGAGATGAGGTAGTATTTACACTGTTGTCCTCATATTTATTGCCATGTTTATGAAGTTTCAGCCGTTGTATGCTCCGGCCTAAGAATTTCAGACCAATAAATAAAAAACTAGCCAGCAGCAGCCATTTCACTGGGGTATGTCATTCTTGTTCTATGTGTGATCCCACTTCCTTACAGTTATATAGTTATTTCCATTTAACTCAACACTGTTATTTGTTTACCACTGCTGTAGCCTGGTATTGAAGTCACTGGATCTAAGCAACACTTGACAACATCTGTGAATGAATTTTGGGGACTTATGAACCAAATGTCTCAGTAATCATTTTTTTTACTAGAGCTGATATTGCAATCTTTGAAGCTAATGATTTTCTCTAGCACTTTGTATTACTGATTTCCATATTGTATTCATTTCTATGCTTAGCCGGCTTAGAAGATTCTTGTGACCTTGCATATGCACTGATTCCTTAAGTTTACATAGTTTTCAGTGGTGTTCTCTATCAATTATTTCAACTTCATCTCATAGGGGGAGAGGTCCCCTTTCTCCTTCTATATATGGTCAGCTACACCCGATTTTTTTTTATCTCTCCTCGTTTTACAGCCTTGCAATGTTCTTGCAGTCTTACCTTTGAAGCTATAGGGAGATGGTTAATGTTTTTTGAATTGACCGTGTGTCAAACATAACGAAACTCCCTACAACAAGATTATTTGCTATCATCAGAAGGTTGGAGATTGGAATGTGTGGATTTGTGAAAGAATATACCTTTTGCATGTTTAAATAGAAATTTATTGATAGAAAAGAATAACATGAATTGGTAGAAAGTAAATGCTCATTAAGAAAAAGTAAGAAGTTAAGGGTATCAAGAGTTTGTAGTAGTAACTTATTGGATGTAGGCAGGAATGTATGTATGTATGAGTGTTTGTTGAGTAGAAGTTGTAGTAATATCATGGAACTATTTTTCTATGTGCAATATCTGTAACCCCTTGGTGTAGGAGTATATAAGTAATATTTCACTTCATGCCTAGCATGGTTTAGAACAACACACATCTCCTCATATGTATATATGTCAAATAAATCACTAATAATATAACGATGTCACTGTTACAATTTACTATGCCTCAACACATCAACATCTTACATGGTAGCCACATGGCATTAAATAACAATGAAAAACGACATTAGATAACTTTTTCAACAACAAAAAAAACTTCCACTTGCAATAACAGGCAAAAAACACGTCAACTAGAAGCCGAATAAACCAACAATAAAAAAACGCACTGGAAATAACAACAAAACAAAGAAAAAAAACTTGTTTTTCACAGAATACCCAAACATTGCCAAAGTATTTAATTCATTTTTTTTAACTCTCCACATGTCATTTTTTTTGTGCTTGATTGACCGCCATCTTCAATCTGCTACTACCACTCTCTTTTCATAACAAACTAACTTGCAACATGTTTACTGTATATCTACAATGTCTCATAATGAGATTCCTTTAATGGATTGGGAAACTCCAAATCCGATCAAAACTTTTAAACTGTTCAAACAACATTTGGAACTGTATTTTATTCTTAACAAAATAAAGACAGAACAGCAAGTAAACTACATTTTATTGCAAATTGGTAATAAAGGACTGAAAAGGTTTAACACATGGTCGTTGACGGAGGAAGAAAAACGTTCTTCTGAAATTATCTAAACTTATTTATAAATGGAACTTCATCTGTGTGTGTGTCCATTACCTATAGACTCCGAATTGGCTAAACCGATTTTCTTGAAAATTTTCACAGTTGTACTATAAGCGTCTGCAAGTGTTCTTAGCTAGGTTTTGTGTCCAGGTACCCCCGATAAATGTTAAAAATCGATAATCAAAAAAATCATGTTATAGAAGGAGTGGTCCAATTTTAATCAAATTTGATACGCTCATAGACAAAGACATAAGAAACGATATTCAGAAGTTTCAAGGTTGCAGTTCTTACAATAGTGCAGAAAATCAATAATATATATATAAAAGGCAAGATGTTTGTGTGTGTGTCTGTTTATATGCCTGTATGCCTGTATTTTTTCAGCCCTTTTATTTTAGTTTTTGCTTTGGGTTTGGCTCTAAGTATGTATAATTGTAGTTCTTAGTCTCAGCCATGATACCATTTACTCAGAGGATTTATTTAGCCTTTAAATTTCAGTTTATGATGAAAAAAACTTATTTGATATCGATACCAGGAAATCAAAATTTGACTTACATCCATTCATTTTTCTTTCAGTCTACAGTTTCGCCTTAACTAGAAACAACTATTGCTTTTTAGCTTTTCGACCTAACATCCAAAGAGTCTGAGCTCCAGGACTATGTATTAGTTTTAAAGCTTTCATTACAGCTGAGCTATGATGGGCTATACTGCTAGTTTTTAATAAGTTCATAGAGCAGCTAGAACCAAAACAAAATTTCTGAGTCAATTGGTTAAAACTAATGTCTTATAAACAGAAACAAAAAGAGTCGTTAGATGATTTTGTAAATAGATGTAGAAGACTCACACAGAGATGTTCATTATCTGAATCTGAACAACAACAGCAGATAACCAAACTTATTATCGCCAACACTCCAATTCCTGATTTCCAAAAGGAGTTGTTAAGAAAAGGCAATACTTTAACACTGGAAGAAACTGTTCATATTGGCAAAACATATGAAGCTTCTAACATACACTTAAAAACAACTTAGGGTCATACTGAACAATAAAGAGGATAGAAGCACCACTATTCAAGCTGAAAGAATGCCAACACATTCCGAGAAATAAAATAACTGCCTCAGTTGTGGTAGAAGCAATGAATTTCACCATCAAGCCTGCCCAGCATTTGGATCAAAATGCAACACATGTGGTAAAGCTAACCACTGGGCAACAGTTTGTTTATCAAGCAAGCCAAAACCAAGACAAAGATCAAAGTCACAAAGTAAAGACCATAGAAAATCAAAATCAGAACATCAACCACAATATCAAAGGAACCAGTCCGAGAAAAGGCAATCCATCCAAACTGATGCAGTATACAACAACCAAGGATTAGAGGAACAACTCGGAAGCATAGCATTTAACAGC
The DNA here is from genome assembly GCA_037127315.1 of Ascarosepion bandense. Taxonomy (NCBI): domain Eukaryota; kingdom Metazoa; phylum Mollusca; class Cephalopoda; order Sepiida; family Sepiidae; genus Ascarosepion; species Ascarosepion bandense. Next base: position 2,273,723 of record JBBBDQ010001776.1, read on the forward strand.
ATCAAAACATTCTCTATCACTCAGAAAGATGAACCTTTCGTTTACGTAAACATCAAATTGCCAAACAGAAGTGGAGTCCACAGGTTGCTATTGAAAATCGAGACAGGAACCCAAGGAAACACACTACCAATTCTACATAGAATGTTCTCAGAGAAATTAGATGCTGATGGTTTTCCAAACAAAAAAGAAACCCAAACAGAGGACAAGAAACTGGTAGCATAAAACGGCACTCCAATAAAATGTTATGGTAGCATCAACATATTATGTAAATACAATGAATCAAACTGGCATAACAGCACTTTCTACATTGTAGATGAACAAGGGCCAGCAATTCTATGACTACCCTCACTAGAACAGCTCAAACTAATTACCCTTCACTGCACAGTCAAAAAACAAGATGCACACCAAACTCCTGCAGTAATACCAATCAATGTAACCAAAGATCTGATGCAGATGTATCCAGACTGGTTTGATAAAATTGTCTCTATGCCAGGGTCTGTAAGACTATCGATCAACAAAGCATACAACCACATATTGATGCACCTAGAAAAACTCCAATTGTTCTAAAAGACAGCATAAAACACAAACTTGAAAACATGGTCAAAAACAATATCATCAGAAAGCTGACAGAACCAACAGATTGGGTTTCAAGCTTAGCATACTGACATAAAAAGAGAGGAGTCTGAGAATCTGTTTAGACCCAAGACACCTGAATACAGAGCTCAAAAGACCACACCATGCAACTCCTACAGTAGAAGAGCCAACACACCATTTTGCAGGTGCCAAGCTATTTTCTAAAACTGATGCTAAAGCTAGTTATTGGTCTATACACCTGGACAGCAAATCTCAACTACTAACAACATTCCAATCTCTTTATGGTAGGTACTGCTTTCAGAGATTACCATTTGGATTGAGTGTATCACAAGATATTTTTCAAATGAAGATGGACCAGATACTTGAACAAGTTGATGGCACAGTAAGAATCGCTGACGACATTGTGGTCTATAGCAAATCAGAAGAACACAACAAGATTCTACACAGGCTCATGCAAGTAGCTGCTGATAATGGTCTCATGTTTAATTCAACAAAATGCAAAATCAAGTCAAAAAGCATATCTTTCTTTGGGAAGATCTATAGTGAAAATGGTGTCAGCCCAGACCCAGAAAAGCTCAAAGACCTACAAAACATGCCTTACCCAACTTGTAAGAAAGAGCTACAAGAATTCTTAGGTCTTATCATATAGTTATCACTGTTCATTGGCTGACAAGACACATACCTGGCTGTTTTTGGAAGTTTTTTGGGATCTCAAGCGTAAGCTGTGTCGAGAGCTTGAACTTTTGGAGGCGTTCTTAACGATCCTTCAGCGATACAAGAACAGTCTTGTGTTTTCAGAAATTTATTTGCTGTGTATTCCTTAAAGAGTTTTGAGAGACAGGGAAATCTCATTCGAAACAAAGAAATGGGTACTGGACTATGTAATATCTGTCCTTATTTTGAACAATCTTTTCAAGGATGAAGCAACAGCAATGTGATTCTACAGAAGGATGCTAATGGTATCAGGGACCAAGCACATAAGCAATGACCAGAAGAAAACATATACTTAACATCAGGAAGAGACAGATGAAATTTTTTGGACAGAAACTAATGAAGAAGGTTTGGAGAATCCGATACTCACAGGATGGAAAGAGAGGAAACGAGACAGGAGAAAGCAGTGTGACATATATTTGCTGGGCTTGAGTAAACGAGTGGTGAAGCGGGATTTGAGAGAGATTCCAAAAAGAAAAATATTAATTGCAACAAATGACAGGGGCATTATTTAATGACATTTCTTTTCTTAATATTAATTTAGGTATTTGAATTATCTTTTTTTTCTTCTGACTCTTATTTGTCAACCACAGATGATTTGCACAGTGATCTATAGCAAGTTCAGTGAAAGTCTATGAAAAAAGGCGTATTTTTAAACTCATGCTAAAATTATTGTATCATATTCAGAGGAAGATCATGCAAAAAGACAAATTGCAAATCTGGATATAGGATTTGTTGGAGGCAGTAGCAAGAGTCACGCACCGAATAAGAAATAAAATTTTGCAGATTATGTTGAAAACATCAAGAAAGAAATTGTTTTTGATTTTTACGAGTATACTTTTTGTTGTGGGCATGTAACCAGACACTTATGGACTCTTCTAGTCATTATTTAAACCATAAGGTTTATACTCTCAGGGCAGTGATTCTGGGAGCAGCCTGCCAGGTAGATGTGGCTTACTGCCACTCTTGTAGTTGTACCTTTCCTTGTTAAATACACTATGTTAAACCTAATATCTGTTGTCTGAGATACATACCTGGCTGACAAGACTAAGAGGACTGTTAAAGAAGGATGTACCCATACTTTGGGAAGAACACCACAAGGAATGTTTTGTAAAACTGAAAACAGTAATCAGCCAAAACTCTACATTGACATAATTTAACACAGCTGAAATACCAGTACTAAAAACCGATGCAAGTTTGAAAGGACTTGGAGCTGCATTAATGCAAAACAAAAAACCTATCGCATATGCATCAAAGTCTCTAACAGATACTGAGAAGCGGTACGTATGCATAGAAAGAGAACTTGTTGCAATTGTATTTGGTGTCCAAAGATTTCATACATATCTATATGGGCGTAAATTTAATGTACTCATCGACCGTAAGCTACTCGTCATGATACTACAGAAGCCACTGACTAGTGCACCTCCTAGACTACAACGAATGATAATCAAGTTACAGGGATACCAGATGCAAATAGAGTATATACCAGGATAGAAAATGACTCTAGCTGATACTCTAAGCCATCTCCCCAGCACTGAAAACACCAATACAATTGACCTAGATGTTCAAGTCGATTTGGTGAGATTCAGGAGTGAGCGCCTGAATGAGATAAGAAAGGAAACCAAGGCTGATCCAATACTTGATCAAATACAAGAAATCATAACAACAGAATGGCCAGACTCAACTAAGGAGCTACCACCAGCAATACAGTCACACTGGCCATACAGAGATAAACTGTCAACGATGGTATCATTTTGAAGGGGTCAAGGATTATTATCCCTGAAACCCAACAGAAAATTATTTTGGACCAGCCTCATTACAGCCATAAAGGTGTTGAAAAAACACATCTTCAAGCCAAAGATGCTGTATACTGGGAGCAGATTAATGCTGATATTGAGAACATGATCAAGAATTGTTCAATATGCCAGGAAAATCTTCTAGCACAACCAAAGGAAACTTTACAGCCACATAACATCCCCAGTAGAGCATAGGAAGTTGTTGGCACTGATTTGTTTCATTGCAACGATCAGGAATACCTAATAATTGCTGATTACTGCAGCAAGTTTCCAAATATATGGAAAATGACTGGCATACAAGCAATATGGTCATCTCAGCAATAAAGCAGATATTCTCTGAACATGGTATTACCACCAGAGTTGTTAGTGACAATGGCCCACAATATTCCAGTGAAGCATTCAAAGAATTTGCTCAACAATGGCAATTCGATCACATAACATCATCACTAAAGTTCCCAAAATCAATTGGTTTTATTGAACAACAAATTCAAACAGTCAAAAGAACATTAACTAAGGAAAAGCAAGCAGGAAGAGATCCTAACTTAGCAATGCTATGCCTACGAACAACACCAATCAACCACAACCTTCCAAGTCTAGCTGAACTTTTAAACAATCGCATTATGAGATTGAATATAATTGCAAAAGTTCCAAACCTAAGATTTCCCAACCCTGACCACATCCATGAACAACTGAAACACAGACAGGATATGCAGAAAATGTATCATGATGGAACAGCTCATGATTTACCAGCACTTGTTCCTGGACAAGATATACATATGCTGGTTAACCAAACGAGAAAATGGAAATCTGCAATGGTTCTGAGTAAATGTGTTGAACAAAGATCGTACATCCTTCAACTTCCAGATGGATCTTCAAAAAGACAAAACGGAGTTCAAATAAGAGAAGCAGGAATATCCACCCATAAATAGGTTCATTTCAATGGTCACATCACCTCATCACAAACTGGATACATTAACACAAACAACATCTCACACCAGTTAACTCCAGAACAATCAACATACAACACAAAAAGATACAACAAATGTACTACTGTACATAACAAACATCTGAACAATGTTTTTCTTTTCCATCTGGTAAGGGGGATGTAGTAATATCATGGAACTATTTTCCTACATCCAATATCTGTAACCCCTTAGCATAGGAGTATATAAGTAACACTTCACTTCATGCCTAGCATGGTTTAGAACAACACACATATCTCCTCTTATGTATATATGTTAAATAAATCACTAATAATATAACGATGTCTCTGTTACAATTTACCATGCCTCAACACATCAACATCTTTACAGAAGTGTTTTTGAAGTATTCACTCAGTCTTAAAGGGTTCCGTTCGGTTATCAAGTACGATGAAGAGGAAGAAGGTGAGAGAGAAAGATAGATACCATAATAATAACAATCGCTTGACACATGTTAAATGCTCGTCATCTTAACTCTGACGACTGTCGTCTTATTCTGTCTTTTTATTTTGTTTGGGAATTCACTCCCAGATGTGATTCTGGCTTTTCCATTGGATGACAAACATTTTGCATAAAGGTGTGAAATTTTGCAAGTTTTGTGTGTGCTAAGCAAAGGTTGTGTAATTCGATAAAATTTCTTTATTTCTAACAAAAAACAATGAGTCAGTACAGAGCAGTTGAATTTTAAAATCTAGAACTTGTTTTGTTTACTATACCTTAAGGGGTGGCCTGTTTCTCCTTTATATTACTTTTCACAGTTTGGAATCTGTCTTTGTTACTTTTCAGAAACAGAACTGAGACTTAATTATTAAAAAGCCAGCCAGCAGCACATAATGGAACATAAATACTGGAATTTGATATCAGCATTTGCTGCTGAGTTCATTTCATCTAATTTGTTTGTTTGTTTTTTTCCAAGGTTGAAAGTTAAAATGTTGGTTTAACATTTTTTTCACACATATAGTGAATTAAACATTCTGTGATGGGTTTTACCCATGTTAAATAATAAAAAATATTTACTGATTTGGTGCTCCATTTTGTGTGGTAGTTACTATGTCATATAAATATGCTTCTTTTAAATGTCAGGGTTTACTACTTATGAGATTTAAAGGTTGTGTGTTGGCATGTCATTTCTATACATGCATAAAATCTTAAAAAATAGGAAGTACTGCATGTTTCTTAAAAATGACAGTAAATCAAAATTTTCAGTTCCCTTCTTTGATTTCTCATGTTTTTTTTTAATTTTTTTTCTTTACCTTTGTTTTTATATTTCTAAAACCATCTTTTGTTCACATTACATCACCACTAAACAACAAATACAGGAAATAAAACAATGCCTTTTTCACATCACAGTCAGAGTCAATTTTTCTGATAGTACAATTCAGAATTAAAGCTTGTTGTTCCTTATTCCTGGTTGATATTTGAATATCGGGTGTTAAACAGCCTCTTTTGGTTAATTATTCTTGGTTGGTATATTTGAATATCAGGTGTTGAATGATCTCTTGTTGTTGCTCATTCCAAGTTAAGATATTTGAAGATCAATTGTTGAATGGTCTCTTGTTACTCATTCCAGGTTGAGATATTTTAGTATCAGGTGTTGAATGGCCTTATTTTGTTAATTATTCCTGGTTGAGATATTTGAATATAAGTTGTTGAACATCTGCTTGCTGTTGCTTATTTGTGGTCGAGATATTTGAATATCTGTTGCTTAGCAGACACTCTGCATTGGCTATTCTTAAAAGAAAACTTTAATCTACAGATTTCACAGTGGAAATGTTTCTTAGCTGTTTGTGATAATTTAAGGAAAAGTGTAATTCACAGTGCGCTCTCTAACCAGCATTCAGCTTATTTCTTCAAACATGTGCACATGTGTCCAACAGTCAAATACTGCATTGCTGGAACTGTAAAGAACACAGTTTCATACAAGAATTTATTGAATTTTCATAAATAAGTGGATGGCTACTGATAATAAGCTTAAGTATTATATAATGTAAAATTATAAAGAAAGAATTAAGGAGAAAACGTCATTATATAGAATGTTATCAATAATATTGAAAAAAAGCAGGGGCGCTGCAGATATGCAGTGCCTATACAAAAGTTACAACTTGCCAGTAAATCAATATGTAATCTCTTGCTTTATTTCCATGATCAGACATAACATCTTGTAACAAACATATTCAATTAATGCAGTAACATAAATCAGCATTCATGGTTACAAGTCTAGGATGTTACATTTTCAATTTTTCATTCATACACAAAATTTCTCCACAATACAAGTTTGTTGTTACTATTTTCCATTGAGGCCAGAATGAATAATGAATAACCCATTTGAAAGACCACCATAAAGTAACCATTAACTTTTAGGGTGTGGTTGAGTTTTTGTGTATTATTTTGGTGATTTACTTGCATCTAACCACTGACCTACTCCCTTACTTTTTTTCAAAGAGTATCCATTTCTCACTGCATGTTGATGCATGTTACTTGTTTCACTGTAATCGTGTTCACTGAGGTCATGACTAAAAAAATATACTGAAAGAAAAATAATCTAGAAAGTGTCAGGAATAAGACAAAATTTGTCAGGAATAAGACAAAATTTGTTTTATATACAAAAAGGGTTACCTTGTTAGATGATCAGAAAAATAATCAACCAAAAAATGTGTACCAGAGACAAATAATATATTTATATAATTCAAGTTAAAATCAAAGCAAAACAACTATACTGCAGTAATAAAGTAAAAGGTTCACAAAGTAGGAATGGTGCGCACATGCAAAAGGGATACAGTACAGTGGTTATAGCATTCTAAAATGGAAGAAATTTGCAAGTAAAAGTTCAGAACTTTGCTCCATTTAGAGTATAAAAAAATTTTGTTAATTTTACTCTGCTAAAAGGGTTTGTACATAAATCAACGTTATTTTGTTCTGGTGGATTATAACATTATGAAATGGAAGAAAGTGGCAAGCAAACAGTTCAAGATTGTGATCCATTTAGAGTATAAACAAATTTCTTCAGTTTTACTCAGCTGAAAGCATCTGGACATAAATCAATGTCATTTTTTTCTAAAATTTTATAGCATTATGAAAGGACAGAACTTGCAAGCAAAATGTTCAGGACTGAGCTCCATTTAGAGCATAAACAAATTTCTTTAATTCTTCTGAAAGGGTTTGTACATAAATCAATATCATTTTTTTCTTGTGGATTATAGTCCAACTTGGTTCTGCCATTTTGCACTTCACTATTTATATCTGCATGTTTTGAATGTTGGTGATAGACAAAGATTTTTTGATACAGCTATATTAACTTTTCATTTGTATTAATCAGGAATTTAATAATTGGTTAAGCAGGTATTTAATAATTGGTTAAGCAACTCTGTTTCTTGAATTGTGGCTGCTAATGTCATATATTCCACATCAAATACTAACAATGCTACAGTAGGATGTTTTCTTGTCATGATATATATCAGGCTACCAACAATTTCTCTATAATTTCACAGTGGAAAAGTTTCTTAACAATGTGTTAACATCTGATGTCTTTTGAGAAATTTAAATGCACAGACTTTTCTTGAGCATGTGCAAATGTTTCAGGAATATTTATGTGCACAGATTTCATAGTTGAAACATTTCTATCAAGCGTGTGTCAACATGTGTCTTTTGAGACTTGAACTTAAGGAACACTTAAATCCACAGATTTCACAGTGAAAAGGTTTCTTTCCTGAGTGTGTTAACATGTGCTGTTTGAGATGTGAATTTCGAAAAAATTTACATCCACAGATTTCACAGTAGAAACGTTTCTCTCCTGTGTGAGTTAACATGTGTTGTTTAAGATGTGAATTTTGGGAAAACTTATATCCACAGGTCTCACAGTAGAAATGTTTTTCTCCTGTGTGTGTTAACATGTGTCTTTTGAGACTTGCACTTGAGGAACACTTAAATCCACAGATTTCACAGTGAAAAGGTTTCTCTCCCGTGTGTGTTAACAGGTGTTGTTTGAGATTTGAATTTCGGGAAAACGTACATCCACAGATTTCACAGTAAAAAGGTTTCTCTCCAGTGTGTGTTAGTATGTGTTGTTTGAGATATGAATTTTGGGAAAACTTAAGTCCACATATTTCACAGTGAAAATGTTTCTCTCCTGTGTGTGTTAGCATGTGTTGTTTGAGACTTGAACTTTGGGAAAACTTAAATCCACAGATTTCACAATGGAAACTTTTCCCTCCTGTGTGTGTTAACATGTGTCGTTTGAGATTAGAACTTTGAGAACACTTAAAATCACAGGTTTCACAGTGGAAACTTTTTTCTCCAGTGTGTGTTAGCATGTGTCGTTTCAAATCTGAGTTTTTGGAAAAGTTACATCCACAGATTTCACAATGGAAATGTTTCTCTGCTGTGTGTGTTAGCATGTGTTGCTTGAGACTTGAACTTTCGGTAAACTTAAGTCCACAGATTTCACAGAGGAAACTTTTCTCTTCTGTGTGTGTTAACTTGTGTCGTTTGAGATTAGAACTTAAGGAACACTTAAAACCGCAGATTTCACAATGGAAATATTTCTCTCCTGTGTGTGTTAACATGTGCTGTTTGAGACCTGCATTTCGGGAAGATTTATATCCACAGATTTCACAGTGGAAACGCTTTTCTCCAGTGTGTAACATTATGTGTCTTTTGAGATCTTAATTCATCAACTAACTCTACAGTTCTCTCTCATATATGTTCTCTCCTGTGTGAAATTTGAGTGACCTTCTATTCAAAAAATTTCACAGTAAACATTCTTCTTTGTGTCTTGAATATTCATCATGGTTTTTAGATAGCATCTAAGAGGAAAACTGAAAAAAATATTTCATATGAAATATAGTAAAGAAAACATAATATAGAATAATTTAATTGGTTTAATATCAATTGTACAATACAATAAGATATATTTGTTTTGGATGGAATGCAAAACTAGAGAAGATTTGTCAATATATTTATTATTAAATCATGTATCACTGGACATGCACGTGCGAGTATTGGAATGGGTAAAGGTACAGAAAAACAAAATCAACAAGCTGAATTCTAAACAAGGAAAATAAAAACTTGAATTTAAATCTATATTATACCAGATACATGCTACACTCAAATTTCCCACTTGACCATCAAATGTGCAGGAGAACAAGAAAAAGTGGTGGATATACAAACAATAGCTGCAGAGATGATTTGGGCAGTCTCTCACACACTGCAGACTGAGAATGTCAGATCTGAAGGCCAGACTTGGGATATAGAATTAAAACAAGGACAAGGGAGAAGGGAAACCAGCAGAAACCTCTCCAATATCACAGACTGGTTGAGACGAAGTGATGAAATATTAGTGGGAATAAAAAGTAAATTAATGAAGATTCAAGTAACATGTCATCATTTAATTAGAAACACTCATTCATAAAGAAGAAAAACCACTGGAAATCTCTACAATATTTTTATGAAAACATCATGGCAATTTAGAGATAGAAATTTATTATGCACCGAACAACCATTTGATATGTATGAAGAAACCGACTGAAGAGCAAAGAGACAAAATAGAGTTCCAGATAGGATATGTTAACAAAAGACTTACAGTTAAGTTACATTTAGCCATTTCACATATAAAATGATGCCAATACACTTAACTTTATAAGATTTGACTGGAAAGGAAGAAGCCAATACAGAGTTCCATGGAATAAATGTTAGCATAGAACTTACTATTATATCTCACCATTTTACCTGCAAAATGTGCCAATCCAGTACTGCACTTAAATTAATAAATTTCTTGCTACCATAGAAGCAAGTTATTTACAACAATTACCATGAAAATATTTATAAAGAAAGCACAAGGATGATCTGTTACACTGGTGGGAAAGTGCCTGAAACAGACATACTAGACCTAATGTGGCAGCAATACTCAATAATAGACACATGGAAAACATTTAAATGTTAAGACATTCTGACAAGAAAAACTGTCTATAAAGACACAGCGAACCAAATTTCTTTGCAGCAGACCTAACAATTTCTTCAGTATAATCTTTCCATTTCATGTCAGCTGTAAACTTTAGCCCCAGAAGGTTCAAGGATTCTAGAGGATAGCATCAGCCATACAGATTGAAGGCAAAATAAATTTCTCTAAAACAATTAAAAAGTAAACAGTAATTTCAGTAATTTTTTTTATAATAATTTCACTCCAAACAAGACAGTAATGCCACTAGTATGCAGAGAGTTACAGTAAGAGAATAAAAAAGGTGCAGGGGATGTCAAAGAAATTATAAGAGAAGAATGGGAATCAAATAGATGACAATTAATATTGCATTTAGCCCTTTGCAGCAATCATGAAAGCAAGCAAATGAAAGGGAGCTCCACAAATGAGAAGTGCAAAAAAAGAAACTGTTAGAGTAGAAGAGACAGTTACATTTAATGATTTCAATGGCAAAAGGGTGGGAACTTGATGCCAATATAGTAGCACAGGTAAATACATGCTGTCAGGGATTAGGGAAAAAATCTCGTCAGAGCAATTGCCATTAAAATACTTATAAAAAAGACAGAGGGATGCCACATCATATTGGTGAGAAAGTGATTGAAGGCAAACTGCCAAGTCAGGATCGATTGAATTGCAGATCCTTCTTTAGATTTTGTCGAGAACCTCAAGATGAATAGCAGGAGCACCTGACTAGGTATGGTAACAGTTTTTATTGTACAAACAAATGGTTGATTTATAAATGTGCAAAATAGATTCTGACAAAAAAAAATTTCCTCGTCTGACACAGTGACCCAAACTTCCTAGCAGTAGATGCAGCTACGGATTTGATGTAGTCATTCCATTTGAGATCATTTGGGAGAGTAAGACCAAGAAGGCACAGTGCATTGTTCTCTAGGAGACTAGCATCATCCATTCTGATGGTAGACATGAAAGTTTCTCTATGGTGGTTAGAGAAGAGGCATTCAAATTTACATGCTATTTCCTATTCCATTCAGTCACAGAATGGATGCCCTCTTGAAGGGCAGCAGCCAGGTTTATTTTTCAGCCCTGGCAAATTTCCTATTTAATTTCCTATCGAAACAGTAGTAAATGGTGATGTCATCTGCTTAGGAACTGATTACATTAAGAAAATTAATGTTGTAGATAAAAAGCGTAGGACATAGGATAGAGTCTTGAGAGATGCATGCATTTGTATGAAAGTATGTGGAATCTTGCTTGTTCAAAACAGCCTACATTTCACAATTTGATAGAAATGAATGGATTAAATCAAACAACCATCCAGAAATACCATAGCTCTAGAGCTTGCATAAAAGACCAGCATGCCAAACCCTGCCAAATGTTTTCAAGATATCAAGAGCAACAGCTTGAACTTCACCATTCTTATCAAGAGCTTGGTGTTTGGATATATATATATATATATCCAGTGATTGCCAGAGAGAACGTTGTGAGAAGTGAGACACTTATTTCAGAATTGATAATAACCTCGAATACCTTGCCAAAAAGAGGAAAGAGTCTAAAAGGGCAATAATTCGAGAGGTTAAATGGCCCCACCAGAGTTCTTAAAAACAGGAACTACAGAGGAGGATTTCCAACAAGCAGGAAACAGTGACACAATATTTACAGAGTCTGAAGATAACTGGAGCCAGCTGAAGGGCATATTTCTTTAGAATGATGACTGAAATTCCATCAATTCTGCTTTCCTTATAGAAGTCAAGCTTAGAAAGTATGTTAGAAACCAGAGATGGGGCTATATATTACTCAATTGAGCCTCAGTTCTAGGTGAGAAATTGGATGTGGGTACTCCAGATGAGACCTTGTAAGCAAAGCACTCTACTTTATCTGCTGGGGATGTGAAGACTTCAAATTGATTGAATAGAGAATGGATCAAGGGTTTTCTGTAGTTCAGCACACTTTTGCAGAGCCACTACTAATTGTTGGAACTAAATTTGCGAGATGCTATATGCTGCTTCATTCTATCAATAAACAACAGCTTAGAAGCATTTAGAACGTGCTTACATTAATTACAAACAGAGAAAAGAGGCACCTATTGCAATCATACATGGCGGTTTGGTAAAGCTGGAAGAAGTGATTCCTGTGGGCAATTTCAGCCAAAAAGACAGGAGGGAACCAAGGAGATGAATGATGAGTGTTACGAGAATGCACACATATATATATATATATATATATATATATAAATTAATAAAGTCTACACAAAGGTTAAAATCTATAGTAAGGGATTCTACTGAGTCCTAGTTGTGAATACAAAAACGTTTTTATTCATGGAGTAGTTGCTAAATAGAGAAATTAGAAATAAAACATTTGGAAGATTCTAGATCCTTCCAGAATATTCTAGAAAGATCTAAATAATTTGAGATGATTCAAGAAATATGCTAATTAGGTGCAAGCACCTATAAAAATAGGTTTTGGGAAAAAAGTAGTCAGTTGTTAAAAGGATTTGCTGACATTATCAACTCTGGCCTGATTCATGGATCTGTACATCTAACCAAAAGAATCTCTAAGAAAAGTTGCCGACCAATAAAAAGCCAAAAGAGAACAAATCCAGTAAATAGAATTTTTGACTCTTTCATTGACCAAACAAAAAATTATTCATTATATATACATTTGAGGATTTCCAAAAATACTACTTACAATACTCGCTAGCCTAATGTGTTAAAAATACTCTATCTACACCTCACCTGTCACTTTGTAACACTTTCCAGTGTTTATTTTTTGAAAGCAAAAATTGTATATATATATGTGTGTGTTTTTTGTAAATAAAATATTTGTCTGTGATTTAGCTCTGTTTTAGTCAATCATTTTTTTCTTGTGTTACAATTTATAACACATAACAAAATTGGGGTCCGTTCAACTCAATAATATTGTAAAAACAAAACTCAATATAAGTAATTTGCAAAAAGAAATAAACTACATTTATTAAAGTATTTTCTGTAAAATATAAAAACTCAAACAAAAACATGCCTTTTCCCTTTGAAAGTTTTTAAAGTTTAGCCAATCTGGGTGAAATATTCAAAGTTTTACAAAAATCAGAGTTATAAATTGCAGATTATTTCAGGTTAAATACAAACCCATCAATGAAAAAGGCAAAAATAAAAAGTATTGTAGCTAAACAACTAATAGATAAAAATCTCTTAGACTCATGTAATATAGACGAAAAAGATGACCAAGGTAGTTTACGTCTTCAGTTAGCAATAAAGAAATTAGAGATGCAAGAAAGAAAAATCCAAGCTGAAATAGAGTTGGAAAAATTAAAATTACAATGAGAAAATAGAAGTCAAAATTCCGATAATTCTTCCTTAACTGCAGCTTTTGCTGTTTTATGAGAAAACAGTAGGAAAATATTTTGCTCATTTTTTGAAAAAACAAATTTAGGATGGCCTTACAAAATCTGGTCAACACTCTTACAGACAGTTTTGGTCAGCAGGGCTGCTGATATATACTCGGCCCTCAGCATTGAAGAGGCCACAGATTATGACAAAATAAAAAATGCGATATTAAATGCATATAAATTAGTACCAGAAGCATATAGGCAAAAATTCACGAATTATAAAAAATTTAAATGGCAGACATACGTTGAGTTTGCTAGGGAAAAAGAAGATCTTTTTGATAGATGGATTAAGGTGAAAAAAGTAAATAATGATAAGTTATACCAACTCATTCTTATTGAAGAATTTAAACAATGCATTTCACAGGAGATTCAAACACATCTCAATGATAAAAACGTGGAAACAATAAACAAAGCTGCAATAATTACAGATACCTATAGTCTAACTTACAAGAAGAGTTTTGAAAAAATTAACATAAATGAAAACCAGTCAGGCTTTCACATAAATACACAAACACGGTTGGAATCTCACCTCATAATGTATCTCGTAGAAGTTATATACACAAAAAATAAGAGATACACCTAAAAGTTCTATTTTGACAAAATCAAAAACTTCCTGCACCTACTGTAAGAAGAATAATCACATCATATCTGGCTACCGAGTCCTAAAAAGAAAATGGGAAGAAACTCCGTTCAACCTCATGCTTTTGCTATAAAACAGAAAAAAAAAGTAACTCCTGTCCTCATTTTTCCTTCTCTAAACTAGGTGTTAGAGAAAATAAAAACTCATGTATGGAAAATTATAAACCATTCTTATCCCAGGGTTCTGTTTACATTGATGATCCTGAGAAAGCTAGGCCTGTCCAAATCTTGCAAGAAACTGGTGCATCCAAAACCTTATTATTAGAAGGCATACTACAGCTATCGGAATCGACTTTCACTGTCGATTTTGTTTTATTGCAAGGTGTTGAACTGGGTGTCATTAAGGTGCCCCTTCATAAAATTTATATAAAATCAGAATTGGTGAATGATCTGGTTGTAGTCAGTGTATGACCAACCCTACCATTTAAAGGGGTCTTCTTACTGTTGGGCAACAACTTAGCAGGTGACAGAACCAGTTGTCTGTGATAAAATAGGAATAAATGATGAAATTGTGATTGAAGAAAACAGTGACTTATACCCTGATTGTGTTATTACTAGGGCAAAAGCAAAGAAACAAATTTCAGAAGATACAGTTATTATAGAGAAGGACATGGGTCAGAGTAGTCATTTAAAAAACTCGGAAATCCTATCTAATTTAAATGTAAAATTCAAACATTTATCAAATGAGAAAAGAAAACAAATTCATAGTTTTGTCAATGATTTCAAAAATCTTTTTCCTGATGTTGTTAAAAAAGCAACGGTTACAGTTGCTTTAGCTGGAGATGAAAAACCCATCAAACAACATTTTTACCAGGTAAATCCAATCAAGCTTCAGCAGTTGAGAGTAGAGATTAAATATTTGCTGGATAATGACATAATTGAACCAGTCAGTGGAGTTCTCCTTGTATTCTTGTACCAAAACCTGATCGCACCTACCATTTGTAACTGACTTTCGAATAGCAAATGCAGTAACCAAAAGTGACTCCTTTCCAATTCCTAGAATTGATCACTATTGACAACATCAACAAAGCGAAATATGTCAGTAAATTTGATTTCATGAAAGGTTATTGGCAAGTGCCCTTAACTGACAATGCTAAAGAAATTTCAGCATTTGTGACTCCAGATGGTTTATACTAATATAAGGTTATGGCGTTCGGGATGAAAAAAGTGCTGGCAACCTTTCAAAGGATGATGCATTTATAACAATATTTTGGGCAGAACGGAGGTAATTAATTATTAACTATAACGAGAAAATCTTTCAATTACTATTATAGATCAGAAGAAAACATACTAAAAGACATTTTTCTTTATTCTCCGAATAGGAGCAAAAGAAAAAGAAAACAAATGGTATTTCTCGGTTGTTATCTTAAACACAAGAAAAAGGAGGAAGAAAAGACTTAGATTTGTTTTTAATGTCAGGGAGTGCCACGAACAATGGACGCTGGTTTCGGCCACCAATGGGAATTGTCATTCTAAACCTAAAAGAAAGAGATAAATTTAATTGTTGTTTTTCGCTGGGCATCGGGAGGGTCTGAAGCATAAAAATAACCACATGGCACTAATCAGGTATTTTTTTCCAAAAAGACATTGTCTTGATCACATGAATTGTGAAAAGAATTAAGATAACAAATATCTGATTCTGAGTTGAAGTAATTCAGAGAAAAGACATTTAGCTTGACATCAAACAGGTAGGAAGAGTAGAGCAGATAACGAAAATATTTTCTGTCATCTAAAAATGTTGGTGACTCAGAAAAGGATATTAAAAATGCAGATGCTAAAAATTCTTATCTAAGTGACAATGTCAATAGACCCTTGTCTGCTTGTTTTGGGCAAAGCCAGTTCAAAAAGGTTAATAGCAATTGATTAAGAAAAAATCCCCGAAATTGTTTTGTGAGAAAGAAAATTCGCTGGGTAAGTCCAGCCCAGAAAAGGGGTATGGGAAGATGATGTCATAAGACTGAGAGGAATCTCACTGGTCCTGTGAACCAGAGCCGAAAGGGGGAGATGATCAACAGTTGACATCATAGAAAGAAGACTAATCCTACTGGGTAAACCAAAGGCAACAACGAGTAGCTGCTAACCTCAGCATTCTATTGGTTGCTGAAATGAGGGGTTAGGCACCCAGTGTCCATCAGCCCCACACCATGACATGGGCATAAATACAGGGTCCCGAGGGACCAAAATCAGTAGAAGTTCGAGTCAGCAGTGGTTCAAGGCAGTTCGCAATTAGTGGAGTCACCGGCCCAGAGATGTAACGACAAAGCTAGGTGCCAACCACAGAGCCTGCTGGCCAACCAGAGTTAAAGACAGACAAGAAGAGAATTTGCAGACAAAGTTTTTGAGATCAACAACTGAATGCAGTTTTCAGTTGGAGTTGAGTTGCAGCTTGAGTGGCAGGGAGTTTGAGTTCCCAGTCCAGATAGGTAATGACAAAGAGATAATTGCCACATAGTTGGGTGCCAACCATAGAAAATCGCCACCTGCCAAAGACAGTCCCCAGCTGAAGAAGTAAAGAGACAGAGAGATAATTGCCATGCTGTTGGGTGCTGACTGTAGAGAAGCCTGTCGCCAATCAACCAACCAGGGTTGAGAGACAGACACGAAAAGACTTTGCAGACAAAGTTTGAAAATGTCAAATGAAGAGTTTTTGGTGAGAGTGATCCAACCCGGAACAAGAAATCCACCTCAATTCCGTTTCTGAAGATGAACCGCCTGAACCTACCCACAACCCAACACTTCAGCAATTTCCACAACTTTCTGGAAAACAAGAATCAAGTTGACTAGACTTATAACAAACTTAGAACACTGTTCAGAGCAGTGAACTGTGGCGAGTCAGATTTTTTGTTATTGCTTAAGGGAACAATTCAGTTTACTTAAGAGACTTCCGTTCCGCTACCAGTTTGATAGAAGCAGGGATTGGGAATTATCTAAGAGACTATTGTGTATATTCTGTATATAAAGACATTATTTTACAACACTTCAGATGTTGGTCCACTTATTTTTTTTGGTGCAAGTTTCTTTCTTTCACAATTGTGTGAAGTGGCATGTTTGGTGCTATATTCCTTTCTTTTATTACTCACTTGTGTGCACGCTTCTCGGTTTGGTTTACTTCGACAGAGAGACAGCTAGTGGAGAACTCATGTGACTACCTTGTGATTAATCAACACAATGTGGGACAAGGGAGATCACCATAAAAAGAGTCAATCTACGACCAGCTATCTGGATCGAAACCAACAGCGACTGGCCAGGCATATAGTAGCATACATTCCCTTCTATACAAAATTCAGAGAAGTGAATGATGATGTAATTGTATACAGCATGACTTGGGATGAGCATGTACACATCATCCAGCAATTCTTTCTTAAGCTGGAAGAAGCAAACTTATGTGTGAACCTAAACAAGTGTAAATTCTGTTATGCAACAGTAAATTATTTGGGTCATACTGTTGGTCAGGGACAGGTTAAGCCTATCACAGCAAAAGTGGATGCTACCTTAAAGCATCCTATTGCAACTAACAAAAAACAACTAATAAAATTTCTCGGTATGGCTGAATTCTATAGAAAATTTTGTAAAAATTTCTCATCGATAACAAGTCCTCTCACCAACCTCCTTAAAAAGGATGTAAAATACAAGTGGAATGAAACCTGTAAGGAGACTTAACAGAATCAAGTTGACTCTCATTGGTAGCCAAACTCTTGCAACTCCAGCTTTTTCAAAACAATTTAAATTGCAAATTGGTGTCAGCGATGTCAGAATGGGTGGCATCCTAACCCAAGATGATGAAAGCATCAATAGAGCCATTGGATATTTCTCAAAAAATGTTAAACGCCTAACAGAAGAACTATTCTACCATTGAAAAAGAATACTTGGCAGTATTATCAGTGCTACAACATTTTGACTTTTACCTCAGTGTTACTGTATATCTTGTTCTGATTTATACCAACCATAATCCACTAACTTTCCTTCAAAAAATGACTAACAAAAATCAAAGACTTACAAGATGGAGCCTTCTCCTGCAAGAATATGACATTATTATAAAACACATTAAAGGAAGGCCCGTTATTGCAGATGCATTATCTAGAGCATAACTTTTCAAAAAAAAAAAAAAAAGAAAATTAATGATATCATGACTTATTGTTAATAAAAAAAAATAGACTGATATTGACTCACAAAAGTTTTTCATTATAATTTCAAAACTTTTACTTTGAAGTGGGAAAGTGTTACGAGGATGCATTTATAAAAATATTAATAAAGTCTACACAAAGGTTAAAATCTATAGTAAGGGATTCTACTGAGTCATAGTTGTTAATACAAAAAAGTTTTATTTATGAATTAGTTGTTAAATAGAAAAATTAGAAATAGAATGTTTGGAAGATTCTAGATCCATCCAGAATATTTCAGAAAGATCTAGATGATTCGAGAGATATGCTAATTAGGTGCTAGCACCTATAAAAATAGGTTTTGGGAAAAAGTAGTCAGTTGGTAAAAGGATTTTTTTTACAACCTGGTTTTTGACCGTTTTGGTTGTTGCTGAAATATCAGACTTTGTTGGAAAAGACTAGTTACAAATAAGTTGATTTATTTTAATTTATTTTCTTTTATTTGATATTTGTTTAATTTTGTGTTTTTCTTTACAGTTCTTTTTTTTCTTTCTTTGCAGTCCATTTAATTTTTTGACTGGCTTCGGCTGCCATAACTTTTTTTATTTTATTTTTATATTTTCACGTAAAGTCTTACCGTTTTCTTTGTTTTTGTTACTTTCTATTTTTGTTTTAAATTAACCTTTTGTCTTTGATCAAAAAAAGAGAAAGGGAAAAATAAGCAAACATTTAAGACACTTATTTTTTACTTTTTGAATTTAAATAATCCGTTTCTTGCCAGTTCTTTCTCGGCCAACCTTTGTATTTTTAAAGTTCAGCTTTTCTTGGCTTTTTCTTTTTCTTATTCACTTTAAGTTGATTTAGGCGATATTTATTTTTTTCTTTTAAATCTTATTTTGCCCTCCCCTTTCCTTAGTGAACTTTATTTTTTTAGTCTTTGGACAAGCTTTATATTTTTTTGTCTGTGTGTGAAATTTTAAAGTTTTTTGTCATTTGATATTTATTTTTGTCTACAAACGTATTTTTTTCTGTCTGCTTACTTTACTTCAAGTTTTTTGTTTTTGCGAATTCACAAAAATTCTGCAGAGAAGGACTTGTTTGGTTCTTCAAAAAATTATCCTCCAGATAAAGAATGGTCTCAGAAGGAAGACGATTATAGTTTCCCTGCTCTGCCTGTGGATAATTGTAAAAGCAAAAGTCAGACAAATGTTGAAGGGTCAAAGAACAAGGAACCTGTAACAGACAAGAACAAGGCCACCAGGGATTCGCCCTCTTGCTGGAAGTTCCCACCTAGTTGTATAATAAACATTGCAGAGTTTCTGAAGAGGTCTAAAAGTTTTGACCATCTTTTGAAAGATAACAGACTTTTGAAAAACCCCCAGGAATTACAAAAGTTCAAAAAGAGAATGGTGTTGGTCTTCATGGTGGACAAGTGTGCACGCAAAATTTGTTGATCCACGAAAGAAACTTGCTGGAAGTATGGAGAGACTGGTCACCTCTCCTCTTGCTGTCCAGAGGAGAAGGCCACTGGTGTTCCAGCCACTGTTGACCAAAATGCCCCTAAGCCTGAAATTCACAGTTCTGCAATGCCTGTAATGGGCCTAGTAGCGGCACGGCCCGGTGACTCAAAAATGGGTCTCGGCCTCCATCCACTCAAATTCCGAAGCCTGCTGCAGGTGAGGTCAAGGACAAAGATTATGGAGTCTGGCATGTCGTTGCTAGAGGCAAAGGGTAGAGCACCGGGCAGTTCCCTGAAGCTCCTAGAGATGACACCAACAGACCTACTCCTGTCAGCTCTAAAGGCGACATTTCGGTGGTCCATCAGAACATCCTATCAAATGAGAACCAGAAACAGGCAGAGCCAAATTAGGAGAAGATTCTCCAGCTATGAAAACTCAAGAAAAATCTGGATATTAAAAATTCTTCAGTGAAGATATCAACATGCCACTCTTCTATCTCTGCCCTATCTTCTCCTTCCCAGAAAAAAAAACCCATGGCCCCTCCTCCCATGACAAAATCTGATCCCTACTTTGTCAAAGATGACCATTTTAAAAAAACAATCTCCAGTCCATTCTCATGTCACTTCTCCACTGCCTTCTACTCCTGCATCTCTTGATGTCTTCCCTACTTCCACTCCAACACCTTCTCAGTCCCCTCACAAATCTAAGAGGCAAAGAAGCCCTGAAGCGGTGTCTGGAGACAAAAAAAAGAAACTAATAAAACCCCTGTACAATCTGGGTGAAGACGGTTGTTGGGTCTCTGATGAGACTGGGCAAAAGGCTATAAGCCACTCAAAGCAATTAAAAACATTGCTTAAATTTAAGAAAATAAATAATAAAAATGTGAAAGATCCGAGGAACTTTCCGAGCGCAAAGCAAATTCTAACAATAGTGAGATCCGGAGCCAGAGCACAACATATTTGGAGTATGCTTGGGGAGGCAAATGATTCCATTCCAATGAACCTCCTCTTTCATTCTTTCATGATGAAGACGAAGTCAAATTACAGCAGTTTTGTTCTGGGAGGACCCCGATTTATGTTCACCCATTCCTTTGCAGAGCTTTAAAACTAACTTTTTCCTTGGACATTGGAATCCTGTTCTATGATAGCACTATTATGAGTGAAATGGGCCTCGGCTAAATGGGACATGCCGTGGGTGTTCTTTCCCTGACCATGTTCAATGCAAAAAAATAACCCTAATCAGTTTGATAATGCCTCTTTAGATGGCTAGTGTAAAAGATTAGAGTTTCGTAGGGCGAGACTCACTCGTGATCTTCAGAGTCTTGGGGTGAATATATGTTGTGTGCAGGAGACCCGATTTTCAACTCACGATCATGAGAGCATTCTGTCTGGAGGGTTTACCCTTTATTTAGCATGTTTTGATGAACACTCGAGAGGTGTTTCCTGGCTAGTAAGCAAGTCTTTGGATGCAACATGTGCTCTTGTTTTTGCAGATCTGGTTCCGATGGGCAGGCTTTGTGTGCTGGATGTTACCATAAAGGATAAGGTTCTTCAGCTCATTGGGGTTTATGCGCCCAATGTCCATGCTGAGTGGCCTGCTATGTTTTGTCAGATCAAGCTGTTTTTGACAACATCTCGTTCAGTAGTTTTAGTGGGGGATTGGAATGCCGTCCTTGACCCCAATTTAGATCAAATAGGCTCCAATACGGGTACTAACAATCCTGACGTAAAGCTGTTTCGGGACTTTATCAACAAGTTTGGTCTTGTCAATAAGTATCTTAATGAGCATCCCCAGGAAGTAGTGTGGACTTGGGCGAATAAGGGTGGCTCGGTTATGGTGGTACATTCTAGTTACCTCGACCAAGTTTTAGTTAAGAGAGTTGACATATGGCTTTTAAAGTGTCCAAGTTTTCATTAGATAGTTTATTCGGATCATAAACTCGTCCGGGTTCGAGTAAACTTAGATAAGCCTAAGGCTAGAATGACTGGATACTGGAAATTGAATGCATCATTATTTGATGACTGAGGTTTCCAGAAACAGCTGCTACTAATGATACAGAGAGAACTGACAGGGGCTGTCATTGGGAATAGGTGGTGGGATAAACTTAAGTCAAAAATTAGGTTGTTTTCTACTGACTATAGCCATCAGCTTAATCAAGCGAGTTTAGCAGCAGAAAAGGCAGCAGAGGAAAAAGTTGATTGGGCCATTAAATCCTGTGATAGTGTGGACATAGCCTTAGCCAGAGCTGAGCTGCCCTCCCTGCTTATCAGGAAGGACCAAGCTTGGTAGTTAGGGCTAGGTTAAAAAAGAATGTCTTGCAAGGTGATGAATATGGCTGCTGAATTGCACACGGAGAAAATCAGGAAAGCTTCCCAACATATTGCATGCATCACATTGCCAGATAATCAGACCCTGACAACAAACGTGGGCATATGTGAGGCATTTCATGATTATTTCCAGGAACAATTCACTAGGGAGCCTGGTCTGAGCTCTGCTCAGTTTGACACCTATTTGGCTAACTTCCCCCACCTCGAGGCGGCTGAAGTGGCTGGGTGCTAGGGTCTCCTTACAGTGTCGAAAATCTGGGATGCGCTGAAGCAGATTGGCCGGGACAAATCTCTGGGTTTAGATGGTCTACCCTATGAACTGTATTTGAGGCAGTCGCCTTTTCTTGTCCCTCTGCTGGAACTGATCTTCAACAACGCTTCACTAGAGGTGTGATCAAGTTACTTCGCAAGGATAAGAATGGTGGGGATGGGTTAGGTAACTTTCAGCCTTTAACAATGTTAAATACAGAGTTTAAGATTTTAGCCAAGATCTTAGCTGACAGTTTGCAGGCTGTCCTGCCTAATCTGATTGGCTCCTAAGAGATTTGTGCTGTGAAGGGCAGGACTATCCAGGACAGCCTTCATATGGTACACTTGATCATAGAGCAAGTCAACAGTGAAGCCATGCTGATCAATTTAGATCAGTACAAGGCATTTGATAGGGTTGACCATCAATTTCTGGAAGCTGTCCTTTCAGCTGCCAGTTTCATACCGTACTTTTGCTCCTGGATCCATCTTTTGTACGCGACTCCCAGTGTGCTGGTGGAGGTGAATGGGGTTAAATCAGAACCTTTCGTATTGTCTCGCTCCATTCATCAAGGTTGTCCAATATTACCTTTGCTGTATGTTCCTGCGTTGGAACCTTTCCTTGGTAAGTTAAAGGCAAATCCGGTCCTGCAGGGAATTTTACTACCTGGTGCTACCACCTCAGCCAAATACTCCATCTATGCTGACAACGTTTCAGTTCTGGTGTTGAGCAAGGCCAAGATTAACGAAGTCAGTAAAGAAATCAGAGGGTATGAGATGATGACGAAGGAGGCCAAGATCAACCATGATAAGTCTGTTAGCTTGCGGTTGGGTGCATGGAAGGGAGTTTCTCTTCCCAGACCTTTCCTCTGGACAGACTGGCCGATCAAGATACTTGGCGTCTGGTTCAGTCCTGATCTTCTGTTGGAGATGAATTGGTCGGTGATACAGGAGAAGGCTGAGGCCACAATTTCTCTGTGGAATCTTTCCTTAAAGGGGAGGGCAGAAGTTTGTGCCTTGCACATCTACCCGATTCTCTTTACCGACACTGTACTGCCTCTTCCGTCTACTATACTAATCGAATTAGTCAGAATATTGTTCTCCTTCTTGTGGGAAGGCAAGTTCTCCAAGGTACTTCATGAGATCTGTTACCTCCACCCTTCTGAGGGTGATCTAGGTATGCCTAGTGTTGAGATTCATCAACACACGCTTCGCATTCTGTTCCTGGATTGAATGTGTCAGCAGACAGATGGGGAGGGTAAATTCTGGAAGGAAGTTCCTCGCAAGAACTTCCCATCCATGAGAAGTGTGCGCTCGTCCAAGGTAGAGGCACACCGTTTACCCTGACACGAGTGCCTCTTCTATCACAAATGTTGTATAGCTCTGAAACAACTCCTGCAGGCAACAGAAGGCCTTTCTAACACCTGGGCATTGTCTTGTAAGGCATTATATCATGGGTTAGTCAGGGGATCCCTTTAGCATGATTTGAATGGCGAGCTCGGTCTTACAAACAATGAGGCATCCCTCACTTGGCTAGTGATCCATAGGGCCCTCTGGGTTGGCAAAATACTTTGTTCAGCAAGCCTGGAGAAGACTCCAAACTCTGTGGATTGTACTGGGGAGATGGAGACTCTTGATCACGCCTTCTTTCAGTGCAGAGTTGTAGTACTGCTGTGCCAATTTGTTGAAGGCATTATGCTTTGCGAAAAGTTCTTTGCCCTCGAGGCCAATTCTGTCTGTAGCAAATGTCGTGCTGTCATTGACGAAGGCTGAACACAGTGTTCTTATGCTTGCTAGGCTTAATGAGAATCATGATTTGGAGGACGCATCAGAAAGAGGTCTATGCGGACGAGAAGTTCACCTCTTCCCAACTGATCTTGTTCTTTAAACATCAGCTTTAAGTCAAGATTAGGATGGAAAGGCGGCAGCTCCTCCCATTAGTTTGGCAAAAGGTGGGTGAATCTTGCACATTTGTGTTTAGTGAGAGGTGTTGACTTGGAGTGGCATTTCGATGTCAGTTAGGCAAAAGGATATTGTTCTTTCTGTGTTGAACACTGGTACCCCAGCCCAGTTATAGACTAGATTAGGCCTGATTTTGTTTTTTTTCTTTTCTTTTCTGATTTATTTAGCTAGGGTTTTATCACACCATTTTATTTCTGTCCCTATTTCTTTAATTCCCCCTCCCTTCTATCTGTTTAGGTGACTAGATGTGTCAGTTCTCTGGTGGATGCGGGTTGCCTTTCGTATTTCAGGGGTGATTTTCGTATTTGTTTTTGTGTTTGGATGTGTGTATGTTTGTGTGAGTGCTTGGATGAATAATTGGTCTATATCTTTATAGTCCCATATCGATTTCGTTCAGTTAACATATATATCTATCACAAGTTAGGACTTGTCGGGGGTTCATTACTAACACAGTTTTGTTTAGTTTCTTGTACATAGTTGTTTTTGCATGTAAATAATCATTGGGGTATTTTTAATTGTTACCCCCCTCCCCCCGGGACAAAGTTGTACATATGGGATTTCTAGTTAGGACTTCATGGAGATATTGAGGTATTATGGTGGATGTCGTAAGAAAAGTTAAGTATGAAAGTGTTGTTTTGGTGTAAGGAATACTGTGGAATGTTTGGGTCAGTGATTGAGTCTAGCTAGGTATGATGGTAAGACAGTTGAAGACCAGCCTACCCCAACCCCTATTTTTAGCCTTGTGCCACATTTTTTGTAGAAATACTAAAATAAATATTGTTGTTAAAAGGATTTGCTGACATTATCAACTCCGGCTTGATTCGTGGATCTGTACATCCACCCAAAAGAATCTCTACAAAAAGTTGCCGACCAACAAAAAACCCAAAAGAACCTCATAAAACAAGTCTGGTAAATAGAATTTTTGACTCTTTCATAAAACAAACAAAAAATTATTCTTTATATACACATTTGAGGATTTCCAAAAATACTATTTAGAATACTTGCTAGCTTAACGTGTTAAAAATACTCTACCCACACCTTACCTCATCCTTCATAACACTTTCCAGTAATAAACTATGTTTATTTTTGAAAGCAAAAATTGTATATATATATATATATATATATATATATATATATATATATATGTGTGTGTGTGTGTGTTTTTTGTAAATTAAATATTTGTCTGTGGTTTAGTTCAATGTTTTGATCAATCGTTTTTTTCTTCTGTTACAACTTATAACATGTAACAATGAGGTTTCAGTCAGAATTTTCTAGCTGGGCTGAAAGCATCAATGCTGGCTTTCAGCCAAGAGGAGACTTCAGAGGTGCAGTCTTGAACAGGGAGACTAAAACCTTTGTTGCAAAGGACATCACAAAGGAAACCACAAAATGAGTCTCAGTCCATTCTGCAGATATTCTTCTGGTAGAAGGTTCCTGGATGGAGTGTAAATATAAAGAGATATTTACTGACACTACAGCATTATCAGATTTACCAAGAGGGCAGAACTGCATAATGTGGAAAGAGTCTGGGTTAGAAGTAAGGAGGACATCTAGAACAGAAGCATGTCCATTGTAATTACTAGGGAAACGCATGGGGAAATCCACCACTTGTGTGAGAGACTGAGTGATTGAGAAGTTCAGTATATAAACTCCAGCAAAATCAATGACAGAGTTTTCCAGCCACTTGGCATGATGGGCATTGAAGTCACTGAACACAAATACATTAGAGAAGAGGTGAAAGAAAAATGCCTTGTCTATATTGTTGGAAATACTATCTAGCATGCAGCAGTCAGGAGAGGAAGGGGAGCAGTAGAAAAGGGTTACTGAGTTTAGCAGAGAGAGACTGAGACACATGTTGGAGTGAACAGGAGGTTCAAGAGAGATCTCCCTAGCCAAAGGGTGTTGTTGGTTGACATAAACACCTATGTTAGGCACTAGAGTTCTTTCTAAAGAGAGGAAGGTATCCAAGAATTGAGAAGTCAGAGAAAGGAACTGAAGTATTGAGGTTAGTTTTGCCGAGAACTAGGATGTCAGGGGACCTTTTTGTAGAGGAACAATTCCACACAACAAAATTTGGTACGGATATCACTGAGGTTAGAAAAAGAGATGTTGAGGGATTTAGGCATTTTTTGTTTGGATGGTTTTGTTGTATATCTTTGTGTATTGTCATGATTTAGAGTTATTTCAGCAAGGAGAGACCTAGAGTAACAGTAACAGTTTTTTTCTGTTTTTTTTTCATAATTGTTTCACCCCAAGCAAGGCACTTTACTGCCACTGTTGTGCAGGAGGTTACATAGGAGGATGTTATGAGGAGTGAGAAGTTGCAGGGGGTATCAGGAAGAGAGTAGGAGAGGGAAGGGAGTACTGATGAGAGTGGGGTTTGGTTGTTAAATGTAACATGAAGGTAAAAAACTGGCACAGACAGTAGCATAATGTGGCCACAGGTTTGACCAACAGAGACACTTGCAGAATCACCCATCCATTGTATACCCTGGCCTTCTTCAGGGGCTAAGAATTTTGAACCAAACCCTTTATTTTAATAGCTGGGGTATATCATTCTCATTTTATGCATAATGCCACTCCTGAACAGTATAAATATGTCCTAAATATATAAAATTTAATCATTTAACTTTCAATTAAAAGCTTATCTAATTAAATAATGTCAGAGCTTTACTGTATTTTTTATTTTACTATTCAAAGCAGATTGAAAAAAAATAATACATGATTTATAATCCCCAAAGCAAGATTTTCTAAAAATAATGATTTAAAAAATTCATTCATTTGTAAATAAGTCCTGAAAGTTTCATCAGAATCCAACAGATATTTGATTTTTGCAAGGATTTACAACTTAATGTGTTTGTCACCGGAAAAACTGAGCTATGTAATACAATATCCTAGGTACTTCCACGCAATTACTGAAAAAACAGCATAGCATGATGTCAAAAGTTTTATCATGAAAATCTTTATTCTAGTATTAAGAAAAAAGATCAAATTTTGTTGTCATTATTTCTTTAAAGTTTTTAATCCTTTCTAACACATTCGAAATTTCAATTAAAATTCCTCTTTTGGTTTCGCATCAGTGATTCACACTATGTTTATGCAACATGACTATTAAGAAAAAGGTAATTTTGCACAAGTTTTTTTGGCGTTGAAAGACACATTAATTTCAAAATTCTTGCAAAAATCAACTGCCTGATTTTAATGAAACTTTCAAGACTTATTCAAAAATGAATGAAATTATTAATGCAATTATTAATTTTAGAAAATCTTGGTAAAAATACTTTTATTTTTTTTTCACATCTGTTAATCTCCAATCCAATTAATTGCATAAAACTTCTAGAAATACATTATCTATGCCAATTTTTTATTTATTAGTTAAATGCAGGACACATTAGAGAATGTAAATCATGTAATTTTTTTTAATTACTGGACCATTTTTCCAAAAATTTGCTATGAATAGTAGAAACAAAAATGCATTAAAACTACACTGTTTTTAATGTACATAGAGTTTTAATTGATTTTATAAATAATATAATCTTAGGATATCATATTCTGAAGAAGAAAAACATTTCAATGAATAATGAATTTTTATAAGAATAGTTTTCATTTTTTCTTTGCTAATTAAAGTTTTGAAAATCTTTTTAAATTTCTTCCAGTTACTCATTGTTGTTTAGTACTTCATTAAAAACAGACTTTATTTACAAATCAAAAATTCACAAGCTAATACAAATAATTTAGAACTAACATTTTTAAGATAATTTCTATTTTTTATGTTAAAGTGCATATTTTCATCTACTATGGAAACTTATAAGTAGGTACCTGCACTCATTTGCGATATCTAAATTTTAAACTGAATTTTTAAAATGAAAAAGTTTTTTGAAACTTTTATTTTAGTTTTAATTGAAAGTTAAATGATTAAATTTACTTTTTTCAGTAAGCAAAATACTCTGGTTTATTTCAAACAGAAATTATATTGATTGGAATATAAAAGATTGAAATTTTTAAAAAATTTTTGAATTTTTCTGTCAGTTTTGAGCAATTGGCACATTTGTAAACAAAAGTTAATTCTTGGTTTCAAAAATCTTGTAAAAATAAAATATACATCTGTGACATTATTTTTGGAAAATTAGCAGATTTTATGTGAAATTAATCTGATTTACACAAATATTACTTATTTATAGCATAAAACTTAGAATAAGACTATTTCACACAGATTAACTTTTTGACCTGTCCACCACATATCAAAAGGTGTTGATAAGTTTTTAATTAGAGATAAGTATATGGTGTTCACAAGTGACAAAATTTTACAAATTTTTTTTCAGGTAGGGAAAGGAAATTCTGATTGCACATAGAAATTAAAATTATTTTAAAAATACGAAGGCCAAACAATTTATATTAAACTTTTCAATTTTCGAGAGGCAATATAATCTTCAATTATTAACTTAAAAATCTAACCACAACAAATCTTTGAAGTATTTTTAAAATATTTTTCATACTTTATAAATTATTATGATTAAAAAACAATGAAAGCAATTCTTTTAAAATTTCATGAGTAATTGAAAATTTTTTTCTTCAGACTATAATATCCTTAATTTTTATTATTCAAGCAATTGAAAGCTCATCAAATTAAATAATATTAGAGTTTTATTGCATTTTTTTATTTTACTATTCAGAGCAGATTTTCAGATACAAAGGTCAAATTTTTAAAAAAATAGGTGATTTATATTCCCCAATGAGTTCTGCGTTTATTGCAGTAAATGGTTTTATTCATTAAATTAGAACTTATTAAAATTTCATGGATTTATGTGGAGTGGGGTAACAGATGTAAAAAAATAAATACACAGGTTTTTAAAAAATAATAATTTCAAAAATAATTTCATTCATTTGTGAATAAGTACTGAAAGTTTTATTAAAATACAACAATTATTTGATTTTTGCAAGAATTTCCAAATTAATGTGTGAGTCACTAGAAAAAATGTCGGTGATGTAATGTTAAGTTTTCTATTGTAAACTCTTGTGACATTTTGGTTACCCGCTAACTGAAATCAAAACAAGATTTTCTGCCAAAATTTTAAACGTGTTAGAAAGGATTAAAAACTTTTAAAAAATAATAAAAAATTACTTTGATCTTTCTTCTTAATAATAATATAAACATTTTGATGGAGAAAGTTTTTAAGTTTGGGGCCTTTTTTTATTCATACTATACTGTTTTGTTAGCAATTTAGTGGAGGTACTTATAAGAGACTTATTAAAAGGTCACATGTTTCAAGAGTTGTTCCCGTTATGAAATGTTAAACTGGGTCATGTCAACTTTTGATCAGTATATACTTCCAGATTGATTGACAGGTGCTGTCATCACCTACTTGAAAGGACGATGAGTCAGAACTTTGTAATTAAGAAATACTTTTATTCTAAATTTCATGCCATAAACAAGTAATATTTTTGTCAAATTAGATTAATTTTAAATTTGATATTTTTCAAAAATAACGAGTAAGAGATGTGTAGAGATAAGAAATTAAAATCAACCTTCTTCTTCACTTTTACTAAAATTTACAATGACGTGTGAAATCCGGGTTTTCCCAAATAGAAAAAGGATTGCCCATGTGCTTAATGAGAAAGTCAAAACCAAATTTCGCAAGTAGGTGTTAAAATGATTTCTGAGGAATAGGATGTGAAAGACATGACTTACTGCAGAATTCAAAACAAGTGCGAATGTGTCTTGCCTGCAAGATAATAACAAAAAAGAAAGATGGCCACTATTGAAGACAGAATTTATGCATGTTTGTCTCATCCATAACAAGATGATATTTGCACACACGTAAATTTTAGCCGTCTTGGAATGGCATAAAAAAATGGATGCCAGTGCTGCTGTCAGAGGGGATTCTTTTGGTGGATTGTGTGTGTCAAAGTTGCAGATTGACTGTCAGACAGACAAAGAGGAAGGGGCTTAGTTGGTGTCTGTTTCACAACTGCCCTGTGTAACAGGCCGAGAAAAGGAAACCTGAAATCCATTTCCTTGAGGTGACCAAAGAAAGGAAGAAAAACAACCGTTGCACTGCACCTTTTGCACTCCCCTCATCATCATTAATCTTTCTTTTTTTTTTTAATACTAGGTGGAACAACTTGCAAAACCAAAAAGTGCGAAAAATCTAGATTACAATAAATGGACTTCAGTGTCAGTCAGGCAGAGAGTCAGATGAGAGTCGTGGACATTGTCCTCTTTCTCTTTATCTTTCAACAATTACTACAACAAACATTGTGTACGAACTCTTGATACCCTTAACAACTTTCTCACTGAACATTAATTTCTACGAATTCTTATTATTCATTTCTTTTAATAAATTACTAATTTTAACATACAAAATGTATATTTTATTCTTACACTATTCCACACTATTGCCAACAAAAAACCTTCTGATGATAATTTTGCATAAAACTTGTAAGCTGTAGGGAGTTTGGTTAAGTAAGACACAAGGCCAAATGAAAGAAACATTAACCATCTCCCTACATCTTCAGATGTATATTATATTTTTGCAAGGTTTTTAAAACCGGGAATTAACCTTTGTTTACAAATGTGTCAATCGCTCAAAAAATGTCCTAAAAATTTAAAATTAAAAAAAGTAGTAAAAAAAAAATTCAATTTAAGTATAACTGCGACCCTCGCTATTGTTCGTTTGTTATTATTCTTACACTATTCCACACTATTGCCAACAAAAAACCTTCTGATGATAATTTTGCATAAAACTTGTAAGCTGTAGGGAGTTTGGTTAAGTAAGACACAAGGCCAAATGAAAGAAACATTAACCATCTCCCTACATCTTCAGATGTATATTATATTTTTGCAAGGTTTTTAAAACCGGGAATTAACCTTTGTTTACAAATGTGTCAATCGCTCAAAAAATGTCCTAAAAATTTAAAATTAAAAAAAGTAGTAAAAAAAAATTCAATTTAAGTATAACTGCGACCCTCGCTATTGTTCGTTTGTTATTATTTGGAGGGTTTCCCACTTTTTCATAGGAAAACAGCATAGTGTAAATGCAAAATGCCACAAACTTAACGAAAATAAAGTTTTATCATCAAATGTTCATGTTATTATTAAGATGAAAGACCAAAGTATTTTTTAATTATTTTTAAATATTTCTTTATTCCTTTCTAACACATTCGAAATTTTGGTTAAAATCTTGTTTTGTTTATGTCATCAACTACTTCAAAGATTAACATTGTTTTTTTTGCACGTTTTTTTTCTGTAGAAAACATTAATTTGGAAATTCTTGTAAAATTCAATAATTGTCCGATTTTAATGAAATTTTCAGGGCTTATTCAGAAATGAATGAAATTATTTTTAATTTGCTTTTTTTTTAAATATTGAAAAAAGAATTTTCTTACCAAATGTATGACACCCGAAAGTGATAAAAAATTCTTGTAGCTTAAAACGTAACATTTGGAAATTAAAATTTTTTTTTTGTTTTTTAACTAAATAATAAAATTAAAATTTTTAACAAAATATTTTCAGCAATTATATAATATTTTATAGAATCTTAGCTTAGATTTATAGTCAGACTATACTTTCTGAATAAATAAAAATTCATGGTTAGTTAGGTACTTTGAAAACATTATATAAAAAGTTATCATACTTGATAATTCTTCATATTTAATAAAAACAAACTTTTATCGTGAAGATTTTTTTTGAAGTTCAATTATGAGATTTTTTTAAAGTTCAATTGAGAATTTTTTTCACATTTTCTTGTGCTATACATAATTTTTTAAAGAATTATCGTAAATTAGTTAATGCACCTACAGTCACAATTTAAAAAATTGAGAAATTAAAAAAAAAATACTTACTGTGTAAATGTTTATGGAATGACTTGCAAAACAGGCTGTTGAATTTTATAAACATCTTGAAGAGACTAGAATCAGAATCGAAGTGTGGTTTGTCTCGTTTCCGATGTAAGGGCAATTAATTCAAATACTTGTTAACTTCTAAAAACAATACGACCCCTACGGAAACTTGTTATGACCCCTATGGAACACCGTACTTAATAAAAATGAACATATTTACACACAATTTTTTTTTTTTTAATTATTTTAAAAATGAAATGGGTGAACGATTTTTATTAAACTTTTCAATTTTCGATAGGCAATATAAACAATTCTTAACTAAAAATGAAATTAAACAACGTTTCCATAAAATGTTTTTAAAACATTATTAACACTTTTATGAATTATTATAGTAAAAAATAAAAAAAATAAAATCAATTATTTCAAAATTTTATTAGTAAACGAAAAAGTTTTTTTCTTCAGACTATAATGTCCTTAATAATTATTATTTATTCCAGCAATTAAAAGTTTATCAAATTATATTATATCAGATTTTTATTCATTTTTTATCTTACGCTTTGGAGCAGGTTGTCTATTTGAAAATAAAAAACATAGATGATTTATATGCCCCAATGAGTCCTGCGTTTATACTAATAAAAACATTTTTACAGCTAATTAAATTTTATTAAATTTTCATGGATTTATGTAGAGGTGGGGTAACAGACTCAAAAAAATATATTTTCACCAAGATATTTAAAAAATAATTTCATTCATTTGTGAATGAGTACTGAAAGTTTCATTCAAATCTGACAATTATTTGATTTTTGCGAGAATTTCCAAATTAATGTGTTTGTCACTGGGAAAAAAAGTGGGTTGTGTCATCATTACCTCCACTCAATTGCCGAAAAAAACAGCATAGCATGATAAGGGCTCAACAAACTTTATATAAATAAAAAATAAAGTTCTATAACCAAAATATTTATGCTATTATTAAGGAAAGATCAAATTTTTTTGTCATTCATATTTTTAAAATTATTAAATTTTAGATTCCAATGAATAATTTCTGTTTGAAATACATATTTCAAACAGAAATAAAAAAAACAAAAAAACTTTTTACTTTTTCTTCAAGCTTTAAATTTAGCTTAACTGAAAGCTAAACGGTCAGATTTACTATTTCCACTAAGCATAATACTAAATACACTATAGTATTTTTTTTTAAATTCAATTCAAAACTTAAGTATCGAAAATGGAGTGAAGGTACTTTTTATTCATTGTAAAAACTATAGTAACTATACCAGCTGATGAAAACCAAAACAAATTTTTTTTACCAAAATTTCGAAAATGTTAGAAAGGATATAAACTTTAGGTTTTATCCTTCAAATAAAACTGAAATTTACGTTGAAAGAAGAATGATTTTAAATGCTTTTTGTTGTAGGAAGTCCGTGACGGTTCGTCTAACTTACCTTTTTAGTGCGAATCTAAAAGATTTTCATAGAAAAACAAACAGGATAAAGGTGCTCTTCTTGTTCGATTTGATATCTTCCTTTCTCAACATCGAAAATATTTGGCAATCAACTAAACAGTTTAGTTGATTAGTCTAAACTACCAGTTTTTAAAGAAACTGCAATTAAAAAAGTTTCATTATTTGAAAATAGATCACATGTAGAATGGAAAAAAAAAGAAAAACGGAAAGGACTAAACTGAAACGGTGTAAAAGAATAAATAGTTTCTTGCTCAAAAATAGCCCGGACAAAACAATATGTCAGAACATTAGGTATCGATATATAGCAATCATTTTTTTTTTTCTGATTTTTTTTTATAAAATGTTTATTAAAACAAAAAATTAAAAACTTCTTTAAAAATCTAATAATTTTCAAAGAAATTTGTTTCCATGGAATTGAATAAATTTAAGATTTATTTAACAGGATTTGGTACGTAACTGTCGAACTCTTGAGTCTTGCTTTTTAAACTAAAGGGAAATAACCTGCATTTACGTTGGGTAACGTCTGAGGTTTAACAAAGTTCACAGGTCAATAATAATAATTTCTGTCATCTCGCAGGGTACGCTTTTTCATTTCATTGTCCCCTCAATGCACTCGTAAAACAAAAACTAAATAGATTCTACTTTAAGGTTTAAAATTAATTTTTATAAATAAAGACATTTCTTGAATATTTTATTTTGTTTTAAATGCCGGGAAAGAGTTTTTTGTTTTTTTGTTTTTTTAAATAGCTGATTTAGCGTTTTTTTTTTTCAATCGTCTTTCAGTGGAAAATGTAATTATCTGGATTAAAAAATCTTACAAAAAGTATATTTCTGAAACTGTTTGAGGAATACTATCTGATTTAAAGTATAATTGGTAAATTTTCTTTTTGATTTGAGTTCAGCATATCACAGAAATAATGCTATTTTGGATAAATTTGAAGGGGGAAATGCCTTCGGGACCTAAAACGAAAATTTACCGTATAATTAATCTAAAAAATATTATTTAAGTTTAAAATAACACAAAAATGTATTTTCAAAAAAAAAATGAAACAGTCGCTGTTATTTTAACCGACGTGTTTGATGTAATTGTCAAGGCGATGACAAGTTAAGAGATAATAATAATTATTGTTCTATGGAGACTTTATCTATAAAACATAATTCAAGAAAATGACGCGAAATCTGTTCAATTTAAACTAAAATTATCTAACATATCAAATATATAGAACCAAATTGGTACAACAACCAATGAGTGAATATTTTGTTTATATTTGGAATAAACCAATCGGAACATTTTGTTATTTTTACAGCCTTTTTGTAACTGTCCTCTTGTCAGTCAGTTAAGAAATAAATCTTTAATCTGTTCACAGTACATTTTACTTCTTTCTTCTATATGTCCCTTATGTCATATAGTTGTTTAGTTTACCTTTTCATTTCGCATGGGTTTTAACAGGTGTGCCCAGAGTCGCCAAAATAGAAATAAACTATATTATGACGGTGAAAAATTTGTTTATAGCACGTAAAATTTATATCATACTTATGTCGCAGCTTGCTATTCCTACTTGTCCACGTTACTGTGTAGGTGGAGGCTGGGTAATCTTTAATCATTGGCCTGAGAGTTCACACCCGATTTTCCCACATTAAAAACCAACCTTGTGTCACATTGCACTCCAGTGGGGAGTAAGGTAAATAATGAGCCTTCTGGGCCCTGAGGATCAAAGTGTAGTATCTGTGCTCTATATGTACACTATTTAAATACTCACTTTCCGATCTTCGGCCACCTCCAGCTAGGCGTATGCTTCGTTTGTGATCCCACTAACCGCAGTTCATTCTTGGAGCGATTACGTTTTAGTTAGCAGCTACTACCACTCCACTCCACCTAAAATCTGTTACCCATGGTCGATCCAGCAAAGAAGATGACAACTGTTAAAGTTCAGTTGTCTTGGCTTTGCACATACTAACTCAAGTTGATCCCATTTAACTGCTGTTGAATCCTGCTAAGGAAGCAAAACACGCGCCAGCCCACAAAGCACACCTGTACTAGCTCACTCATCTGCATGGAAGTCAACACACACTAGCTCACAGCTAAACCTGTCCTCCTCGGACTACGTTCAGTTGCAGTCGTGACCCGATTTCTACTGGTCACATTTCTAGCGTCTGCCGTTCCTGCCGACTACTGATGATATTCCAGCCAGTGCCGTTTATGCCAGATGCTGATGACGTTCCAGCCTGTGCCATTTATACCAGACGCTGATGCCGTTCCTATCAACCAACGACGATGACAACATTCCAACCTGTACCGTTCCTGCAAGACGCTGATAATATTACTACCGTTGATGTTCCAGCCTGAGGTAATTTCTGCCAATCTCTGTTGACATCTCAGCCTACAGCCTTTCCTATTTCCAACTGTTTGCTCGTTGTTTTGATCATTATATTCTACATCTTTGCCTCTATCTCCTCACTGTCTTTGTTGTTTTCACACACACAAAAGTTTGTGGGGTCGATATCCTTACCGCAGTCTTGCAACACTTACATCTACAAAGATTAACCATTGAAGAAAATGCAAGCACAGAAGGGAAGAATGTGCAAATATTCGTATTATTGGTTAAATTCCTGGATGATTAAAGCTTATCCTTAGTAAAAAGCGATGTGAGAAACAATGGCACCGAGGCGTTAAATATATTGAGAAATTATTATGTTGGGCATTTCAAGCCAAGGATCATTATCATCTATACAGAGTTAACAATTCTAAAAAAAATGATCCCAGAGAAAACCATTATGAACTATATTATCCAATCAGAGAAGGCGGCAACTTCTTTGGTGTTCACGCATTCACACCCACATACATACACATAATTCAACATGTAATATTCAACAGCATGTAAAATATTATTATGTTCACACCTTCACATTAAAGCAACACGTGTTTTCATCCGCAAGACACACTACGTTAACAGGCAGTGATTGGTTAATCTTCATTGGTCATCCTCTTTTCATGTGTTAAACCTAATTTTTCTTGCACAGCCAGGCATGTCCATATAAGCAGGGCACACGTGTTGCAAGCCAGTTAGGCCCGTAATCTCGGCCAGTGATCTTGGGAACATGCGTCATACCTAACTTAAGTGGGGCCCCAGCCGAAAAGTGTTCATGTCCCAGCCATCAAGGTGGCTGGGAACATGGCGAATAATTCTCATACACACCTGCACTCGATAGCAGGTAGCAATCAACAGCACAATTTATTTCTTACACATACATGCACGAACACACACATTTCCCAACACAAACTCCAATGGGAACTCAACAACTAAGTCAAGAACTGTATGTACTTTATTCTTCTTTTCAGAACTTTATTCTAATCAATTTTTCATTGAACAAGTGACTTTCTTCAAAAGAAATTTTGACTTTTCCTCAACAGTCTAAGGAAGAAAACTCTTTCTCTTTCTATCCACTTTCACAGTAATTTGCATGCTTCTCTCAATTAATTCTATGATTGCTAATACATGTTTATTCTGGTTACTCTGGCACCATTGTTGTCTTATTTCCTGAGTCCTGTATGATCACATGTATTTCCACACAACTACATTCACTCATTGTACATATACACACATGACAATCACATGATAATCTTGCTTTCCTGCATTCTTACGAGATGTATATATAGCAGACACGTGGTACACCCAGATACAGTTGCAGCAGAACCAGAGAACACAAAACAAGGCAGTTCACAGCTGCCCACAATAGAAGCATGCTGCTATTGCAGGGTTCACATTTTTTTATATCAAGCAATTCTCTCACACACCCACTTATTGCAAGATGCAAGTAGATGCCTTTTATTTCTTTAAATAATACTTACCAATCTTCTATCAATATTATTCCTCACACAAATTACATATGACACTGATAAATCTTCCTGCAACAAAAAACATTACAACTTACATCAAAAGCTTTAACACAATCTTATGCAGAAAATGAAAGACATTTTAATCAGACACTTTCAGCATCTGTACAAAGTGTGTATTTATTGTTATTGTAATACACTTTATATAATTACAATTAATGTTTTGACCATTTCATTCAATTTTCCACTTACTAATTTACTGAATGATTTCAACCGTATCAAAAATAATTGTTGGTATGCAGGAATTTAGTTAGGAAGTTCTTTGGAAAATGGCCTTGTGCCATGTGAAATTAAAACCTAAACTTACTATGTATCTACAGCCCCAACACATGCATCTTGTCTAATCGGTCATGCATCGTCAAATCCTAAATATAAATATTGTAATGGTAGATATATGTTACTACGCTTTTTAGTCAGAGAAAATATCGGCGATAGCTAATTAATCGCTATGTTATTAAATGGTCTGCCAGAGGAATATAAAGCTTTTTCCACAATAATATCTCAAAAAAGTGGCGAAATAAAATTTATAACTCGCTATGTTATTAAATGTCTGCCAGAGGAATATAAAATGAAATAAAACTAGGCCATCTAAATTTAGATAAGTTTTTAAATGCTTTTATAAATAATAAATATAAAGAACAACATATTTTGAAGAATAAAATAATGAATTTTTACAAGAGTTGTATTCATTTTTTCTTTGTTAATTATGATCATTTATAAAGTTTCAAGCAACTTTTAAATTTCTTCCTGTCAGTGTCTGTATTCAGTTATTAAGTAAAGACTATATTTATTTACTTATTTATTTTTTTTAATCGTATTACCCTGAGCAAGGCGGTAATACCACTAATGTGCAGGGGGCTACGTAAGAGTAAAAAGATTAGATATGAAGAGTGTAATGAGAATGACGAACCAGTTAAGGGTGGTTGTTTGCTGGTTGGTTGGTTTGTTTTTATGGCATATCAACCTCAGCGGGTTATTGATTGCCAACTAAATTTTATTTATTTATTGCTGGTAATACCTTTTTCTTTTGAACAATTTATTATTGTTTTTATATAAGTTCTGTGTCTAGTAATACATTTTTTCTTTTCGAGTATCAAGATTCATTGGGATTTGTTTTTAAGGGCAGGGTCCCCAAGTCCTACCCTGTTATTTAACCCATAACTGGAGGGAAGGGACGGATTAATACCTTTCCCACGAGTACCAGTGCTTAAGTGAATGCAGAGTATTCAACTGGAATTCAAACTCATCTCACCAATTTCTCTTTCCAAGCCGATATCCACTGCACCACAACGCACATCCGTCACTAAACACTTACAGTACCTGGTATTCCCAAGCGGTCACCCATCTAAGTACTGACCAAGCACAACGTTGCTTACCTTCGGTGATCGAACGAGAACCAGTGTATTCAACATGATATGGCCATAAGCCGAGTTAAGGATGGGAATATAAGTGTGATGACAGTTGCAAAGGTAGAAAGAAAAGATATACAGGGTGGTGTAGAAAGAACTGGAGTCAAGTAGTTAAGAGATAGGGATTGACATTGCATTTAAATTCCTGGAGGTTGTAACCATCAGGAAAGCAAGAATACAGAAGAGAATTCCACAGGTGGGAAGTGCAAGAAAAGAAGCTGATGGAGTAGAATTGTTGTTTGCATTTGGTTGAGCTAACCTTGAATGGGTGGGACTCAGTTGCCAGTCTTGTTGCAAAAATAAACACCTGTGGCAGGGGCACCAGTGACTTAAATTCGTTGGAGCAGAAGCCATGAAAATATTTATAGAACAGACAGAAAGTGGTGGAGTTAAGCAGCCATGTTGTTAACTATCACATTACTGATTCTCCAAGAACACTGAGATGAAGAGCAGGTGCAAAAATTGAAAAGTTTAACACAAATCATTTTGCACTAAAATTTTAAAATATTTTTTTTAATTTTTTTATCCAAAATTGTTCATTTTGTAAAGTATGTCATATATGACATTAAAAGGTCATATGTTTCAAGGGTTGTTCATCTTATGAAATGTTCACTTAGGTTTCATAAATTAATGTCAATTCTGATACACCATACTTGTTAATACAACTGGCTGCCATCAATTACCTACCTCATAAGAAAAACATAACCACCATGATTAAGAAATACTTTTATGCTAAATTTCATGCTACAAGTAACACTGGCTTAAAATGAGATCAACTTAAAATTGGCTAATTGTCAAAAAATAATGTGTTACAGATGTATATTTTATTTTTGCATGATGTTAAAACTGAAAATTAACTTTAGTTTACAAACCTGTCAATCTGTCAAAAATGAAAAAATTGATAATTTTTTTAAATTCTCAAAAGTTCAGCGTATTGTTTTGCACTGGAAAATGTAAATTTAATCATTTAGCTTTTAATTTAAGTTAAAATGAAAACTATATATTTTTAAAAATTCACTATAAAACGTTATAAAAAATGTATGGAAGCACCTACTGTAGGAACCAAAATAAATGTAAAAAAAAAGAACATAAAAGCCTTCATTAAATCTTTTTCTTCAGCTTAAAAGCTTTTCATAGAAAAACAAACAGGATTAAGTTGCACTTGTGGTTGGACTTAATATTTCTTTGTCAACATCGACAATATTTGGCAATCAATGAAAGTTCAGTTTTAAAGAAGTTGCAATTGAAAAAGTTCATTATTTGTAAACTGATGTAGTTTCTGAACACAGAAGGAAAAGACTTGCATGCATCAGGGATCAGATAGTCAAAATGTTACAGCTATATTTTTCAAAAGATGGGAGTCACATAACCTCCATGTATATTAACAAGTTTTAAAATATACTATAATCCTTTTGGTATATACATCATTCCAACATACACACTCTGTTGCCTGTC
The DNA here is from genome assembly GCA_037127315.1 of Ascarosepion bandense. Taxonomy (NCBI): domain Eukaryota; kingdom Metazoa; phylum Mollusca; class Cephalopoda; order Sepiida; family Sepiidae; genus Ascarosepion; species Ascarosepion bandense. The sequence goes on from JBBBDQ010001776.1 coordinate 2,313,915, forward strand.
ATACTGGACACAGGTGTAAGGTCATATCTGTCTGTATTCAGTGGCTTGGAATAACCCTCAGATCAACCAAACCCTGTATCATGATACTAATATTAACTCAAATCATTTTATATTTTTTTGTCTATGAATTGGTATGACGTTTTCTTAAAGATATTGGATAGCTTTTCAGTTTTTATCCTTTTCCATGCATAAAAGTGGTTAGTGCATAATGAATGAATATTACCAATAAAATGATAAAACAAGACTTGAATGTTTGTTAATTTATATTTTAGTTACATCAATATTTCATCAATTCCTCTTAGCCGATCTTTGACATGCAGCTAGTATTTTCATCCTACACATCCAAGTCTAGCATGCCAATTTGACATCCACTTTTTGCAGTGTGTGAGAATCAGCATAAATTTTCCTTGGGACTGTTTTCTGAATATCCATCTCTTCAACATACTCTGATGTCAGTCATACTGGATGCAGGTGTAAGATCAACCCTCAGATTAACCAATCGCAGCAGACAGATGAGTAGTTGAAATGCAATATCTATTTTGACATAATTCCACATGTTTACAATGTACAATTGATTTCAATAGTTTTGCCTTTATTTCTCCCTGTTCAAAAGACTAGATTATCACAAATCCTTTTAAATTGACAATTCACACATTTTTTATTCATCAACATGTATAATGTGCCCCAAGTGACTTGTGTTACTGAGACATCTTTTTAGGAAATACTAAACCTGAAAATTACTGCAGCAAGCCATGCATATTGCAATTGGTGAAAGCATATGTCATAGAAAGATTCCATATTGACACTATCCATGTCTCTCTGCATAATGTCACATTCTCCAGAATACAGCACAATTTATAAAGAAAAAAAATTCACAGATTGGTCACACCAGGAAACTACAAATACTACTTGACCATGTGAACACAATAAAACCTTCAATCCATTTCACAATGGAAGAAGAATATGTGAATTATCTCATCTTCTTGGTTGTTTCAATAATTCATGTAGAATATGGGTTCAAAACATTTGTGTATGACAAGATATAAAAATACTGCAGGATCATGTGAACTTAATAAGATCTTCAATCTATTTCACAATGGAAGAAGAAAAAATAATAATCATCTTGCCTGCCTAATAACTCGTGCATAATATGGGTTCAAAGCATTTGTATATCATAAGCCAACCATCACCAGGCAAAACCTCAACTTCAATTCCCACCAGCCATAATGTGTGAAGAAAGGAAGCATACAGTGTGTAGTCAGTCAGTTAAGTGCCATATGTAATACATGCTTGGGCAACCATGTCTCAGAAGTGACATGACTGGGAAGAAGATTTTCCAACAGTAGGTTGCCATTACTTTCTGCAGAAGATTGGTTACCAACTAAGGCTACAGATCCCAATCTGTCTTGCTATTTAACCAATAACTGGAGGGAGAAGTAGCAGGTTAATAGATTTTCCAAGGTTATTTGTGTGTAAGTGAACGCAACAAATTTGACTGAAATTCGAGCTTGGCTCTCCAATTTCTTGTTTCAAGCCAATATTTACAGCACCACAATGCAGATCCACAGTGTACAATAATGGTCAAAAATCTTTTAAAACCTTTTTTTAATAAAGAAAGTTGAAAAGCGAAACAACAATAGAACAGTAATAAAACAAAAGGTTCACAAAGTAGAAGCAGTGTTCAAATCCAAAAGGGATACAGTAAAGTTGTTATAGCATTGTGAAAAGGAAGAAAGTAAAGAGCAAAATGTACGGTATCGTTCTTTCTTCAGAGCATTAAAACATTTTTATTTTGCTGAAAGTCTTTGTAAATAAATTGTCTTTTTCTTTGGATAGAAAATAATAATTATATTTTATTGTGCCAGGATTCAATCATTCTGAATTGTTCATTTAAACATTGTTTTACAATGATTAATGCAAAATTATAATTTGCAGCAGTGAAAATGTCATCAACACATGCAACAATAATGTGCCTTTTATTTGAAATATTTCTTATGTCAATACAGGAATCAGCTAAGTTGGAAACAAACTCTGGCCAGTTAAAGGTGTGTGTAGTATGATATAATCTGCTATCTATATTATCAGGTTGTGTAGTTTTTGTCTACACAAAGATTTCTTTTGAAATAGGAAATAACAATTTTCAGCTCTATTGGAGTCTAAAATGTGACATTTGAGATGGAGACTTAGCAAAATGACACAAAATTTCACAATGAAAAGATTACTTGCACGTGCGTATTTATGATTTGAACATTAAGACAGCTTGCCCCACAGATTTCTTTCCAGTGTGTGTTAACATGCATCTTGTGATAGATAAATTTAAAGAAAATACATGTGTTGCTTGAGATATATATATATATTGAGAAAAGTTTAATCTATAGATTTCATAGCGGGAAGGTTTCTCTCCAATACATGTATACATGTGGCATTTGAGACCTGCATTTCAGGAAAATTTATATGCCGAATTTCACAATGGAAGCGTTTTTCTGCTGTGTTAGTGTGTGTCGTTGAAGATATGAATTTTGAGACAACTTACATCCAGTGATTTTACAGCAGAATTGTTTCTCTCTAGTGCATCTTAACATTTATATTGCAATAGAAATTTCAAGAAAAATTACATCCACAGATTTTACAGTGGAAATCTTTCTATTCAGTGTGTTAAGATGTGTTCCTTCAGATGCAAATTGCGAGAAAACTTACATCCACACATTTCACAGTGGAAAGGTTTCTCCTCGATATGTGTTATCATATGATTTTTCAGATCTGAATTCTGAAGGTTTCTCTCCAGTGTGCAGTAAGATGTGTCTCTTGAGAGATGAATTTCGTGAAAACTTACAACCACAGATTTCACAGTGGAAAGGTTTTTCTCCAGTGTGTGTTAATATGTGACGTTTGAGATCTCTACTTCGAGAAAAATTACATCCACAGATTTCACAGCTGAAAGGTTTCTCTCCAGTGTGTGTTAACATGTGGTTTTTGAGATATGAATTTTGGGAAAACTTACAAGCACAGATTTCACAGTGGAAAGGTTTCTCTTCAGTGTGTGTAAACATGTGTCTCCTGAGAGATGAATTTTGGGAAAACTGACAACCACAGATTACACAGTGGAAAGGTTTCTCTCCAGTGTGTAATAACATGTGTTCCTTTAGATGTGAATTTCGAGAAAAATTACATCCACAAATATCACAATGGAAAGATTTCTCTCCAGTGTGTGTTAAAATGTGTCTCTTGAGAGATGAATTTTCGGAAAACTTACAACCACAAATTTCACAGTGGAAAGGTTTTCTTCCTGTGTGTGTTAAAATATGTCTCTTGAGAGATGAATTTTGGGAAAACTTACAACCACAAATTTCACAGTGAAAAGGTTTCTCTTTCGTGTGTGTTAAAAAGTGTCTCTTGAGAGATGAATTTTGGGAAAACTTACAACCACAAATTTCACAGTGGAAAGGTTTCTCTTCAGTGTGTGTTACCATGTGTTTTAAGTGTGATGATTTTAAGAAAAAATTTACTCCACAGATTTGACAGTGGAAATGTTCCTCTCTAGTTTCAGATTGCATATTTGTCTTAAGATTTGAATTCATGAAAAATGTTTTTTCAAATTTCAGATTTCAAAAGAAATCTGATATCACAATTCATGTCCTGTTATGTTAGTTCATTTAAATAGTAAATACTAATCCATGAATTCCCCAATGTAAGAATGCCTTTTAAATATTCATAATGGTTTCAGGGACTCTCAAAGATGTAAACTGAAAAATAAAAAAATAAATTGAGTACTGCCATGAGGAAAACAGTATAGAGTGTTTTCAAATAGGCTTATAAAAAACATTTTTAAGAATTTTCTTAAAACTTCTTTGAATACTTAAAGCATTTAAAGCATGAAAAAGGGAATGCAGAAATCCTGATGAATTAGTATTTAAATCTGACACATTATACAGTTCATTCTGACTGAAATCAATTGTACAATGCAAATTGGATTTAATGTAATCATCAAAGAAAGTCAATTGCATGGATTGTTTTAGAAATCTTGTTTCAGCTGATTTTTTTAGCATCAAACATCCAATTATTATGATAAATATACAATAAATCATATCAGACTCAAAATGTGGTGTAAAAACCGGTCAGAAGCAGCAACCAGAAAATTGCCAACCCAGTACCTTCAGTATGAAGAACAGTTGCCAACATCCCTACACCTCAGAAAAAACTAGTGACAACACCTCTATAGAGACCTGAGGAGAGGAAAGAAACTGGTAACCATTTCTTAAACAAGAAATAAGTGATGTGCCTCTACTCCTTTTCAAGGGAAGTGCAGGAGTGTGAACCAGGCAATAAGTGAGCCTTTCTATGCCTATTGAAAATAAATTAAAAATATATATAAAAAAACCAATTACTAAGTTTTAGTATGAATCAATAAAACTTAGTATAATCCATTACTGATTCGATAAGAAATAAACAATACAGGTAAAGTGATACGACTGAAAACTAAAAGATAAAGTCTTCACTTACAAACTAAATAACTTATGACAATGTTTTGAAGAATTTTAAAAAATATTTTTGAAATTTTATAAATTTTCATAATTAAAGAAGAAAACATGAAAACAATTCTTTTAAAAATTCATTATTCATTGAATTTTTTCTTCTTCATACTATAATGCCCTTCAATATTTTTCTATTTTCTGAGATGAGGTTGTATTTATATTATTTACACTGTTCAGACTGTTGTCCTCATTTTTATTGCCATGTTTACCCCATTTTAGCCAGTGTATGCCCTGGCCTTCTTCAGATGCTAAGAATTTTTAACTGAATTCTTTATTTCAATAGCTGGAGTATATCATTCTCATTCCATGCACAATGCCACTTCTGAACAGTGTAAATAATTTGTCCTAAATATATATCTTAAAAGCAAATTAAAAGCTTATCTAATTAAATAATGTCAGAGCTTTACTGTATTTTTTATTTTACTATTCAAAGCAGATTGAAAAAAATAATACATGATTTACAATCCCCAAAGAGCCCTTTTAGCAAGATTTTCTAAAAATAACAATTTAAAAAAGTTCATTCATTTGTAAATAAGTCCTGAAAGTTTCATCAGAATCCAACAGATATTTGATTTTTGCAAAGATTTACAACTTAATGTGTTTGTCACCGGAAAAATTGAACTATGTAATACAATATCCAAGGTACTTCCACACAATTACTGAAAAAACAGCATAGCATGATGTCAAAAGTTTTATCATCAAAATCTTTATTCTAGTATTAAGAAAAAAGATCAAATTTTGTTGTCATTATTTCTTTAAATTTTTTAATCCTTTCTAATACATTCGAAATTTCAATTAAAATTCTTTTTTTGGTTTTCCATCAGCGATTTACGCTATGTAACATGACTATTAAGAACAATGTAATATTACACAAGTTGTTTTTTTGTGGTTGAAAGACACAGTAATTTCAAAATTATTGCAAAACTCTACTAACTGCCTCATTTTAATGAAACTTTCAAGACTTATTCAAAAATGAATGAAATTATGTATGTAATTATTAAATTTAAAAAACCTTGGTAAAAATACTCTTTTTTACATCTGTTAACTCCCAATCCAATTAATTGCATAAAACTTCTAGAAATACACTATCTATACCAATTTTTTATCTATTAGTTAAATGCAGGACACATTAGAGAATGTAAATCATGTAAAATCTGCTATGAATAGTAGAAACAAAAATACATTAAAACTAGGCTACTCTTGATGTACATAAAGTTTTCATTGATTTTATAAATAATTTTAGGATATATTCTAAAGAAAAAAAAAACATTTTGATGAATAATGAATTTTTATAAGAATTGTTTTCATTTTTTTCTTTGCTAATTAAAGTTTTGAAAACCTTTTTAAATTTCTTCCAGTTACTCATTGTTGTTGGTTAGTACATCATTAAAAACAGACTTTTTTTACAAATCGAAAATTCATAAGCTAATACAAATAATTTAGAACTAACATTTTTAAAATGATTTCTATTTTTTTATGTGAAAGTTCACATTTTCATCTACTATGGAAACTTATAAGTAGGTATCTTTACTCATTTGTGATATCTAAATTTTAAACTGAATTGTTTAAAATGAAAAAGTTTTTTTAAACTTTTATTTTAGTTTTAATTGAAAGTTAAATGATTAAATTTACTTTTTTCAGTAAGCAAAATACTCTTTTTTTTTTAAAACAGAAATTATATTGATTGGAATATAAAATTTTTAAATTTTTAAAAGAGTTTTGAATTTTACTGCCATTTTTGAACGATTGGCACATAATTATCGGTTTCAAAAATCTTGTAACAATAAAATATACATTTGTCACTCATTATTTTTGGAAAATTAGCAAATTTTATATGAAATTAATCTGATTTACACAAGTATTACTTATTTATAGCATAAAATTTAGAATAAAACTATTTCTTAATCACACAGTTGAACTTTTTGACCTGTCCACCATATATCATAACATGTTGACAAGTTGTTAATTAGAGATAACTTTATGGCGTTCACAAGTGACACAATTTTACATATTTTTGGAGGTTAGGAGGAGGAAACTCTGACCTTTTAATTTACACATTGAAATTACCATATAAAAAAAAATTTAAATTATTTTAAAAATATGAAGGCCAAACGATTTGTATTAAAGTTTTCAATTTTCGATAGGCAATATAATCTTCAATTATTAACTTAAAAATCTAACCGCAACAAATCTTTGAAGTATTAATTATTTTTGATACTTTATAAACTAAAGGGGTACAACCCTTGAAACATTTGACCTTTTAATAAGTCACTTATAAGTACCTCCACTAAATTGCTAACAAAACAGCATAGTATAAATAAAAAAAAGCCCCAAACTTACTAAAAACTTTTTCCATCAAAATGTTTATGTTATTATTAAGAGGAAAGATCAAAGTAATTTTTTTATTATTTTTAAAAGTTTTAATTCCTTCTAACATATTTGAAATTTTGGCAGAAAATCTTGTTTAGATTTGAGTCAGCACATAACCAAAATGTTATGAGAGTTTACAAAGGAAAACTTAATATTACATCACTGACCTTTTTTCCGGTGACAAACACATTAATTTGGGAATTCTCACAAAAATCAAATAATTGTCGAATTTTTATGAAACTTTCTGTACTTATTCACAAATGAATTAAATTATTTTTGAAATAATTATTTTTTTAAAAATCTTAGTAAAAATATTTTTCTAACCTCTATAACTCCACCACCTCTACGTAAATCCATGAAATTTTAATAAATTTCAGTGTTGTGGTCTATAATTTTGTTAGTTAATTCAGGACTCATTGGGGAATATAAATCATCTATTTTTTAAACTTTTTTTTTGTGCATTTGATGTTTTTTTTTTCTGTATGGTAATTTCTATGTGCAAATTAAATGGTCAGAGTTTCCTCCCTTATCCAAAAGAAAATTAGTACAATTTTGTCCCTTATGAACACCATACACTTTTATCTCTAATCAAGAACCTGTCAACAAGTTCTTGATTTACGACGCAGACAGGTCAAAAAGTTCAAATCTGTGATTAAGAATTACTTTTATTTTAAATTTCAGACTATAAATAAGTAATACTTGTGTAAGTCGACTTAAATGAACATAAAATTTGCTAATTTTATAAAAATAATGTATCACAGATGTATTTTTTATTTTTGAAAGATTTTTGAGAATTGACTTTTGTTTACAAATGTGTTGATCACTCAAAAGTGGCGGTAAAATTACAAAAATTGAAAAAAAATATTAAACTTTTTTTTATTCCAATCAGTATAATTTCTGTTTGAAATAAACCAGAGTATTTTGCTTACTGGAAATAGTAAATTTAATTATTTAACTTTCAATTAAAACTAAAATAAAACTTTCCAGAAACTTTTTCATTTAAAAAAATTCAGTTTAAAAGTAACTATTCATTTTTTTTCATGATTTACTGGAGGTACCTACAGTCCACTCCATTTTTGATACCTAAGTTTTAAATTGATTCTTTAAAACTAAAAACTTTTTCTTGAAACTTTAATTTTAGTTTAATTGAAAGTTAAATTTATTGTATTTCTACTAAGCAAAATACACAAATGTATTTCAAACAGAAATTATTCATTGGAATCTAAAATTTAATAATTTTAAAAATATAACGACAACAAAATTTGGTCTTTCCTTTTATAATAGCATAAACATTTTGGTTATAAAACTTTATTTTATTAAGTTTGTTGAGCTCTTTTAACATCATGCTACACTGTTTTTTTAGCAATTGAGTGGAGGTGCCTACAATTTTTGTTTGAAATACACTGGATTTCAAACGAATAATAAAAAAAAACTTTTTCTTGAAGCTTTAATTTTAGCTTAGCTGAAAGCTAAATGGTCAAATTTTATTTACTATTTCCACTAAAACAAACTAATATGGTGTACACCATAATATTTTGCTTAGTGGAAATAGTAAATTTGACCATTTAGCTTTCAGTTAAGCTAAAATTAAAACTTCAAGAAAAAGTTTTTAGGCTTTTAAAAAAAAATTCAGTTCAAAACTTAAGTATCGAAAATGGAGTGAAGGTAATTATTTATTCATTGTAAAAAAATATATAGTAACGATTTGGTTACCAACTGACGAAAATCAAAACAAGATTTTTTACCAACATTTCGAAGGTATTAGAAAGGATAAAAAGTTTAGATTTTTATCATTCAAATAAAACTGAAATTTACGTTGAAAGAAGAAGATATTTCAATGATTTTAAATGCTTTTGTCGTGGGAAATCCATAACAGTTTAACTTACCTTTTCAGGGCTAATAAAAGATCTTCACAGAAAAACAAACAGGATTAAGTTGATCTTGTCGTTCGATTTGATATCTTTCTTTCTCAACATCGAAAATATTTGGCAATCAATAAAACTATCAGTTTTTAAAGAAACTGCAACGAAAAAAAAATTCATTATTTGAAAATAGATCACGTGTAGAATGAGAAAAAGAAAGAAATTAACTGAAGCGGTGTAAAACAAATTGTTTCTTGCGCAAAAATAGCCCGGATAAAACAATATGTCAGAAAATTAGATATCGATATAACAATCAGGGTTTTTTTTTGATTTTTCATAAAATTTATAAAATGTTTATTAAAACAAAAAAAATAAAAACTTTAAAAATGTAATAATTTTCCAAGCGGTTTGTTTCTATGGAAATGAATAAATTTAAGAACTATAGAATTTTGTACGTAACTGTCGAACTTTTACTCTTTGCTGAAAAAGTAAAGGGAAATAACCTGTATTTACGTTGGGTAACATCTGAGGTTTAATTAAGTTCACAGGTCAATAACAAAAATTTGTCATCTCGCAGTGTACAATTTTTCATTACGTTGTCCCCTCAAAGCATTCGTAAAACAAAACTAAATAGATTCTACTTTAAAGTTGTTTAAAATTAATTTTTATAAATAAAGAGATTTCTTTAATATTTTATTTTGTTTTAAATGCCGGGAAAGAGTTTTTTTTAGTTGTTGTTTGTTTTTAATAGCTGATTAGCGTTTTTTTTTTAATCGTCATTCATTGGAATTTTAATAAAATAAAAAACTTGCAAAAAGTATATTTCTGAAACTGTACGTGGGGAATACAATCTGATTTAAAGTATAAATTATCTAAAAAATATTATTTAAATTTAAAGTAACACATAAATGTATTTTCGAAAGTCTAAACGAAACAGTCGCTGTTAACCAACGTGTTTGACGTAATTGACGAGGCGATGACAGGTTAAGAGATAATGATTATTGTTCTACGGAGACTTTATCTGTAAAACATAATTTAAGAAAATGACGCGAAATCTGTTGGATTTAACTTTAAAGTATCTAACACATCGAATATATAGAACCACATTGGTACAAGAAGAACTATAGCGGGTATATCTTTTTTTATTTATTCCTTTTTAGTAGTAGTAGTAGTAGGATTCCGTTCTAGTGAAGGGTAGTAGTGTGCCGTAGCAGGTTAACGGAATTTGGCCTTGTGGGAAGATAGCCCACTATAATTCATAAAATGATTATAAAATCAAGAAAGACAATTTGAGTATAAAATAACATTTATATATATATATACATTTCAATTAATGTTTTTACAAAATAATACTTGAATATAAGTCCAACGGAGGTTAAAGTGTTCATGGAAAATAATATAATGCTGAAAGAGATAAAAGGCTTAGGAGTGTGGAAGCGTCTTGAAGGTAAGGGGATGTTCATTTTGAAGTTGCCCCTCCTAAGGCCAGTAAGTCAGTAAGTACTTTGAGGAATGTCTTTGAAGAGGTCAATAAGTACTTTGGAAACAAGGTGAAAGAAAGAGGTCAGCATAGAAGCCGCTCGACTTAAGTCAAGGGGAGGCACTGATAACTTCATCCTATCATCGTCTGTCTGTCTAATGATGCTTTGTCTCCGCTTTTTATATCTGCCTTTTGGATCAAAACACAGCTTGTTTCGAATTTCATCCTTGTATTTGATTCCGGGCTTCCCATTGGCTGGTAAATAAAATTTGTGAAGCTCGCAAAATGGAAATTTTGATATTTGGTTAATTATATTTTTCAACCAGAACATCTGCGTGAATCCACCTGCGCGGAGGTGATTTTTATTCATTCACATTCTGGTTGTTATCGAGCAAACTTCCGGTCAGCTCGATTTTGCTCGGTCGGTATCACCACAGAACCAATCAGTGAATGTTTTTTGTTTATATTTGAATAAACCAATCAAAACATTTTATTTTTACAGCCTTTTTGTAACAGTCTTCTTGTTAGTTAAAAAAATAAACCTTTTATCTGTTAATAGTACATTTTTACTTCTTTCTTCTATATGTCCCTTATATCATATAGTTGTTTACCTTTTCATTTCACATTAGTTTTAACAGGCTTTGGGCCCAGAGCCGCCGAAATGGAAATAAACTATATTTTGACGATGAAAAATTTGTTTATGATACATGAAATTTATGTCATACTTATGTCGCAGCCTGCTACTTCTATTTGTCCATGTTACCGCGTAGGTTGTGGCTGGGTAATCTTTAATCGCTGACCCGAGCGTTCATACCCAAGGTTCCCATGTTAAAAACCAACCTTGTGTCACATTGTGCTCCAGTGGGGAGCCTTCTTGGCCCTAAAGATCAAAGTATAGTATCTGTGCTCTACATGTACACTATTTAAATACTCACTTTCTGCTCTTCAGCCACCTCCAGCTAGGCGTACGCTTCGTTTGCGATTCCGCTAACCGCAGCTGATTCATGAAGCGATTACGTTTTAGTTAGCAGCCGGTACCTGTCTACTCAGCCTAAAATCCGTTACCCGTGGTCGATCCGGCAAAGGAAATGACGACTGTTAACTTCGCACGTATTAACTCGAAGTGATCCCATTTAACAGCGGTCGAATCCTGCTAAGGAAGCGAAACACGCGCCAGCCCCCGAAGTGCACCATTACTAGCTTGCTCATGGGCCATTTGCATGGAAGTAAACACGCGCTAGGTAGCAGCCAAACCCGTCCTCCTCGGACTACGTTCAGTTGCAGTTGTGACCCGATTTCTGTTGGTCACATTTCTAGCGTCTATCGTTCCTGCCGACTGCTGACGCCATTCCAGCTTGTACCGTTTATGCTAGACGCTGACGACGTAGAATTGCCATTGGTAAATACCAATGCTCATTACACTTCTGAAAAAGACTTTTGTTCAATGCATGTAGGCTGTGGAGCAACGGTTCATATCGTGAAAGACAAATCTAAATTCATAAGATTAAACGAAGACTTTGATAGTTCTGTGAAATGCACCTTGCAATGTTTAATTAAAAAAGCAGATACGACAATTTATACATTACACTCCTCTTTACTCCCGATAAAAAAAATTACATTAGCACAAAACTTACTTCTGAACAATAACACATATTTGTTTAGCACAGACGCTGGATGAAAATACGTAAAATTAGATTTTTTTTTCTTGTGGTGAAAGATACATTTAATTTGGAACTTCTTTGAAGAAAATCAAATACTTGTTTGATTTTAATGAAACTTTCAGGACTTATTCAGAAATGAATTAAATTACATTTAAAATTTTTATTTTATATATATATATATATATATATATATATATCACCAACTTACAATTAATTACATGAAATTTCTAGAAATTCAATACTTTTGCAAACTTTGTTTTACTAATTAAATACAGGAATCCTTAGGGAATATAAACCATTTTCCCCAAACAGTAGCTGCTTTTCTGAAAATATGCTAAATTTAGATAAGGTTTTAACTGCTTTTATAAATAATAAATATAAAGGATAACATATTTTGAAGAAAAAAAATTTGATGGATAATGAATTTTTTACAAGAATTGTATTCATTTTTTCTTTAATTATGATCATTTATAAAGTTTCAAACAACTTTTAAATTTCTTCCAGTCACTGTCTGTATTCAGTTATTAAGTAAAGACTATATTTATTAATTGAAAATTGCAAAGTATAATACAAATCATTTCGCACTAAAATTTTTAAAATATTTTTAATTTTTTTAATCTAAAATTGTTCATTTTGTAAAGTATGTCATAAGTGACATATCATTAAAAGGTCACGTGTTTCAAGGGTTGTTCACCTTATGAAATGTTCACTTACGTTTCATAAATTAATGTCAATTCTGGTACACCACACTTAGCTTGCCACCAATCACATACCTCATAAGAAAAACATAACCACCATGATTAAGAAATACTTTTATGCTAAATTTCATGCTACAAGCAAGTAACACTGATTTCAAATTAGATCAACTTTAAATTGGCTAATTGTCAAAAAATAATGTGTTACAGATGTATATTTTATTTTTGCATGATTTTTAAAACTGAAAATTAACTTTAGTTTACAAACCTGTCAATCTGTTAAAAATGAACAAAAAATTGATAATTTTTTCAAATTCTCAAAAGTTCAGCGTATTGTTTTGTGCTGGAAAATGTAAATTTAATCATTTAGCTTTTAAATAAAGTTAAAATGTAACCTATGTATTTTTAGAAATTCACTATAAAACATTGGTATCAAAAATATATGTAAGCACTTACTGTAGAAACTGAAATAAATGTAAAAAAAAAAAGAGAACATAAAATTAGGTACCTTCATTCAATCTTTTTCTTGGCCTTAAAAGCTTTTCATAGAAAAACAAACAGGATTAAGTTGCACTTGCTGGAATTGATATTTCTTAGTCAACATTGACAATATTTGGGAATCAATGAAACTTCAAATTCATAAAGAAATTGTAATTAAAAAATATCATTATTTGTAAACTGATGTAGTTTCTGATTTAGACTTGCATGCATCATTATATATATATATATATATATATATATATATATATATATATATATATATATATATATGACACCGTCGGGTCGGTCGCTGTTGATTTCGATCCAGATAGCTGGTGGTAGATTGACTCTGTTCACAATGATCTCCCTTGTCCCACGATGTGTCGATTGATCACAAGGTATTCACGTGAGTTTTCCACTAACTGTCTCTCTGCCGAACTAAACCAAACCGCGAAACGTGCATACAATTGGATAATAAAAGAAAGAAATATGGCACCAAAAAAAATAAATGGACCGACGTCTGAAGCGTGATAAAATAAAGTCCTTATACACAGAAAATAATTCACATAATCATCATTTGGATATTTTCCTATCCCTGCTCCTATCAAGCTGGTAACGGAACGGAAGTCTCTAAAGTAAATCGAAGTATCCTCCTAATCAATAATCGAGAAATCTGTCTAGCCACAGTGCTTTGCTCCGAACGGAGTTCTAAGTTCGCAGCAAGTCTAGTCGACTTTGGTTCTTTTCCTCCGGAATGTTGCAGTAATTGCCGAAGTGCTGGGTTACGGGTAGGTTGGTGCAGTTTCTCTTCGGAATCAAGGTGGATTTCTTGTTCCGGGCTGGATTACACTGCTCTTGGGGCCCTGTATTTATGCCCCTGTTACTCGTTGTTGCCTTTGGTTTACCCAATGGGATTATTCTTATTTCCATGACATCAATTACTGGTTGTCTCCGCCTTTCGAGGCACTGGTTTATGGAACCAATGAGATATTTCTGTCTTATGACGTCATCTTCCTATACCGCTTTTCTGGGCTGAACTTATCCGGCGAATTTTCATTCTTATGAAATAATTTTGGGTTTTTCTTAATCACTATTAACCTTTTGAACTTGTCATAAAAGCCTATATGACTAAACTTTTCCCTTTTTACCTGAAACAACCAGAAATGTCACTGATGGTCTTTGTTTATATGTCACTTAGATAAGAATTCCCGCATTTGCGTTTCCAATATCTGTATTTTCAATCACATATCTCTTTAGAGCTTTCCGTGATGACAGAAAGATATTTTGTTATCAATTTATTTTTCCTAACTCATGCTAGCTAGATAATTCCTTCATTTCACTTGTCACCCTTGTGGGTGGGCTTGATTCTCTTAATTTACCGTTTCAACCTTTGCCTAGGGCATCTGGATTGTTTTTACGTTTTTAATCAATTTATCAATATCTATTGTTCTGTGTTTTATCTAACCTCGGAAATAAAAACAAATTTATTTCTCTTTTCTTTCTTTCTCTTCTTTCCTTCTCGGGTTTAGAATAACAGCAAAGAAAACAAAACTTGTTGCCTTTTGTTTCTTTTACCTTCACTCATATTCGGAGAATAACAAAAAAATTCTTCTCGGTATGTTTCCTTCTGATCTATAATAATAATTTCTTCTGTTTAAAAAAATTGTCCAATTATAGTTAATAAATAATTAATAAAATTAATTACTTCACTTCTGCTAAATATTGTTATATATATATTTTATAGATACATGGTGTAAGCATATGTCCTGATGGGGTTGCAAATTCTATGAGCTCTGGGACCTCTTAACGCCTAAATCAAGTCCTGGATATTGATATTTTATACTTGCTTGTCTAATTTAGTATGTTATAATGATGTTCGCTGTTGACTGTGTAAATCTCCAGGGATCAGATAGTCAAAAATTCACAGCAATATTTTTCAGAAGGTGGGAGTCCCATAACCTCAAAGTATATTAATAAGTTGTAAAATATACCATAATCCTTTATATATAGGTTGCTAAAGAGTATAAAACACAAAAAATGAGAGAAATTCCATGGAATCAAGCTTATTTTTACATATAAAATGCACCTGTTTTAGAGGAAATAAAATTACCAAAACAGGAGAAAAAACAGAAGATTTTGTTCAATTTTGACATTTGTAAGCAAATAAAAATAAAATTGAACAAATATAAACTTAAAGGTCTTTATTGTGAAGCAGTTGTTAATTTCCTTTCAAAACATTTTTACCATTGAATGATTTCCAAAGTCAATGAAATGTGGAAAAAAGTATGCAACCATTTATGAGATATTTATTTCCCTTTGTTGCAATACATTGTTAGATAGATATTATCTCTGCAGTAAACAAATGAATGCAATTTGGCCCAATTTTTTTCATGTTTGGATTTTGAGGAGGTGTGAGCAAAACAAATTTTTCGTGTTTCTAACAGAAGTTACAATTTTCCTGGTCAGCCAGCCACCATTTGGTACCAAACCATAATGTAAAAATCAGCAGGTTCATTTTCTCGCTGAAGCCAGCCCTGTATTCTTGACTGGCGACCTTGTCACCCCTTGGGACACTGTTGCCAGAAAATATAGTTCCTTATATTTTAGAACAACGTAAAACAATTATGAGGTCTAAATAGAAAGTATGAAATAATAGAAACAGTAAAGTTAGAAAAAGTAAGTAAAAATATAACAAGTAAGCTGTTTTTACAGCAACCTTTTCTAGAATATAGGATTTTGGCCTTTGCATAAGAAATAGAAACCCCCTTAACAGCCTTTGGATTGAGACCTTCTAAGAGGTCAAATGTAAATTTGTTATCTCCACTAGCAGCACATTCGTTTTCAGTACTGTTAGGGAGTAACTCAATTGCCATAGACCACACGAGGTGCCAACGAGGTAACAAACATTTTTTTCATTCACTTTCCAGCAAACCCTAGACAAATTTTATAGTTAATAGAATTTTAATTCTTCTAAAGTTTTATTGCCTTTTAGACCCTTTCTTAATTTGTAAAAATGTATTGCTTTGGCGACACAAATGATTCCTGTTGATTTTAAACCCTTGTTATAAGTTCCCTTGTTTTTGTTATAACTATTTATGTAAATTTCATTGTTTATTTTCTTATTTTTTCAAATTTTGTAATTATCTTTGTGTACATTCTTCCTCCATGTGCTCATGCTATTTGTTAGTCTTAATTGCAGTTTTCACAGCTGCACAAGTACTGTAAAGGAAATAAAGCCTTTTACAATATATACCCGCAGTTGTCAGCTCAATCACGCATGTTTCATGTGGCAATGGCAATTACATAAGGAACAACCTAACTTTTCTTAGAAAAAGAAAAAGAATTTAATTTTATGATTCTTGATTCACTTCAGTAGATAAGCGTTGACTTAATGTTCAAAATTTCCCATCATAATTTCATATATTAACTGGAATCATTTGACAATTTTTTTTTTGTCTGCAAATTTATTGCCATGATTTTTTCACAAAGATATTGGAGAGGTTCACAGTGGGTTTTTCCTTCATAATAAGTGGTTAGCACATACTGAATGGGATTTGCCAATTAAATTTTAACACAAGACTTGAATATTCATTAATTTACATTTTATTCATGTTAACATTTCATCACTTCCTCTTAACCATTCTAACCATAGTATGCAACCCTATTTTCATCCTGCACCCAAAACATCTCTGGAGATTTTGGTATATACATCTCTCCAATATACACACTCTGTTGCCTGTCATATTGGACGCAGGTGTGAGGTCATATCTGTCTGCATTCAGTGGCTGGGAAAAACCCTCAGATCAACCAAACCCTGCATCATGATACTAATATTAACTCGGATCATTTTATATTTTTTTGTCTATGAATTGGTATAACGTTTTCTTAAAGATATTGGATAGTTTTCCAGTTTTTATCCTTTTCCATGCATAAAAGTGGTTAGTGCATAATGAATGAATATTACCAATAAAATGATAAAACAAGACTTGAATGTTTGTTAATTTATATTTTAGTTACATCAATATTTCATCAATTCCTCTTAGCCAATCTTTGACATGCAGCTGGTATTTTCATCCTACACCCTAATTCTGGCATGCCAATTTGACATTCACTTTCTGCAGTGTGTGAGAATCAGCCTAAATTATCCTTGGGACTGTTTTCTGAATATCCATCATTTCAATATACACACTCTGATGTCAGTCATACTGGAAGCAGGTGTGAAATCATATCTGTCTGCATTCAGTGGCTGGGAATAACCCTCAGATCAACCAATCGCTGCAGACAGATGAGTAGTTGAAATGCAATATCTTTTGTGACATAATACCACATGTTTACAATGTACAATTGATTTCAATATTGTTGCCTTTATTTCTCCCTGTTCAAAAGTCTAGATGATCACAAATCCCTTTAAATTAACAATTCACACATTTTTTTTTTCATCAACATATATAGTATAATGTGTCTCAAGTGACTTGTACTACAGAGGCCTCCTTTTAGGAAATACTAAAAATGAAAATTACTACAGCAAGCCACGCATATTGCAATTGGTGAAAGCATATGTCATAATAGAAAGATTCAATATTGGCACTATCTATGTCTCTCTACATATCACACTCACCAGAATACAGCACAATTTATAAAGAAAAAATTCACAGATTGGTCACACTAGGAAGCTGTACAAATACTGCTGGGCCATCCATCAACAGGTAATATCTCAACTTCAATTCCCACCAGCCATAATGTGTAGTCAGTCAGTTAAGTGCCATATGTAATACATGCTCGAGCAACCATGTCTCGAAAGTAACATGACTGGGTAGAAGATTTTCCCACAGTAAGTTTTTCCATTACTTTCTGCAGAAGACTGGTTACCAACCAAGGCTATAAAACCCAATGTCTTGCTATTTAACCCATAGCTGGAGGAAGAAGCAGCAGGTTAATAGATTTCCCAAGGTTATTTGTGTGTAAGTGAATGCAACGAATTTGACTGGAATTCAAACTTGGCTCTCTGATTTCTTGTTTCAAGCCAATATTTACAGCACCACAATGAACATCCACAGTGTACAATAATGGCCAAAAATCTTTTTAAAATATTTTTTAATAAAGATAGTTGAAAAGCAAAGCAACTATAAAACAGTAATAAAACAAAAGGTTCACAAAGTAGAAGCAGTGTTCAAATCCAAAAGGGATACAGTCAAGTGGTTCTAGCATTGTGAAAAGGAAGAAAGTAAAGAGCAAAATGTACAGTATTGTTCTTTCTTCAGAGCCTCAAAACATTTTATTTTTACTTTGGTAAAAGACTTTGTAAATAAATTGTCTTTTTCTTCAGATAGAAAATAATGTTTTATTGTGCCAGGATTCAGTCATTTTGAATTGTTCATTTAAACATTATTTTACAATGATTAAGGCAAAATTATAAATTTGTAGTAATGAAGATGTCATCAACCCATGCAACAATAACACTGTCCAACAACCCAAAAATTACTGAGCAGAGAAGGATCGTTTCTAGAGTAATTTTTTGCGTACATTACGAAAACGACATGCATTTTTGCCTATCAGATCTCATTTTTTTGTAAATTATGATTGAAACTTTTACATTATTATGTAAATTTTACACATAAGTTTCAAAATTACTTAATATATATATATATATATATATATATTTATTTTCAGGTAGATATAATACTTAAATAAATTAAAATGCCTAGAGAAAGTTGTAATAATAATCCTAATAATTTTTGTTATATTTATGGATGTGTAACAACAAAGGCTTACAAGTGAAAAATATTAAATTATGTCAAAAAACTTTATAAACTATACTTCAAAATTGAAGTGAGAGATCAAGACAAGAAATGGGCACCACATATATGCTGTTCGTTTTGTGTCCTTGCTCTATTGAAATGGGCAAATAGTTCTGGAAAAGGCCTCAAATTTGGTGTTCTGATGGTCTGGAGAGAGCTGCAAAATCACACTGAAAATTCATATTTCTGTCTTATTAAAGCACAAGGTAAATATATATTAACTTCATATTTTTAATTAAATTTTAGCTTTACCCTTAGAAGGCTAAGGAGTACTAAGACTAAATAAAGTAAAATGGTATTCATGTGTTATTTTTATTTCAGGTATCATGAAAAAAACTAAAAAATCTGTCGAATATCCAACTCTTAGATCAGCGATCTGTCCTGTGCCACATTCTGAAGAAATTCTTGTTCCACCAAGACCAAAGGCTGAAGATTTATCAGAATTTTACAATTCTGAACAGTCAGAACCAGAAGGCGCATCTTCATATAAGCATGATGAATCTTTAGAGATGGAAGCTTCAAAATCAGAACCAAGTCCCTTCACTCAAATCAAGCTAAACAATCTGGTGAGAGATCTCAATTCAACAAAACATCAGAGTGAAGTGTTAGCTTCGTGGCTACAAGAAAAGAATATGCTACATAAAGATGTTCAAAGAAGCAAGTACAGATCACGTTCTGATGACTTTATACATAACTTTTCTTTAGAAAACAATTTGTCATATTGTAATAACATTCTTGTACTGTTTATGGATTTGAATTTCAGCTACGAACCTACTGAATGGAGACTGTTTATCGATTTTTCACTTTACAGTACAAAAGCTGCACTTCTGCATAATGGAAACACCCTACCATCAATTCCAGTTGCCCATTCAGTGGTTTTAAGAGAGAATTACGAAAATTTGGCATTTATTCTAGTAAAGATAAAGTACAAAGAGCAGAAATGGCAAATCTGTTGTGATTTAAAAGTGGTTGAGTAGACTTCAGTCAGGTTTCACAAAATATATGTGCTTCCTATGCAAATGGGATAGCCGCACTAAAAAAGAACATTATATACGTTCAGAATTGGAACCCAGAGACAGTACACCAGGCTCCCACAATGTCATTTGAGAACCACTCATGGAAAAAGAAAAAAATCAGTCTCCCTCCCTTGCATATTAAATTAGGGTGAATCAAGCAATTTGTAAAGGCCCTAGATAATGATAAACCTGCCTTTAAGTATCCAAGAGGAAAGTTTCCAAAATTAAGTGATGCAAAAGTAAAGGAAAGTGTATTTGTTGGTCCACAGATTAAAAAATATATGCTTGACGACGATTTTGATGATACTATTACTGAAGTGGAATTAGCAGCATAGATTAGCTTCAAGAGAGTATGCAATAGTTTTTGGGGAAAGCATAAGTCTGCAGATTATGAAGCTTTGATTAAATCGTATCAGAGATTGAAATGTAACATGTCACTAAAGCTCCATTTTTTTTCCATTTCCATCTTTCCGGAAAATCCATCAGATCTAAGTGATGAACATGGTGAACAATTTCACCAAGATGTAGCTGCAATGGAAAATCGTTACAAAGGAAAGTGGAGCCCAGCTATGTTGGCAGATTTTATTTGGAGTCAACAATGTGATGAGCCTGGTAGCAAGCATAAGAAGAATCCTAAGTACCGTTAAACATAGCTCACAGTTTAGATTTGTTTTGTGTATGCCTTTTTCTTGCAATCTAAGTTAATTTTACAACTTTTAAAACATTTTATCATGTGAAATCATAAAAATAAATAGTTAAATTAGTATATTTTCTTTCCAGATCTAAATATAGTTGTATGTATTTGTAAAATATAGGGAAAAAAAAATCATTAAAATTTTCATTTAAAATAACTTAAATTAAGGAGAGATTACAGAGGGCGAAGTCTACATGGCTTTGAAGAAAGTCGGCAGAGGCAAATTGCCAGGTCTTGATGGTCTGCCCTATGACTTGTACTTGAGGCTATCGCACATCTTTGTCCTGATTTTGACTGTCGTGTTTAACAACTGGTTCCGGCAGGGATCCATCCCCAACTGGTTCACCAGGAGTGTGATCACGCTGTTGAGAAAAGGCAAGGATGTTGGGAAGGTGCTAGAGGGTTACCAGCCCATAACTCTGCTAAAGATTTTGGCCAAGATCTTATCAAATCGTTTGCAATTAGTTGCCAAGCCTCTTGGGACCTGAGCAGACTTGTGCTGTGAAGGGCTAAACAATTCAGAGCAACCTGCATCTGATACGCATGATCATAGAGGGAATAAAAGACAATGAAGAAGCCGGGCTGATCA
The DNA here is from genome assembly GCA_037127315.1 of Ascarosepion bandense. Classification (NCBI taxonomy): domain Eukaryota; kingdom Metazoa; phylum Mollusca; class Cephalopoda; order Sepiida; family Sepiidae; genus Ascarosepion; species Ascarosepion bandense. The sequence continues at coordinate 2,335,092 of JBBBDQ010001776.1, forward strand.
ATTTAGATCAGTCCAAGGAATCTGATAGGGTTGACCATCGTTACCTGGCAGCTGTCCTGCAGGCCGCTGGATTCGAAACCAACTTCCACCGCTGGATTAGCATCCTGTATCAATCCCTACGGCTGTGGTATAGGTGAATGAATGTTGTCGGGCGTTCTGGCGCTGTCTAGATTGGTCCGACAGGGTTGTCCACTGTCGCCCCTACTTTATGCTTTGGCATTGGAGCCCCACCTTCACTGGCTAAGGGACAGGGTGTGCAGTCCGGCTCTACGTGGAATCGCTGTCCCTGGTGATGCTTGAGCCAGGGTTTCTGTGTATGCCGATGATGTCACTACTTTCGTGTTCTCCTAGAGTGACATTGAAGTAAAAAAGGTGCTTGAATGGTACGAACAAGTCACAGAGGGCAAGATTAACCGCAACAAGTCATTTGGCTTGCAGTTAGGTGCCTGGAAGAGTGTTACTCTTCCAGGGCCATTCGACTGGACAGACGGCCCTGTTCGCATTCTTGGAGTGTAGTTTGGGCCCGACCTCTAGTTGGAGAAAAATTGGTCAGAAGTACTGGCAAAGGTCGGCACGTTGGTCAAGATTTGGTATTGAAAGAGGTTGTCCTTAAAGGATTTGGCTGAGGTGTGTGTTACATACGTCTTTCCCATTACCCTTTACTGGTTGTTAGTACTTTCACTTTGTAAACAGTGTAGGGAGGTGATTGAGCGTTTGCTATTCTCCCTTCTGTGGAGAGGATGCAAATATCACGTTGACAAACGTGTCTGTGTCCAGTGTTCATGTCATAGGGGTTTGGAAATGCTGCACTTGATGGGACATAAGGTCGCTTCAAGGTTGGTTTTTCTCAAGCGTGCGATTTTGGAAGACTCATTGCTGGCCTGGATAGTGAGGGACATGTTCACTAGCCTTACTATCACTCCTCCTATCTCAAGGCAGTGCCGTAACCTCAAGGGCGATTGAGTTATCTCCTCAAATGTCTGGTGGCCTTGACAGCCATTCCACAGTCTAGTGACCTTTCACAGCCTAGGAGAGTTTTCTATCGTGGGTTAGTGGAGGGTATTGCAAAGGATCCATTACGTAATGTGCTCTGCTTGTCGGAGGAGGAGTTTTGCTCAATCTGGTCTTGGGCACCAGGTACCGATTATCTCAGCAGTGCTGAGTTTTTGCTTACCTGGTGATTGGCTCAGAATCAGTTGTCTCTCAATGAGAAGGCCTTCATATGTGGCTTGGCGGATTTGCCAGATTGTGAATGCTGCAACCTTGGCTTGGAAGATACGGCTTCGCATGCCTTTTACCATTGTTCGTGGGTTCACCCTCTATGGGACTGGGTCGGCAAGTTGACTGCCCGTATCGTTTGTGCTCATTGATCGTGCATTTGCCTGTGATAATATGTGGCCCTCGTTTTCTGGAATGAAGCGTATGGTGTTTCTGTCACTGCTAGCTACAGCTCAATTGGTGATTTGGACGATGCGAAAGGAGGAAGTTTGCGAGGTCAGCGTCTTTCAGACCAGGATCTGATCCGATATTTTGAGCATCAGCTCAAAATGAAGAGTAGAACTGATTAAAAACGTTTGACTTCGACAGCCATTGGCAAAAGGTGGGTAAATGTGGCAAGCCTGGTTCACGTGAAGAGTGCTAGCCTTGATTTTCTCTTTTAGATCTGCTAGTTGCATTGAGGTGGATTCCTTTGGAACCCTCCCCTGGTTAAGGTAACTCTTTTGTATACCTAGTTAATGTGAATGAATGTGTTTCTAGCCTGTACCCAGCTTCTCTTTTATTATGATCCAAGTCGAGATTCCCAACCACCCCAGTTTGTTTAGGCCTCCTTTTATCTCGACTGGGTCAGCCTTTGAATTTCCCATTCCATTAATTATTTTACCCCCTCTCCACGCCCTTAGCGAGTGCGCTTCTTGATTTCACTGTTTGGCGGAATACAGCAGCATGTCTTTTTGTGGGATGGACAGGTCTTACTAACATTGTTTATTATGTTTGTTTTTGGGTTCATCCCCTTCCCATCATTTCATCTTTCATTAAATGTTTTAAAATTATATATTGTATATATATTGTATATAAATGCATATCATGAGTTTGTTTTCCCCTTTTTTAGGTGCTCCTTGTAAATATGTGGTATTGTGGTGTATGAAGAATTGGGAGGTGATGGATGGGTTCTTGCAGTGAATGTGCAAATTTTAATGAGTGAATGGGTCGCAATAGTGTTTAGCTAGGTATAGGATAGCTAGTGTAGACCAAACTTTACCCCACCTTTTGGCCTTGTGCCACAATCTGTATATTATTTATACAAATAAATATTGAAGTTCTTGAGAAGTTCATAGGAGTTCTTTAGAGTTCTATTGAAGTTCAGTAAAACTACTAGGCAGTTGATAGTATTCGGCTAACTGCCGACTAATAAGGAGTCAGCTTTTAGTGGAAGATTACCAATTTCCTAACATTTTGGGTGCGTTAAGTCGATTAGCAACCGACATAGCACGATTATAACCTTCAGTGCAAAAAGTACTCCACAACAGAAACAAAGACAATTTCCCTGCTAACAATGGATGTAAAACCCAAAAGTTTATTGGTGTTAGCAGGGAGACCCCAGATAATGTGATGAATAGTCTAAAATTAACCTCAATAAGGAGTCATGCCATGTGGGTCATTCTGCTGACATTGGCAGAAGATGCAAAACAGTTGGCCGGAATGGTATTAAGCACCAAATCTCTTCAGCTTCAAACCAAGTACATGGGAACCCACAAAAACCAGTTTACATTGCATGAGGTGCCTATGGATATTTCTGAAGACCACTTAGGGGCTTTCTTCTTCAAATATGAACTAGCTGGAGAGGTAGCAGCAGTTATCAGCAAGGCGGGATTTGCTATTGGTGATACCTCTTTGGAAGTGATGTTATCGCAAAAACAATTCTCCGAGGTCCCAAACACATTGACATGCCGGGGGTCGAACAATATACGTGGTGGTGGAAAGAAGGAGAACCCACTGCTGGCTCTATGGCACTATGGAACATCTGGTGAAAATGCGCACGGGGAAGGGCAGTGAAACGACAGTAGGGACAACAGTTGCCTAAAGCAAGGTCACAGCAGCAGCAACAAAAGGAGCGACAGCAGCAACAAGTTGAAATGGTAAAGATGCCCCCACCATATTCCTCTTCCTTGAAAAGGGGAAGAAAGGAAGAGAAAGAAAACGGCTGGTAGGAGTAGGACAGAGAAAGCAGCGGAAGCTCCAATGTCTCAATCTATTCCTACTTCACCTGAAAGATGTAAAGACACTTATGCTAATAAGGTCAAAAGCCTCCCCAATTCCCCTGTGGAAAACTCAACTTTCCATCCCCTTATACCAGTTAACATTCTAATCCTGACTAAAAAGAAGAAATCTTTCCCCAAGGGAGAGGGTATCTGCCAAGTGGATAGAAGAGTTCTGTGAAAGGAACTCTCGTCACAGAGGAGGGTTCTGTTGAGGCTGCTGTTTAAGTGTGTCTCCATGGATGGGAAATTCACGAAAGACTTGTGTAACTTCACTTCGTCCTCGGTATAATTATTCTAAATAGAAATACCAAGGTAAAGCTTAAAGTGTGGAGCCACTTAGAAGCAGCAACAGAATACTTTTCTAAAAAATCAAAGTCCGTAATAGAGTGAGTGAGTTTTGTTTAATGGCATATCAACCTCTGTGGGTCATTTAATGCCAAAAAGGTGGGATTTTAAGGTATTTTTTTTAATGTTCGGTTATAGTGAGAAGGTTAATTTAGTCAAATTTTAATAAAAATTTTGTTTTTATTCTTTTTTATTTTAGAAAACTGAAAATGTATTTTAGTTTTGTATTCAAAAATGTTTTACTGAGAATTTTTTCCTTCAAAAATGGGTTGTGGTAATAATTTTTTCTTTAAAAATGTATATTTTTCTATAAAAGTCTATTTTTATGTATATATATTTCTATAAAAGTATTTTATACTTTCATAGTGTTTTGACCTCAGTTTGGGGGTTAACTATTTGCCCATAGCTGGGACCGTAACAGGTGCTACCACTCCAGGTCAGAGTGGACCTGGGAACAACAGCAATTAAGAGGTGGTTCCATGCTCCTCACAACCTCCCAATCAGAAGCCTTGCTGCTGGATGCAGTTTACTGTCATGCCCAGGACCACCGGAATAGAGACTCCAGATTTAAATAAAATGGCACAAATGTGTGCATGGAGGATCATTGATATTACTCCATCCCTCACTATATAGGGTTTTAAAATTAACCTACCCCACGGACATCAGTGGGATTGTCGTGAATGAACAAATTACGTCCGATATTGGGACAGGAAATCTGGGACCGTCTGTCAGGGTCCTGGCTCCCACAGATTACCGACCAATCAGTGAATAAGTGATTTAACTTTTCAACATGGAGATCAAGATAGCCAGCTTGAATGTGAGGGGCTTGAGAGATCAGGATCAGGCTGCCTGCCTGTTTCATGATCTTTTGTCCTTTGTAGTAGATGTGGCTGCTATCCAGGAGACCCACTTTGTTTGTGAAGTTGATGCTCATGTGCTGTCTGGCGATTTTGTCATTTATTCAGCATACAGGACAAGCTGGCCAGAGATGTTTCCTTGCAGATTAAGCATACCCAGGATGCAAGAGTGGAACTTGTCCATGTCGATGCTGGGGGCAATTGATCATTGCCTAGAACAGTTCTTCATTGCAGTTTATGTGCCCAGACAGAGTGTCTTTCCTTTTTTTGGTCAGTTAGGGCTGTTCCTACTTGGCACTTAGAGGAGAACTGGAATGTCATCCTGAACCCCAAAATAGACAGAGGGTGGGGCGAAGCAGAGCGGTGCACCAGCAAAGGGTTCAATCATAGCCTGGTTGATCTGATTGGCGATTTTGGTCTCGTCGATAGATACCAAATCGATCACTCTGGTGGGTGGGGGAGATGTGAACATTGGCACATAGTTGACTGTCTACACAGGTGGCTAGCTACCTGGATAGAATGGTGGTGAGAAAGGTTAATCAAGACTTGCTAGATTGTCCTACATTCCACTGGTTAAGCTTTTCAGACCACACACTCATCTGTGCCTTGATGGCATTAAGTACTAGGTGTAGAATAGCTAGACACTGGAAGTTCAATTTGTCCTTACTGGACAGGCAGGATTTTCGGTAACAACTTATTAAACTAGTGCAGCAGGAACTAGTGGAGTGGTTATTGGAATTAATCATAGAATTAGGACTTTCACCACCAAATATAGCCAATGATTGGCCCTAGTTAAAACTAAAAAAGGACACTCAAGGATAATCTATCCCAGGCAATTGCTGGGTGGGAATTCTGTAGAAATAGCATTAGCTAGAAAAGCCATGGAGCATGAGGCTAGAAAGCACTACCACATTCAGGTAATTAGATATAAGTTAAACAAAATGTCTAATGAAGCCATGAATATGGGCACTGAACCGCGCAAGGAAAAGAACCATCCAGGTGGCGATCGATTCATTTGAGAGGTTGATACCCCGGAGGAGCATACTCTGAAGTTGACCAAATATATGTGTGAGGCATTTCAGCAGCATTTCAAGAGCTGTTTTACAAAGGAGCCTGTTCTTCATGATGAGTTTCGCAGCTATTTGGCTGATTTTTATCAGCTTGCGCCAACTGAAGTGGCTAGCTATTAATGTTATTAATTGTACTTGAGGCTGTTGCACATCTTCGTCACAATTTTGACAGAGCTGTGCAACAACTGGTACCAGCAGGGGGCTATTCCCAATTAGATCTCCAGGGGTGTGATCACACTGTTGAAAAAAGGCAAAGGAGAGATTTAGGTGCTAAACACAGAGTTCAAGATTTTGGACAAAATCCTGATAGAGCTTTGCAATCAGTTGCTGAGTTTCTGTTGGGACCCAATCCAACCTTAGCTGTCAGGGACCAAATAATTCAGAGCAACCTGCACTTGATCTGAGCGATCATAGAGAGTGTAAAAGAAAACAAGCAAGCTGTGCTGATCAATTTGGATCAGTCCAGTCCTATGTAGAATTGGTGTCCCTGGTGTTGATCAAAACAGTGTTTCTATGTACGCCAATGAAGCATCCATTTTTTTGTGACATTGAGGTGGTGCAGAAGGTACTTGAACAGCATGAAAAGATGACATGGACCAAAATTAATTGCAAAAAGACTTCTGGCTTGTGATTAGGTGCCTGGAAGGAAGTTGCGCTTCCAAGGACCTTCAGTTGGACTGAAGACCCTGTCTGCATTCTCGGAATGTGACTCGGGCTAGATCTCCAGCTGGAGAAGACTTGGTCGGTAGTACAAGCAAAGATTGAAGTGGTGGTCTAGCCTTGGCTTTGAGAGCGGTTGTTCATGATGAGTAGGTCTTAGACGCAATGAATTACCTCAGCAACACAGCGTTTTCACTTACCTGCCTTCTACCATTCTGGGATTATGTCATTGAGTTGACAGCTTGTAACACTCCTGAACTGTTTATGCCCATTGATCTCATTTACGTGTGACAATGTCACTCCCATATACTGGGAGGTAATGAATAGTGTTTCTCACCCTGCTAGCCACAGCAAGAATGGTGATATGGACGACATGAAAAGAATGAATTTTGCGGTATAAACACCATATTCAGCTTAGGATAAAGATTAGATTTGATAGAAAGCGTCTCATATCAACAGATTTCTGCAAAAGGTGGGTAAAAGTGGCGAGCCTTGTGTGCATGAATGAGCCAGCCTCGATTTCTTGTTTTAAAGTCCCTTTGATACAACGAGGTGGTTTCCTGTGTACTCTCCCCTGGTTAAATTAGACACTTTGTTTTCTTAGTTAATGTGAGAAAGTGTTGTTCCTTGCCTGTGCCTGGCATTCTTTTTTGTTGTTTTGTGAAGACACCCCGTTAATTAGCCTCCACTCTGCCATCATCTCCAGTCTTTCCCAAAATAAGGGCCCCTCCTCCTGTGTCCAAGTCACCTCCCTTAACTCTTAGATAACTAAGAAAATCAACTACACCTTGTCCAAAATCTTCCATCACAGCCGGTGTTTCTCATCACTCAGCCTCTGCTCCTTCTTTACCTTCACATATACACAAACAAATCAGCATACCAGTGTCAAGATCCATGACTGCAAACCCTTTAAACATCTCCCTTTAAAAAGGAATCCACTCCCTCTATCACAGCCTGCTTTTACACCCTCTCCAGCCAAATCTCCAGTAAAACTACACACTCAAATACAGTCCAACCATAAGAGGCCATGAGGCCCATCTGTTGACAGCAAAAAAAGAAAAACAGAAAGCAAGCTAACCTTCAATTTAACACTGGTGAAGATGTTTGTCGTGTTTTTCTGGGCCAATTTGAAACAGCCAAGCTGTATGGAAATCAGATACAGGCTTTAAAGTATCTGTTATCCATTCAGAATTTTGGTGACAGTGATGTAGATGACCACATAAACTTTCCAAATGCACAGTGGGTGCTTTTGGTTATCCAGAGTGGCTCGGGGATCTTGGCAAATTTGGGGAATGGTGGATGAGGCACTGAGGGCATTCAACAACCTAAAAACTCCAATTATAATAACAGATTCTGAGAAAATGCGGAAGCTAAAGCAATTTTGCTTAAGGAGGGTCCCTGTTTTTGTTCATCCCACCCTATATCATGAACTGAAACTAACATTCCCGTGGGGTATCAGTGGTCTCACTCCTGATAGCCACATTAACAAAGCAATAAGCCAAGGATCAATGGGTGAAGCTATTGGCATTCTCTTCCTGACAATGTTTAAGCTAGGCATACAACCCTAGAAGATCTAACAATGTCACTCTTTTTAACTAGTCTAAATGTACTGGTGCTGAGGTTGGAGTCTTGTAAGGCAAGACTCACTCACGACCTTCAGCACTTGGGTGTGGGTATATGTGTACTACAAGCGACTTGTTTCATAACCATGATGATATGCTGACAGGGAAGTTTGACCTCTTCTTAGCATGTTATGATGGCTACTCTAGGGGCATATGTCATGAATACTACTATAAAAGATCATGTTTCATATCACCATTCTTCGGTGAATTGATCCCTTTCTAAAGTCTAGGGGCATGCGTCATGAATACTACTATAAAAGATCATATTTCATATCACCTTTCTTCGGTGAATTGATCCCTTTCTAAAGACATCTTGTCGGGTAGTTTTAATAGGTAACTAGAATGCCATCCTCAATCCCGATATAGATCACACAGGTACTAAAACGAGTACTACCAACCCAGAATTAAAACCATTTCGGGACTCCATCAGCAGGCTGGAACTTGTTGATAGGTTTTGGAATGAACTTCCCTGGAAAGTAGTTTGGATTCGGACTAGGGGCAGCTCAGCTTCTGTGTTGCATACAAGCTACATTAAGTGAGTCTTAGTTAGGAGAGTTGACTTAGGACTGTTAGGTTGTCCAAGTTTTCATACGATAGTTTCTTCGGACCATAGGCTTCTCTGGGCTCGTCTAAACTTAGATAAGCCTAGGATTAGACTGGCTGGCAAAAGAAAATTCAACACATTGTTATTCAGTCAGAAAGATTTTCAGGATCACCTTTTACTAACTTCTAAGTGGGAACTGATGGGGGCTATGGTTGGGAATAAGTGGATGGATGAAGAACAGGAGTATTCTTGAGCACTTCACCAGAGGTGTGATCCTTCACAAGGATAAACATGGAGGGGATGGGATTAGTAATTTTCAGCCCTTAACTTTGTTGAATACAGAGTTAAAGATTTTGACCAAGGTCTTAGCCAACTGTTTGCAGGCTACTCTACCTAATCTGATTGGCCCTAAACAGGACTATTCAAGACAACCTTTATACGGTACATACGATCTTAAAAAAAGTTGACAGTGTAGCCATGCTGATCAATTTGGATCAGTCCAAAGCATTCAACAGGGTTGACCATCAATTTCTTGGGGCTGTTCTTGAGGCAGCGGGTTTCGGGCTAAACTTTCAGTCCTGAATAAGTCTCTTGTATCGGTCTTCTGGTGTGGTGGCGAATGTCATAAGGTCAAAACTTTTCATGTTTTCCAGATCCATTCATCAGGGTTGCCCGCTTTCACTGATGATGTACATGCTTGCATTGGAGCCCTTCCTCCACAAGGTGAAGGCAAATCCAGTCCTACCTAGAATTACCCTCCTTGGGTCGAAAACCGTGATCGGGTATTTCACCTATGCCAATGAGATGACTGCTTTTGTGCAAAATCCACAAATTTGGTAAGGAAATCAGCAGGTATGAGATGGTGACAGGAGCCAAGATCAACCACGACAAGTCTATGGGATGCAGTCGAGTGCGTGGAAGAGAGTTTCTCTTCTCAGACCCTTCAGTTAGACCAACGAGCCTGTCAAGATACTCGGCATCTGGTTTGTCCCCAACCTCCAGTGAGAGAAGCATTGGTTGGAGGTCTGACACTGCAGTTCATCTGGGGTCTTGGAAAAGTCTATCCTTGGAGGAAAGGGCAGAAGTTTGTGCCTCACACATCTACCACATCTTTCTTTACCGCCTCTCAGTACTCCCCTCCTGTGCACCAATCTAGTTTTACTAGTTCCATTTTTTGTGGTGCAATAAAGCTCATATGGTGTGATGCAAGGTCTGTTGCCTTCATATGACTGAGGGCAGTTTAGGAAGCCCAATGTTGAGATTCATTAACAGATGATGAGGCTTAAGTTTCTGGATCAAATGTGTCAGCAAAATGAAGGTAATGGCTTCTGCTGGAAGGAGGATGCTACAAAAGCTTTCCAGCTTTGAGAAGTATGCATGATGGCGAGGAGGAGGCCCACCAGAAAACTCATGGTGAGTGTTCCTATCAGGAGTGTTGACATGCTCTGAAAGACTTTACACAAGTTAAGGAAGGCATCTTCGACACTTGGCTGTTGTCTTCTAAGGCATTATATTGTATGATAGTGTATGTGAGGGAATTAACCTGAGGAGGAGTTGAGCACCTAAGTAGAGGTGTCTCAATAACAACGAAGCATCAATCACCTGGCTGGTGTTGCAGAAATCCCTCTGGTCAGCAAAAAGCTCTGTGCAGCAGTATTGGCAGTTATGCCAAAGTGCGTGGGTGGTGGAATCCTTGGACTACTCTTTCACTGTAGTGTCATTTAACTGCTGTGCAAATTGATTGAAGTTTACATGTTTCACGTCTTAGGTGGAAAGTTTTTTGTCCTCAAGGCCAGTTCCGTTTGTAGCAATGTTGTGCTGTAGCTGAAGAGGAATGAACACTATGTGTTCTTGTGTTTACTCAGTATTATGAGAGTCATGATTTGGATGATGCGACAGAAGGAATTTTATGAAGGTGTGAAGTTTTCCTCTTCTCAACTGATTCTGTTCTTTAAGCATCAGCTTAAAGTCAAAATCAGAACAGAAAGGAGTTAACTCTCTTCATTAAAGTTTAGCAAAAGGTGAGTGACTGCTTTGCTTTTGGTTCGTGGAAGAGGGGCTAATTTAAAGTGGCACTTGGAGGTGATCTAGGTCTAAAGAATATTGGTTGCCTAACTTATACATGTCAACCCAACCCAGTGTTAGGTTAGTGTAAGACGTTTTCCATTTTGTTTTTGAACTATTTGTCTCAACTAGGGCATAGATTGTCATTGCCACTGTGCCACCCTCTTTTTTGGACCCTGACTTTATCTTCAGTTTATTCCCCATCCCTCCATTTAGGTGACAGAGATGGTAGTTCTTTGGTAAGTTGGGATGTTTTTCCTTTACAGTGTGAGATTTCATGTTTATTTTTGTGTCTAAATGCATGGATAGATGCATGAGTGATTGCTGAATCAATGCATGGAATTCTATTTTTGTTAATACCACAGTATTTTTCGTTTAGTTAACTACTATCTCTGTTATGATTAGACTGTGGGGCAACCCCATACTAATGTCATTTTTGTTTAATTGTGTAAATATTTTTGTTTATTATAAATGTTGGGGATTTTATTTTAACTTTTATATCAACCCAGCCCTCCACAAAAATTGTATTTAATGGGACTGGGTAGGATTTCCTAGTGCAAATGTAGCATTACAATGCTTGTCTAAGTTAGTGCTGTGTAACAGATGTTTTGGTGGAAGGAATAATATATGAATGATAGTGTTAGTGATAGAGGCTAGTTAAGTTAATTATAGGACAAATAGAGGTGAGCTTCCTCAATTCCATTTTTGCCCTAGTGGAGTATTTGTCCTTATGTACAATAAATATTAATCGCAGCAAAAGCCTACATCATTGCTACCAGAAGTACTGTCAAATCAATTTCATCCAATAACTAACATTACTAAATCTAATCCCATCCAACATCAGATTTTTTAAATAAAGAAAATTACAATGTTATGAAAGATGACTAAAAACAGGTGCCAATTAGCTATTTTTGAAAAAAAAATCCATCCAGTCAAATTAGTTTCTGAAAACTTACTAGAAATATTAAATTTAATCCATTAACTTAAAATTAAAACTAAAATAAAAGATTTATCATTTAAAAAAAAATTTTAAAACTTAAGTATAGGTGATTTTTTTCTAAAGAAAAAAGGAAATGGAAGAAAGTGTTGGAAGGGAAGGTTATTACTGTTGTCAAGTGCTTTTTCTTTTATGTGCATTGCTTTTTAAATCAAATTCATTTTATGTGATTTTGTTTCCCTCTAAAAATGCTTAGGTAAACATTTATTTGATGAAAAAGTCAGTCAAACAACATAACTTCTAAAAAAGTTCCACAATTTACTTCTGCATGACAAACTTGACATTATTAAGTACAAGGAAATAGTAATTTACTATAAACTGCTTTAGAAATTCATTCTATTAGCAGACATTTGTTTTTATAAGTTTGTAGTTCATCATTTTTACAGAATTCTTCCTTGCTTACATTACACTAGTCATACCTGTGGTAGTGAATTCATGTAAGACATATATAAACAGTATTTTCAGATCAAAAATTCTTACTTACCTTATGTCACTTTGAGATGGGTAGGTTCATCATTTCTAAGTTGTGTCTCTGTCCTCTTGCAGCTTTGTTGCATTTCTATCTCAGGACAGACATGAGTATGCATTTGGGCTTCCTTCATTAAACCATGACCTTGTGTAGCATCTTGCTCTAGTAGGGAAGCTGGTAAATATTTATACTTACCTTATGCAAGAGAAACTGTGATCAGTGAGACCATTCTCCCAGAGTGAGGCCCTACCATTACCTTTTGGTACGGATGACCACTGCGATTGCTCCAAATGTGGATGAATTGAACATGCTATTTCTAAGTATGGAGTGTGTGTTCACACTCACCCCAATAATCAAATGCAAAGAAAGACTTTAATATCCATTGTATATTATAAACTCCAAGTAAGGCAATAAATCCACTAAAATAAACAACGGTTGCTGAATAAAATAATAAGGGAGATGATGATGAGTATATATGTTTACATCTGACAATTAAAACTGTAAAATGATGAAACCTGGCTGCCAATCTGGTATTGCACTTAAATTTGAAAACTCTAGTTACCATAGAGAAAAACAATTCAGAATAATGATCATGAAAATATTTATAGAAAAAGCACAAGGAACCTACATTACAGTAGTTTAAAAGTGACTGAAGACCAAACTGGGCTGGAAAGCAAGAATATAAAATTGAAATTTCTGAGCATCAAGTGTGAGAGAAGAAACTGCAACTATAGAATATATGTGTACATTTAACAATTAAAACTGTAAAATGACGAGACCTAGCTGCCAATCTAGTATTGCACTAAAATTTGTAAAATCTAGCTACCATAGAGGAAAACTCTTCAGAATAATGGGCACAAAGTTTAAATATTGTCTATTAAAATAGTTTTCATAGAACACAATTTCATAATCCTACTTAGATTTCTCATAGAATTCTTATATTGCTTTTTTATATTATCTCTTTTTGTAGAGGCATCTATTCATTAGGACAATTGATTTCACGTCAAAATATTATTTACTTTATATAATAGATTAAATACATAGTTATTTCAAGTAATTTTATATCAAAGAAATTATATTGCACTCAGCTTGAAAAATAATAATTATAAATTTAAATCTTTGTTTCTCTCTTTTTCTAAACTTTAAAAAACTTGATCAGTGACATTTTCATGCAATATGAGAAACTTTAATTTTGAGGATGATTTGGACTGAATTTGCTTTCTCTGCAATGCATCTTAAGACATCCATAACAACTGGAATAAGAAGAGACAGTTGCTAAAACTTAGAGAAGAAATTCCTCAAATACTATGTAATGTTTTCCCTATAGACTTTATCTCCTTTAGCAAAAATAAGTCAATATTAAAAGATCCTAACTGCAAAATTAGCATGAATTTGAATTTTGGAGAAAAAAAATCTGAAAAGAACTAGAATGGTTTTTTCAGAGACAGTTAATAAAACTTATTGGGTTTTATTTGCATTCCTTGACTAAAGATCTATAAAGATATAACTGATACAGACAGTGGTGGCATCCTTCTAATTCACACAAAATGATAAAAACTGGTGTTTCTATCTCTTTTAGCAAAGATGAGTCAATATTAGAACCTAATTGTGAAATTAGCACCTATCTGAGGTCTAGAATGGTTGTTTTGAGAGACAGTTGATAAAACTTATTGGGATTTATTTGGATATTTGGATTCCTTGATTAAGAATCTATAAAACTAAAACTGATACAGTCAGTGGTGGCATCCTTCTGATTTGCACAAAAGCATTCTTAAAATGATAAAAGCTGGGGTTTCTATCTCTTTTAACAAAAATGAGTCAATATTGAAAGATGATAATTATGAAATTAGCAAGAATCCATATTTTTAAGAAAACATCTTAAGAAGTCTAGAATGGTTGTTTTGAGAAATAGTTAATAAAATTTACTGAGATTTACTTAGATATTTGAATTGCTTGACTAAAAATCTACATGGGTAAAATTGATACAGTCATTGGTGGCATCCTTTCAATTTGCACAAAATGATTCATAAAATGATAAAAGCTGGAGTTTTTGTTTTTTAACTCCTTTAGCAAAAAAGAGACAATATTAGATCCTAATTGCAAAATTAGCATGAATCTACATTTGGTGGAAAAAATACATTCCAGGTGTCATGTCCACAAATAAAATGCAAAATTATAAACAATGCAAAGAAATGATCTCTGCAGAAAAAGAAAATAAAGCTAAATTTCATATTAACATTTATACAGGCAGATACATGTATTTACATAGTAAATTTCATTATTCCTTGCTGTAACCACACAAACATGAAAAATTCCATTGTTTGTAGGGATTTGCTGCAAGTGTGCTGGATTTTGAAATGTAACTACTGGCTGATTATGTGCAATAGCAGCAATTTTAAATATGATGAACAAAAGAGAGGAAACATGACTTACGTTCATCACAGCTTTGTAAGTTTTTCAATGGAGAAAAATTATCACTGGATAACACATTCTCAGGCAAGAACTTGTAAGTTATCTGATATCTTGTCATTAAATGTCTTATTTTTCTGCCATTGTCATGGTAATGTTTCAAGATAGGACCTTGTTCATTGTCTGAGATTTTGTTGATATCCATTCTTTTTCTGTTATTGTAACACATGTTAAGGCAGAGTCTTGTTTTTTGTCTGAGATCTTGTCACTGTCTCCATGTTTTCTCTGCTGAGCCATGTTTTTTCCCCACCAAATCCTGAGTTTTTCATGAAAATGTTCAGTAGCTTGGAAATAATGTTGCACCATTTTCCGCCCTCATGAAGTCTGACATGTGTCATCTGAGGTGGGAATTTAATGAAAATTAACTCAAAATTTTATGATTGGAATGCCACCTTGTTTGTGTGTGTTAACGTTTGTCATTTATGATTTGCATATTTTGGATAGTTTTATCCACAGATTTCTTTCTAGTGTGTGTTAACATGTGTCTCTTGAGAGACAAGTTTTGAGCGAACTTAAATCCACAGATTTCACAGTAGAGTGGTTTTTCTCCAGTGTGTAGGCATGTGATATTGCAATGATGTTGTTTCAGAAAACCTCCATCCAGATTTCACAGTAGAATGATTTCTCTTCAATTTGAAATTGCATGTTTGGTTTGCAATTTTAATTCATGAAAATTTAACACTACAGATTTCAAAGGAATTGGTTTATTTCCTATCTGTGGTCTCTTATGCTTCCTATGTAGAATTAAAAGTAACAAACAATCCTTGAATTTTACGTGGGAGAATGCCTTTTTCTCATAAATATTGTTCATGGTTTCAGGTTCTTTCAAATATGGAAACTGAAAAAGAAAATATAGACTGAGTTCTCAAGTAAGAAAACACAGTACATAGGGGGTTTTTGTGTGCATTTCAGTGTGTGTGTGTCTGTGTGTTAATATACCAATGTTTTAAACACAGATATCCATACACTATATTATTATAAAAAAAAGACTGATAACTATATTAAATTCGAAGAAAAGCACTAAAATTCAATAAAATATTACATTACGTAGAATATTTTCCTAAATTTTAAGATCCCTGTCTAGTTAAAAATTCTATAAAAAAAGGGATCATGTTATACTCCTCAAGATATGCACCCTGTAGAAAAAAATTAGATCAACTATCAGCTGTCAATTGATAAAACTGATGTTTTTATTCAAAAGGGTCCTTCCGCATCCTATTATTAAATACATCCAGATATATTAATTTTGAATTATTCTGATATTCTTAGTTCAGTTAATCTAATAACTGACACTGGAAGAACTTATAAACTTTTCAAAATTGAGATGAAAAAAGATTAAAATATTTCAAGAAAGAGAATTTCTTGAAATAACCATAAAGATATAATTGAGGCCAGTCATCACAAAAAATTTGAGGTTTGTAAATCAAACATTTTTGTTCCTACTTAAACACGTACTCCAATTATAATTATTTTCATTATGTCACTTTTACATACAAAAATCTATTTGTTGCATAATAAAAATGTAAGTAAAACCAAAATTAAGTTTATTTTCCACTGAAATGGTCAACATTTAACAATTCTGTCAATTTTATGACAATAGTTCTAATGTGAATATTAATCAGCATTCAAAGAGCTTTCTGAAGATAAACAACTTGACCATATTGGAAGATATGAAAATGTTAGCATATAATGGTAAATATAGTTCTTATGTGAATATTAACCCTGAAACAGGGTCATGGCAATAATATTGTTAACACAGTCATGGGTATATACCCCATGACCATGTTACAGGGTTAATCAGCATTCAAAGAGCTTTCTAAAGATAAACACCTTGACCCTACTGGGAGATATTAAAATGTTAGTATATAATGGTGAATATCAAATTCCACCATTTTTAATTTGGCTAAACTCAGTAAAATCCTTATAACACAGGCCACAATCAAAAGTCAACCACAAAAGTTTGTATATATCTTGTCATAAAGCTGTCAAATTTAAAAAATAATTAAAAATACACTTTTTAAGAAATTAAAGGTTAAATGTCAAATTATCTTATCTGACCTTAAAAAAATACAATAAAATAAGTTGATCACCTTTTGGATCTATTCAAATACTTTAAAATGGTATAGCTTTGTAAGTGACAAAACAATTGAGATATTGATATTTAAACTTTGTGACTATTTTCCAAAATTCACCCTTTTGGCAAAGGGCAAAGAGTGATATCACAGAAACTATTTGTACTAAAGATGTAAAATAGGTACCATTCAATTCTTGTAATGATGATCTATATAAAATTTTAAATAAATCTGTGTTGCTGATGACCAAACCCTTGCTGATTTGGCACAGAATTACTCTATGTATATTATATATATATATATACACATTCAATGACAGAGTGAACATCTTAATCATTTCACCCCAAGCAAGGTGTCGGTGACAGTCCGATCCTTGTTGATTTGACATGGAATGACTCTACACAGAATTTGAATTAAATGACAGTGGATATTTAAAAAAAAAAAAATTAGAAAACCAGTATTTTTATTTTATTTTAGCAAAAATGTGTTGCTGAAATTTCAACTCATGTTCAGTTTTTAAGAAAGAAAACAAAGAAAGTGCTATAAAACAAACTCAATTTCTATAAATTAAGTTTCAATTATCTTGAAATTCAGACAATACAAAGAATTTTAAAAATCTTTGCAATTTCTTTTTTTTATTATTATTAATTTGAAAAAAATCTGGGCTTGGTTACCACTGACAGTCATGGAGAAAGACAATGATTTCAAAACTAAAACACTTGACTCTTTGGAATTGATAAACACATATA
The DNA here is from genome assembly GCA_037127315.1 of Ascarosepion bandense. NCBI lineage: Eukaryota > Metazoa > Mollusca > Cephalopoda > Sepiida > Sepiidae > Ascarosepion > Ascarosepion bandense. Next base: position 2,352,270 of record JBBBDQ010001776.1, read on the forward strand.
ATTACTGTGGCAAAAAATGAATTCAAAGAAAACTTAATAACAACTAATCATTTAAATAACCTCACTTAATATTGTGTTAGGTTCTTAATATCTTTTTTATAGACAAAAATCATAGTTTCTTTTAATTCACATAAGTTTCAGGCTATTATCTTTGAAATAAAAGTGAAATTTAAGTTCAAAGAAGATTATACAAACTTGCCTTTTAGTGTGAATCCAAAAACAAACAAAATTAAGTTGTTGTTGAGACAGGACCTTGTTCATTGTCCAAGTTTTTGTCATTGTCATGGTAACACATGTTGAAGCAGGGCCTTGTTTGTTGTCCCAGATATTGTTGATTTGTTTTTCTGGTAAGTGGTTTTTGTGGTTTATGTTAACCACCAAATCCTGAGTTTATCATGGGAATGTTCTGTAGTTGGGAAATAATGTTCTTTCCCTTTCTATTCCTACTAACTAGGTTTTTGTGTTTGGCACAAGAATTTAAAATGAAAATGATTTTCTTTTTAAAGATTTGGCAGAGTGGTTAAGTATACATAATGAAAAGTCCCTCAAATTTTATTAATCCTGGGTGCTCTTAAGGTATAAATCCGACCCCAAACTTGCTTATCATAAGTTTGAAGATTTAAATACTTATGGAATTTACACAAATCCAGATAGTTGCCAAACATAAGTGCCAGTAATAACAGTGTTTAGAAAACAATGAACTTGAATAGACGTTACATAAAGATCTGCTTTCTTTCATCTAATAAAAGATACCAAAGGCATCATATCTGTCTGAAGTTTAAATAAAGATCTTAATACTTTACAATATATGTTCAGACACATGTTGATATTCACCATTCTAAGATAGTCAAGTTTCTTTCAAATAATGTTCATATTTTGAACAGTAGCTAAATTTAATGAATAGTCTTCTACATATTCCATGTTGGTTTTATTTTTGTCTTTGCAAATGCTGCATTAAATTTGTCTTTGATGAAAAGGAAGATATGCAGACTTCACAAGAATATAGCCTTTCTCCAGAGTGGGTTCACATATGATGAACTGAATTTGATTTCCATGCAAAAGAAAGCCCACATACTTCATTGGAATATGGTTTATCCTTCAGGTGGGCTTGCATATGTTCCAGTAAAGGTGAACTGATTGAAAAACAAGAGCTTCACATTTCACAAGAATCTTGTTTCCCTCCAGTGTGTTTTAGTATGTGTCTAATCAAATGTGACCTCCGTGAAAAGGAAGATTCACATAAATCACATGCGTGTGGTTTCTCACCAGTATGTGTTTGCATATGTCTCCTCAAAGCTGACTTCCATGAGCTAGAAAATTCACACTTTTCACAAGAAAATGGTTTCTCTCCTGAGTTAGTTTGCATATGCTGGACTAAATCTCTCTTCTGTGATAATGAAGAGTCACCTACTTCATGTGTATATTGTTTGTCCCCAATGTGCATTTGCATATGTTCAACTAAACCAGACTTCACTGAAAAGGAAGTACCACATATTTCACAAGAATGTGGTTTCTCTCCAGTGTGTATTTGTGTATGTCTCCTCAAACTTGAGCTGCATGAACAAGAAAACCCACATATTTCACATGAATAGGGTTTCTCTCCAGTGTGTGTTCGCATATGTTTGACTAAATATGATTTTTGCATAAAGGAGGAGCCGCAGACTTCACAAGCATATGGTTTCTCCCCTGTATGTAACCGCACATGTTCAACTAAAGTATGTTTCACTGAAAAGGAAGAGCCACATACTTCACAAGTATATGGTTTGTCCCCAGTGTGTGTACGTACATGATAGTCTAAGTTTGACTTGACTGAATAGGAAGACCCACAAAAATGGCAAGAATATGGTTTCTCTCCAGTGTGTTTCCGTAAATGTCTGACTAAAATTGATTTTAGTGAAAAAGAAGATCCACATATTTCACAAGGAAATGGTTTCTCTCCAGTGTGTGTTCTGATATGCTTCCGCAAAGCTGAACTCCATGAAGAAGAAAACCCACATATTTCACAAGAATATGGTTTTTCTCCAGTGTGTATTCGCTTATGTTTAGCCAAGTATGATTTTCGTGGGAATGAACACTGACACACTTCACAAGTATATGGTTTCTCTCCAGTGTGTGTTCTTATATGGTCAACCAAATCAGACTTTGCTGAAAAGGAAGACCCACATATTTCACAAGAATATGGTTTTTCCCCAGTATGTGTTCGCATATGTTGGACTAAATATGCATTTTTTGAAAAGGAAGAACCACATACTTCACAAAAATGTGGTTTCTCTTTAATAAGTTTTTGCATCTCTTTCCTCAGATGTGACTTCACTAAAAAGCAAGAATCACACGCTCATCAAGTATATGAATTCCTACTAGAGTAATTATTGTTTTTAAATTGAAACTGAGATTATTTACACTGATAAGTTTCCTTTTTTAAGTTGTTTATCAAATCTTTTTTTTGAGATCACCTAGAAACTTCTGTTCAAATTCACTAAATTAAGAAATCATATCAGAATGTTTTTAAAAACAGGACCATCTGAAAAAGGAAAAAAGTACTCACATAAGATCAAACATCACCGAAACAAAATTTGCTTTATGTCAATGGTGCATTCGAGAAAATGCAGAATATTTATTGATAAAGTTAGGTAGCTCTAATAAATCAGTAAAAAAGAGTATAGCATGATGAAAAAATGCTCTGAACTTGAGAAAAATAAAGTTTTATTGTCAAAATGTATGTTATTATTAAGAGGAAAGACCAAATTATGTTTTTTAATATTTTATTAAATTTTTTAATCCTTGCTAGCACATTCAAAAATCTTGTTTTTCTTGCATCAGGGAGGGCAGCAAGGATTATCATAAAGAAATGTAGCACCCTTTTTCCAGTAATAAAAACGCATTGACTTGGAAATTCTTCAAAAAATAAAATTGTCAGATTTTAATGAAACTTTCAGGACTTATTTACAAATGAATTATTTTATTAAAACTTGATATAATTTTTTTTTAAATCTGTTACCAACCCTATTCAATTAATGAAATTTTCAGAAAGTAAATTGTGTCCATCTTCATAATTATATTAGTTAAAAGCAAAACTTCTTGAAGAATGTAACTTTTTTTTTCACTAACAATTTACTGAAAATCTGCATTGAATTGTAAAATAAAAATGCAATAAAACTAAGACATTATTTAATCAGAAAAGCTTTTAATTGCTTTTATGAATAAGATATATTATGGACACTACTTAAAAAAATAGTTCGATAAATACAAAATTTGTATAAGAACTGTTTTCTTCTTTTTCAAATTTTAATTAGAATAATTTATAAAGTTTCCGACCTTTTAAATTTCTGTATTAATTTGTCTGTGTTAGGAGATATTGTTATTAAGTAAAAATTATATTTACTGATAAATGAAAAAGATTAGTACAATTCATTGACACCAAATATTTTTTAAAAGAATTTTGAATGTTTTTTGTGCATGAATGTGTTTATTTCTATAAATACTATACTAGAAAATCTGGATGTTCATACATGACATTATCACGTGTTTTAAGGGTTCTTTTAATGGGGAAAAAAACTCTCATAAAAACTTTGGCTGTGAGCATTTTTCATTTCTCTCCTGTGTTTTGCCATGCTTAACAGTTTTTGCAAATCATCTGCTCAAAATTAGAATTTGTAAATTTATGTCATTTCTGCTCATCCTTACTTAACTTTTCAAACATGAAGCTGTCAATAAATTGATCTACATATCACAAAAAAAAGTTGCCATGATTTTTTCTTAGTTTTCTACTACTTTTATGCTAAAAGTGAGACTTTTGTTTTTAAATCAGATTATTTAAACATTAAATGTGCTACTTTTCCCCAAAGAACATTTAAGAAATATTTTATTTTTGCAAGTTTTCAAAACTGAGACCTAAAGTGTTCAAAACTTTCACAAAAATTGATGACTTTGTCGATACTACTAAAAAGAAAAAAAAATTAGTAGTGAAACCTATTTTAAATCTTTCCATGAATCTGTGGAGTTAAAAAAAAGTTAATTACAAAAGTCAAATAAAAGAGGTAAAACAACTGAATAAAATATTCATTTAAACAAAAATTTAATTTTTATGCAACCTTAAAAAGGTAAAAACAATTTATTTTAGCACAAATAAAGATAAACTAAATGATTGACTTTGATGTAGGTACCTCCACTGATTTTTGAAACCTCAAGTTTAAAATGTGTTTTTAAAAATGAAAAGATATACTTGAAGCTTTCTTTTTAGTTTTAATTGAAAGTTAAAGAGATCAAATGTACTATTTTCAGTAAGCAAAACATACTAGTGTATTTCAAATAGAAACTATATTGATTGTAATCGATTTTGTTCAATTCTTTTCAGGAAAATTATTCAAATTCTCCAATTCAATTTATTTATAAACAAAAGGTAATTCTTAGTTTTAAACATTGTGCAAAAATAAAATATATCTTTGTGACATTAAGTTAGCAAAGTTAAAGTTAATTTAATCAAATTTAAAACAAATATTAAATATCACATAAAACTTGGTATACAAGCATTTCGCAAACATAAGGTCTTGTTATTCTGACATGTTGATTGATTTATTGACAACCTAATGTGTTAAAAAGTATGGTGGAATAGGACTGGCATAAATTTATGAATTCTAAATGAAGGCTTGGTTTTATTGGTTTTAAGAGGAGGGTGACCCTTAAGACATGACCTTTTAATGATAGTATCATGTATGAACTACTATACTTACAAAAATTGTACATCTACTAAAAAACAATTTTATAAAACTTTTCAATTTTTGATTCGTCAATATACATTTTACTTGATAACAATATCACTTAACCAGATGAAAGTAATTTCAGAATTTTAAAAAATCTATATATTATAAATTATTATAATTAAAATAAATAAAACAAAACATTTTTTGTAAAATTTCATTATTCATCAAAAACATTTTTTTCTTAAGACAATATTAACCTTAAAAAACTTATTTATTAAAGCAATTAAATCTTTTCTAATATTGTCATAGTTTAATTGTATTTATTTATTTTACAAAACAAAGCAGATTTTTGGAAGATGAGTAGTAGGTTAAAAAAAAAATAAATGATGATTTAAATTCTCTAAGGAGTCTTGCTTTTGACTAATAAAATAAAATCAAATAAAAATTTAATTTCTTGAAATTTCAGGAAATCAAGTGCATGTGTATGTGGGTAACATGTAAAATAAAAATATTTTCACCAAAAGTTTTTTTCAATTAATAATGAAATTTTAAAAGAATTGTTTTCATTTTTTTTATAATTACAATAACTTATAAAGTTTCAAAAATATTTTTAAAACATTTCAAAGATTTGTTGCAGCTAGTTTAAAAATTTATTAAGCAAAGATTATACTTATTAATCGAAAAGTGAAAGTTTAATAAAAATCATCATGCCTTCCTATTTTTCAAAATAATTAAAAACATTTTTTTTTGTATTTAAATTTTTTTGTAACGTAATTTCTATGTGTAAATTAAAAAGTAATGTGTTTCAGAGTTTCTTTCCCTTTACAGGGAAAAAATTTATACAATTATGTCACTTGTGATCACCATACGCTTATCTCACATCTGTCAACCTGCCAACAGATTTGATATTGGGTAGACAGGACTAAAAGTTTAACTCTGTGATTAAGAAATAGTTTTATTCTAAATTTCATGCTATAAATAAGTAATACTTGTGTCAACCAGATTAATTTAACATTAAATTTGCTAATTTTCCAAAAATAATGTGTTACAAATGAATATTCTATTTTTGTAAGATTTTTAAAACCAAGAATTAAGTTTTATTTACGAATGTGTCAATTGCTAAAAAATGCTGAAAAATTGAAAGATTAAAAAAAATTGAAAATTTTTACATTTCAATCAATATAATTTCTGTTTGAAATTACACCAGAGTATTTTGCTTACTGCAAATAGTAAATTTAATCATTTAGCTTTCAATTCAATTAAAATAAAAGTTTCAAGAAAATTTTTTATTTTTAAAAATTCAATCAAAAATGTTGATATTGAAAATGAGTGGAGGTATTGATATAAATTATTTACACATTATGTAGCTCACTTACCTAAATGAAGATTTTAAATGATGCCAATTAGATTAATTACTTTCTAATAAATAAGGACAATAAATTAAAAAAACAATGATACAATGTGTGGAAAACATGGCATCATTATTTTTATGCTTACATTTCTTTTGTAAATGGAACTGTGATAACAAACAAAAGGGAAGAAAGTAGATTTACTAAGTGTAGCTTAGATGTGGCACAAGGCCACAAGAATAGAGCAACTTGTGAGAGATTGATCTCATTACTCAATTGTAATTGATTTAAATATGCTAACTTGCTAACTCATCACTTGCTCACAAAAAAAAAAAAAATGGTGGGGAAGAAAGATAATATCTGTATTGGGCAAAGTTCTCATTCAACCTTCAACAGATTCTGTATTGCTGATTTGGTTCTTAAAAATAATGTCAAAATGAATGACACAAAGCAGCAATCAAAACATGACGCAAATATTCACAATGTTTCATATATAAATGAAGCTCAGAAGACTATTGCTAAAAACGGTGTAAGAGAACATACTGCCTTCTGTGAAAAGATAGTCATGATTTTATTTACCTAACCTTCCCAGCAAAGGCAGAATGAGACATAAGATCTTTTAGTATAGTATGTGGCCTACCTCTTTCATTCTGGTACAATATTTTGCCTACTCGGTTTGAATGTGTCCTAGCTCAGTAAGTGTATATATTTAGATAAAAGTATTTAGCTATATTAAAACTATGTATAAAAAAGGGCCCCAAACTTATAAAAACAAACTTTTTCCATAAAAATGTTTATATTATTATTAAAAGGAAAGATCAAAGTAATTTCTAATTATTTAAAAAAATTTTTTTTAATCCCTTCTAACATGTTTGAAATTTTGGCAGAAAATCTTGTTTTCATTTGAGCTAGTGGGTAACCAAAACCTTACGACTGTATACAATGGAAAATGTAATGACATCACCTACTTTTTTTCCAGTGACAAACACATTAATTTGTAAATTCTTGCAAAAATCAAATGATTGTTGGATTTTAATGAAACTTTCAGTTTCTATTAAAAAATAATTCATTTAGAATAAAACTATTTTTCAAATTATTATTTTTTTTAAAAAAATTGGTAAAAATTTTTTTTTTACCTGTTACCCACATTTCATGTAATGAAATTCTAAGAAATTTTACTTTGTTGTGATCTATGATTTTATTAGGTAAATGCAGGACTCATTAAGGAATATAAATTATTATTTTTTTTTATTTGGCTGCTGTATCCAAAAATCTGCTTTGAACACTAAAATAAAAAATACAAAAAAAACTGATATTATTTAATTTGATAAGATTTTAATTGCTTCAATAAATAATAAAAATTAAGGACATTATAGTCTGAAGAAAAAAATTTTTTTTCAATAACTAATGAAATTTTAAAAGAATTGTTCTCATTTTTTTTAATTATAATAATTTATAAAGTTTCAAAAATATTTTTAAAAGACTTCAAAGATTTGTTGTGGTTAGATTTTTAAGTTAACAATTGAAGATTATATTGGTTATCGAAAATTGAAAAGGTTAATACAAATCGTCGGAGCTTCATATTTTTAAAATAATTAAAAAATTTTTAATTAAGTTTTGAAGTTTTGAAAATTAGAGTTTGCTTGAAACTTTTATTTTAGTTTTAATTGAAAGCTAAATGAAAATTTATTATTTCCCGTAAGTGAAATACTCTGGTGGTGTATTTCAAACAAAAATTAATTATACTGATTATTAGAATATAAAATTCCGAGATTTTTTATTTTATTTTTCGACCGTTTTTGAGCGATTTGTTGAGAAAGAATCTTGGCTGGACGTCTGACAAGTACTTTTCTCCTTCTCTTTCCTTTTCCTCATGCAACGAAAGAAAGAATAAGAGTTGTCTGCGTTAGCTCTCAAAAAGCGGACAACAGGAAAATTTCTCAACTCAATCACTCTTTATTCCTTCTTAATATTTCTTCTGCCTCATAACTACTCAGCAGCAACAAAAAAGAGAGGAACAAGATATCAACATGAGATGTTTACTACTATCCGTGCAAACAATTAACAGTTAAGACTTTCTTCAAACAAAAACATTTCCTCCGAAATTCAAACAATATAACATTTAAAAAATATTATTGCAGAAAAAAATTCCAATGAACTTTAAACACCCAATTACAGTTTTTATAATAACATTTTTTGCTGATTAATAAATCTTTTTTATTCTTTGATGCCTTTTAACCACTCTGCACCTTTTTGGGGTGTTCCGTGATGTTTGGTATAAGGCCTAGTCTTTGATTAACATAATCGAGGTCCCTACATCGTCAACAATGTTTGAAAAATGCCTGAGTGAAAAGAAAAATTTATTTAGAGACGGGAATTCAGTATTTTTTTATTCTCATTTACTTTAGGCTATTATCATTGAAATGTAAGCGAATTTCTTTCAAAGAATACATATAATAAATGGTTTGAAATGCTTTTTGTTGTAGGTCATTTAGGAAATCTGTGACAGTTCGTCTAACTTACCTTTTCAGGGCGACTATAATAAGCTTCTCATAGGAAAACAGGATTAAGTTGCTCTTGTTGTTGGACTTGATATTTCTTTCACAACATCGACAATATATATTTGGCAATCAATAAAACTTCAGACTATTAAAGAAATTGCAATTTTTAAAAAAATCCTTATTTGAAAATAGATTGCATAGATTCTGAAAAGAAGAAAGGAATTACAAGAAACGGTGTAAAAGAAAAATTTCTTCCTTGCACAGAATATTCCGGATGCACACATTGTGTCAGAACATAGTATCACAATAAACTGATTTTCTAAATTTTCTAAAATTTTATAATTGACGAAATGCAACGTAATTTTTGTATTTTTGAAAATGAGCGGTCATTAAAAGCTATCACGTGACGCTCCCTTTCAAAAACACAAAAAATATGTTACAGTCAAAATATTAGAATAAAATAACATCCTTGAAAATAGCCAATTAAATGAATGAAAGCACTTGGAAAATAAAAAATTATGGAACATTTTTACATTCCTTATCTCCAGCAAAAAGAAAGCAAGTAAGAATACTGGAAAAATTAAAAAAATTAAAATCTTCCTTTTTGGTCACCTTTAGTTAACAAAACATGGTTAAAAGAAAGATTGCTGCCCAAATATATATATATATATAGTATCATCCATAAATTTGTTTAGTAAATTTTGTGAATGTGCATTGTTTTGATTTTGTCAACTGTATAGTATAGCAGGTTCAGTTGTGCCCCATTGTGGTCAATATGGAATTAAAAGTAACTCTCTTCTCTTCACTGTTTACAAATTTCACAATCAAGCATGAAATCTAATTTTGACTAATAAGAAAAAAGATGAACTTCATACTGAAGGGAAAAGAAGATGCCAAATTTTGAGATCAGGTATTAATTATTTTCTAACCAATGAAAGGGAGCGATTTACAAAACAGAGAAGTTAATAAGCATGTGTAAAAACATCTTTTGCTATATATGTAGAGAGAGAAAGTGGACTCAGTCAGATTGGAGCAGACATCAGATACAACAACACTACAATATGACAAAAGAAATTTCAATCCACTGAACCGGACATAAAGTCTCATTGATACACATTCGTTCTTTCTTCCTTGTGTGCAATTTTCCTTTATCTCTTCTTCATCCTCACCATTTTCACTGTCGACAAAGAAGAGAACAACAACAACAGTAAGACACTTCAATAGACTCCTAAACATTAATATTGATAAGTACAATTTTCCTTTATTATTTTACCTTCCTTTTCACTTTCTCACTATCCTCAAAAAGAAAGAGACAGAGACTTTATTACTACCCTGTTAATCTTTGTCTGCATACATTCATTTTGCAACAACTACGAACTAGGGATTCATTTAACTTTGTACTATACTTTTTCTTTGATCATTGACACAATTAATAATGTCACTTCCTACAAATTAATGTTATTCTGTTCTGTAAATAATTATCCATTTAAGCATACAAACAAAACACTTATATTCTTCCAACATTCTGATGATGATAATCCGAACTTGTGTGAGTTTGGTTATGTTTGACACAAGGTCAATTTAATAAATGTGATGTAGCTCCCTGTACCATCTGTGAGAAAATGAGTACATTACACAATTCACTCTGCCAGACGTCATGCAGTACAGCTTGGCATTTGTTTGGAAAGCCCTAATATGAACATTTCAGCATGTTTGTGTGTCAATCTGAGTGCAGTGCAGAATATTTGGAAAGAGTTGGCTAATATAGTCTTGCTGGAAGACTATCTAGAAACAGGACTCTACACAATGTTACACAAGCAGAAGAACCCAGTCATGGCTGTAAAATAATTTCTGTGACCACATCAACCCTTACATTTGACTACCTAACTCCCCAGAATGCAAAATGTTTGATTATTATATATGGAGTGCACTTAAGCAAAAGACCAAAAATGACTGAAGGCAAGGATTATGGCATCTCAACTTCAGTTACTTTCTCACAGATGCTACTCGACCATGTGAACTCAATAAGACCATCCGTACAGTTCCCTATGGAATAAGAGTGTGACAACAAACTGGCATTCCTGGAGGTGCTAATAACTCGAACAGAAGTGGGGTTCAAGACATCCATATACCACAAGCCAACATTCACCGGACAATACCTCAACTTCAACTCACACCACCCATACAATGTAAAGAAAGGGATTATCCACTGCCTTCAACATCAAATGAAAGTCATAAGCAGCAATCCAGAGTTATACAAACAGGAAATGGTCAGTAAAAGCAGTACCCTACAACGAAACAATTATCCAGGATACATGACAACAACTCCAACATACACAGAAAGGAGGGTGCATGAGGATAACAACTCTCAGAAAACGGCCTTGGTCTGTCTACTCTATGTGAAGGGGTTATTGGAGAAAATACAAAGGATCTGTGATCCATATAACATCAGGACAATCTTCAGAAGTGGTTCTACACTTCGTAAGTACCTCTCCCAAGTAAGACCCCCAACAGTGGAGGACATGACTAACAAATGTGTGTATACCATTCCATGTAGTTGCGGAAAGAAATATAAAGGAGAGACAGGCCGCTCTCTTAAGGTAAAGATACAAGAACATCGCAAGGCCATAACACGAGGGGAGATAGAAAAATCAGGTGTAGCTGACCACATATGGAGGGAGAAAGGGCATCACTGCACCCTATGGGATGAAGTTAAAATAATAGATAGAGAACACCACTGGAAACTATGTAAACTTAAGGAATCAGCACATATGCTAGGCTTCAAAAATCTCCTAAGCCAACCAAGCACAATATAGACACCAGTAATATGAAGTGCCAGAGAAAATCATTAGCGTCAAAAATTGCAATATGAGCTCTGGTAAAAAAAAAAAAAAAAAGAACTAGAGAAAACCATTAACATCAAAAATTAGTAAAAAAGAGTTACTGAACATTAGGTTTGTAAGTCCAAAAAATTCAGTTGTTCTTTAGAACACCTGGCTCAGTGTATATAGACATTGGTTAGTTCCTGACTGGACTCTTAGAGCTGTGAGTTCAATACAAGGTTAACTTGTAGGGTTAGAGGAAGATAACTCGTGACTTCCAATTGAGGTTTTATGCAAGGAATGAGGATGATATACCCCAGTGATTGTAATAAAGGGTTTGATTTGAAATTCCTAGCATCTGAAGAAGGCTGGAGCATACAATGGCCGAAACATTGTACAAATGGCAACAAAAATGAGGACAATAGTCTGAATAATGTAAATACTACTTCATCTCAGAAATATAGACAAATATCATCAGCTATTTTCTCTAATGTCATCCATTTTTTAATCCTTTCTTCAATAACCACTGTACCCAGTATTATATAATGCCTCCAACAACATATGTATAAGAATATGTTAATATTTTTATTCTTCCTCAGTGATGATTGTGTACAGAGAGGTAGTCAGAGGAAATCATGCACATGCTACAAGTTGACTAGCTGGAGTTGTCTTTCTTGCACTCTCTCTGAGTCCTTTTCATGTTCTGCCTTTGCCTGAAAAAACCCAAAGCTGAAATGTTTACTTCTTTCTCAGTTAACCCAAGATGTCATGAGAAGATCTGATCTACTATGCCTGTCTGTTTCCTTTTTGACAATCAAGCCTTCTTCAACCATTCGGTATGAGAAATTCTTTGACCTCGGTGTTTTATTCTTTCCTCAGCTTTCTAAGATCCCATAAGAAGATCTGACTTACCACTGTGTTTCTCGAGTGGCACTCAAGATTTCTTCTACTCGTCGGTATTAAACAATCTTCCTCTTGGGCATTTTATTCCATCGTCAGCTAACTCAAGATAACATGAAAAGATCTGATCTATGATTAATTGACATTCTTGCTTACTTCAGTTGGTCGGTATTAGAATTTTTTTTATCCTGGGAATGTTATTCCTTCCTCAGCTAATCCAAGATGTCTTCAGCTTGTCTGTATTAGAAGTTCTTTGTTCAGAGCATTTTCTTTCTCCCTCAGCTAACCCAAGTTGTCATAAAAAGATCTGACCCACAACCATATGTCTTCCGAGTGAAAAATCACACCTTCTTCAGCTGGTCGATATTAGAAGTTCTTTCATCTAGCCATTTTATTTCTTCCTCAGTTAACCCAAGATGTCATAAAAAGATCTAACATGCTATGACTGTCTGTTTCCTGGATGACTATCAAGCCTTCTTCAGCCAGTTGATGCTGGGAGTTCCTTGACCTGGCTATTTTGTTCATTACTCAGCTTTCCAAGATGCCATCAGAAGATCTATAGGGTTATGTTTATTAAATTGGCCACAAACCAAACATAACTGAACTCCTCACAATTTACTCCAGATCAGAAGGTTGAGAGAATATGTGTTTTGTTTGCATGTTTAAATAGAAATTTATTTACAGTACAGAATAACATCAATTTGTAGAAAGTGAAATTATTAACTGTGTAAATATTCAAAAAGAAAGTGTAGTATGTAGTTAAATGAATCTAGAGTTTGAAGTTGTAGCAAAAAATTGTTGATCTTTTTCTCATCAACACGAGTAGTAATAAAGTACGTGTTCCTTTCTTTCTTTTTGCAGATGGCGAGAAAGTGAAAAGGAAGGAAAAGCAATAAAGGAAAATTGTCCTTATTGAAGTTAATATTTATGAGTCAGTTGAAGTGTCTTACTGTTGTTGTTGTCTTTTTCTTCTTTATTGACGGCAAGAATGGTGAGGAAGAAGAGACAAAGAAGAATAGCACGCAAGAAATAAAAGGGAGAATGAATGTATGTCGACGAGACATGTCTGGTTTAGCGGCTTGAAATTTCTCCCTTACATTGTGGCGGTGTCTTGTCTGACCTCTAATCCTATTCAACTGATTCCACTTTCTTTCTCTCTCTCTCTCTCTATATATATATGTGTGTGTATATATATATATATATATATATATATATATATCATAGAGCTTTCTTTTTTACACAGGCTTGTTAACTTCTCTTAGTTTTGTAAATTGCTCCCTTTCATTGGTTAGAAAATAATTAACACCAGATCACAAAATTTGGCTTCATCTTTTTTCCTTTACTATGGGATCAATCCTTTTTCCTAGTGATCAAAATTAGATTTCACACTTGATTGCAAAATTTGTAAACAGTGAAGAGAATAGAATTATTTTTAATTCCATATTCACCACATTACTTCCCTTCTTATTTGACAGAGTCTGCTTTAGTATATGAATAAGTTGACAATTCAGTAGCGGTGGTATATGTTGTTTTTCCAAATAGTTTTCATTTTGTTTTGCTGTTTTGTCATCATATGTTGAAACATGTTACTATAATTGTTATCTATTCGTCGTTAAATATTGTGTCTTATGTGAAAGCTGATAGATTAAGAATAGATATGTGTTTAGTTTCCTCTCATGTTGCATGTCATCAGTGAAGTAACATAAGAATAATAGTGAGGTACCACACGTGTTATTCAAGACAAAACAAAATGAAAAATTTCTTTACAAACTTAAGCATTTGAAGTTGTCAGCAGCTTGTTTCAGGAAAAGTAATCAAACATTAAAAAGGTTCTAGTTTTGATGTTGAGTAGAATTCTTTGAAATTCTGCTGTTCTCATTCAGCATATAATTTGACATCAGAGTTATGCAAACGCATGATTCTCTGAGATCCGATGAATAGTCAGGAAAGAAAATGTGTATATTCAATGTTCAAACACAAAGTAGTGTTCAAAGACATAAATCAAATTGACAGAGTTGATTTCACATTAAGTTATACGATTGTATTCAACATAGATAAAAAGATATTTTTTGATGTACTTAGCTTCAAAGTTGAGTTTGTTGAAATTTTTCACTTGTCATTAAAGGTTGATAATTTATACAAACATGTGGGGCTGTTTTTCTTTCTTTTTCATCTGTCCTTTCTTTCTTCTACTGTACACAGTTAGTTGCCATTTTATGTAGTGATAGTTGAGTGTTTTATGTTGTGATCAACATCTTGTAGTGAGAAGAAGGTTGATTTGTGTATTTCTTTGCATTGAATGGTCACCATTATGTAGTTATCAGAATTTTCTTTGTGTGTTATTTGCGAGGTTAACAAATATGTTGAGATCAAAATTCCTTGGAGTGTTATTTGCAGAGTCATCAAATATGTAGAGATCAGTATTCCTCTGCATGTTCTTTACAAAGTTATCATATATGTTGAGATCAAATTTTCTTTGCATGTTCTTTGCAGGGTTATCATTGGAGTAGGGAGAAAGTTGAAAAGGTACTAAGATGGATAGGAGCCAGTGATATTGCAAGTAGTTCTTGTCAATAAAAACATGATAAAAGTTCTCTCGTTTGTGTACATAAATGTTGAATTTATTTTGATAAAAAAAAAATAACATCCAAATTTGTAAGAAGTGAAATTATTTACTGTCTAAATGTTCAAAGAGAAAATGTAGTATGGAGTTAAATAAATAAAGAGTTTGTAGTTGCAGTGAAATGTGTGCATGCAGAAAAAGATTAAGGAAGTATTAATAAAGTCTGTTCTTTTCTTTGTTTTTGCAAATGGCGAGAAAATGAAAACATGTTAACTTCTCTCAGTTTTGTAAATTGCTCCCTTTCTTTGGTTAGAAGATAATTAACACCAGATAAAAAAATTTGGCTTTGTCTTTTTCCTTTAGTGCGAGGTGAATTCTTTTTACTATTGGTCAAAATTAGATTTCACACTGAATTGTGAAATTTATAAACAGTGAAGAAAATTATTTTAATTCTATATTCATCACAGATCTGATGTACAACTGTCTGATTCCTGAATGACAATCAAGCCTTCTTCAGCTAGTTGGTATTAGAAATTTTTCCACTTGGGTATTTTTTTTCTTCTTCAGGTAACACATGATGACATGACAAGGTTTAACCTATTGTAGATGCCGCCAGGCACCATTTGCTACCAAACCCAATGTAAAAATCAGCAGGTTCATTTTCTTGCCGAAGCCAGCCCTGTATTCTTGACTGGCAGCCTTATCACCCCTTTTGGAACAATGTTGCCAGAAAATATAGTTCCCTATATTTTAGGATAACATAAAACAATAATGAGGTCTAAATGAAAAGTATGAGACAAAACAGTAAAGTTAGAATCAGTAAGTAAAAATATAACAAGTATGCTGTTTTTACGGCAACCTTTTATAGAATATAAGAATTTGGCCTCTGCATAAGAAATACAAACCCCCTTAGCAGCCTTTTGGATTGAGACCTTCTAAGAGGTTAGACGTAAATTTGTTATCTCCAATGGCAGCACATTTGTTTTCAGTACTGTTAGGGAGTAACTATATTGTCATAGACCACACAAGGTGCCAACGAGATAATTAACATTTTTTCCATTCACGTTCCAGCAAACCCTAGACAAATTTTATAGTTAATGAAATTTTAATTCTTCTAAATGTTTATTGCCTTTTAGACCCTTTCTTAATTTGTAAATGTATTGCTTTGGCGACGCAAACAATTCCCATTGATTTAAACCCTTGTTATAAGTACCCTGTTTTGTTACAACTATTTATGTAAATTTCATTGTTTTCTTATTTTTTCGAATTTTGTAATTATCTATCCTTATGTACATTCTTTCTCCATGTGCTCATGTTATTTTTTGTCTTAATTGCAGTTTTCACAGCTGCACAAGTACTGTAAAGGCAATAAAACCTTTTACAATATATACCTGCAGTTGTCAGTTCTCTCACGCATGTTTCATGTGGCAATGGCAATTACACGTATGACTGTCTTGGTTGGCATTAATGCCTACTTCAGCTGATCAGTATTAGCCCAAAATATCATCAGAAGATCTAACCTATGAAAGTCCATTTACTGCGTGTCAGTCACACCTTTTTCAGCCGTTGGATATTAGAAGTTCTTTGATTTAGCCCTTTTATCCCTTCCTCGCCTGAAGATATCATATGAAGATCTGACATACAAGTGCTTGTATCCTGAATGGCAGTCATGCCCTTTTCAGCTGGTTGGTATGAGAAGATCATCCTCTTTCTTCCTTCCTCATTTAAGCCAAGATGTCAAGTGAAGATTTAACCTTACAACTTGTTACTTTCCTGGTTGATGGTCATACCTTCTTCAGCCAGTTGATACTAGAAGTTCTTTGACCTATATAATTTATTTATTCTTCAGATAACTTAAGATGTCATAAGAAGATCTGACCTATGACTGACTGTTTCCTGGTTGGCAGTCATATCTTCAGCCGGTTGATATTAGAAGTTCTTTGACTTGGGCATTTTATTTCTTCCTTAGCTCACCCAAAATGTCATGGAAAGATCTTACCTATGACTGTTTCCTGTTTAGAACTTATGCCTTCTTCATCTGGTTGATATTAGAAGTACTTCCTCTTGGGCATTTTCTTCTTCCTCAGCTAAATGAAAATGTCATGAGAAGATCTAACCTTACAACTGTTAGCTTACTGGTTGGCAGTCATGCTTTCTTCAGTTGATTTGTATTAGAAGTTCTTTGGCTTAGGTATTTTATACCTTCCTCGGCTAACCAGAGATGTCATATGAAGATCTGATCTACAAGTGTTTGTTTCCTTAGTGACAGTCAGACATTTTTCAGTCTGTCTGTGGTAGAAGTTCTTTATCCAGAGCATTTCTTCTTTCCTCAGCTAATTAAAGATGTCCTAAAAAGATCTGACCTACAACTGTCTGTTTCCTGAGTGACAATCACACCTTTTTCAGTTGGTTGGTATTGAACGTTCTTTGTGCTGGCCATTTTTTTTTCTTTCATTAACACAAGATGTCATAAGAAGATCTAACCTACTATGACTGTCTGTTTCTTGTGTGACTTTCAAGCCTTCTTCAGCCTGTAGGTATTAGAAGATTTTTGACCTGGACATTTTATTTATTCCTTAGCTTTCAAACATGCCATAAGACGATCTGACCTATAAGTATCTGTTTCTTGAGTGGCAGTCATGCCTTCTTCAGCTTGTCAGTATTAGAAGTTCTTTGACCAGAGCATTTTATTACATCCCCAGCTAACATCAGATGCCATGAGAAGATATGACCTATGTCTGTCTGTTTCCTGAGAGTTAGTCATGGTTTCTTCAGCTGAATGATATTAGCAGTTCATTTACTTGGGCAATTTATTCTTTCTTCAGCTAAACCAAGATGTTATTGAAACATCTGACCTACTGCTACTGTCTGTTTTCTGTGTGACATTCACTCTTCTTCATCCTGACCATATTAGAAGTTCTTTGTTCAGAGCATTTTCTTCCTTCCTCAGCTAACCAAAGTTGTCATAAAATGATCTGACCCGCAACTGTCTGTTTTCTGAGTGAAAATCACACTTTCTTCAGCTGGTTGGTATTAGAAGTTCTTTCACCTGGCCATTTTATTCCTTCCTCAGCTGACCCAAGAAGATCTGACCTATGACTGTCTGTTTTCTGTGAGACTATCAAGCTCTCTTCAACCTGTTGGTGTTGGGAGTTTTTTGACATGGGCATTTTACTTCATCCTCAGTTGTCAGAAATAGATCTGACTCATAAAAGTAGGTTTCCTGAGTGAAAACTATGCCTTCTTAAGCTGGTAGGCATTAGAAATTCTTTGACCTGGCCTTTTTATGCATTCCTCTGCTAACTTAAGATGTCATAAGTTTAGACCTATGACAAAAGTTTCATGAGAGAAAATTACACCTACTTAGCCAGTTGATAGAAGTTTTTGACCTGGCAATTTTCTTCCTTCCTCAGCTAACCGAAGAAATAGACCATTTTAGATCACATCTGCTAACGGCAGCAGATGTGATCTAAAATGGTCTATTTTTTAAGTGATAATCACACCATTTTCAGTCACTTGGTATTAAAAGTTATTTGACCTGACCATTTCAATCCTTCCTAACCCATCCAAAATGTCATAAGAAAATCTGACCTACTGATACTGTTTTCTGTGTAGCAGCAGTCATCCCTTTTTAAGCCAGTTGATATTAGAAGTTCTTTGACCTGACCATTTTATATCCAAAATGTCATGAGAAGATTTGACCTACTTATACTGTCTCTTTTCTGTGTGGCAATCTTCCCTTTTTAAGCCAATTGATATTAGAAGTTCTTTGCCCTAGTCATTTTATTTCTTCCTCAACTTTCCAAAATGTCACCAGAAGATCTA
The DNA here is from genome assembly GCA_037127315.1 of Ascarosepion bandense. Taxonomy (NCBI): domain Eukaryota; kingdom Metazoa; phylum Mollusca; class Cephalopoda; order Sepiida; family Sepiidae; genus Ascarosepion; species Ascarosepion bandense. Next base: position 2,370,930 of record JBBBDQ010001776.1, read on the forward strand.
ACCTACTTATACTATGTTTTTTGTGTGGCAGTCATCCCCTTCTATAACCGATTAATATTAGAAGTTTTTTTTTGACCTGGCCATTTTATTCGTTCCTCAATGATCCAAAATATCATAAAAGATCTTACCTACTTATAGTGTCTGTTTTCTGTGTGGCAATCATCCCTTCATTAGCCAATCAATATTAGAAATTCTTTGACCTGGACATTTTATTCCTACCTTAGCTATCCAAAATAACATCATTTATACTGTAAAAAACTGAAAAGCCCAAAATTTCTCAAGTGAGCAATAAATTAAGAAAACATGCTATGTATGTTTATCACAAATTTTGAAGGGTTTTCTTTAAACTGCTTCAAAAGTTTAAAATAATGCACCATTTTATTTGTTGATTCAATGGAGTTTGAGAAAATGTGCCAATGTTTTATTTTGAAAAAGACCTAAAATCTTTATTCATACATATCATTTTTTTCTTTCAATTAGCATTAGCTTTTGGTTATTATCGTTGAAAGGAAAACATGAAATATACTACTTACCTTTTCTGGGCGAATCTTCTAAAATCTTTTTATAGAAGAACAAACAGAATTAAGTTGCTCTTGTTGTTTGACTTGATATTTCTTTCTCAGCATTGAAAATATTTGGCAATCAATATGTAGCATGCCAATGGTCTGCAAACCATATATTATTTAAATTTGCGATAAAATTAGTCACAAGACTCCATAAATTAAATAACAATGCCAATTCTAGCCAAAAAGACATGTATTAAATAATATACAATAGTTGAGAACGCATGAATATAATTATGAACAAGTGTGAAGAAGGAGAAAGAGTTTTCACCCATAGTCTGTAGAGAAAGTCAAATGCTCTTTGGAGAAAGGATGCTTCAAGTAAAGTTTGTTCTGAAAGGAAGAATAATGTACATACTGTTCTGCATACTGGAGGTTGTCACATGTTCCCACAATGGCCTTCTGCTGTTGGGTTCCCATGAAGTTATATATGTGTGTGCATGTGTACATATGTATGTGAGATGATTCCACACAACGCCAATTGCTACCTGTAATCAAGTGTGATGTATGTGTGGGAGTGAGAATTATACGTATGCCCCACAACTGCAAGGGCAGCTTGGGCCCTCAGTGACTTGCAGCACATGCATGTGCTGCTTATATAGATGCTTGGATGTGTCGAAAAACTGGATTTAACACGTGCAAACAACATGACCGACCAAGATTGACCAATCACTGTTTGACAACGTGACGTGTTTTGTTAATGCATGTACGTATGTGGGTGTGAATGATAATGGCACACTATAATTACTCCCCCCAGATTAGAGAAAATTGTAATTATTTTCTTCAATATGTCCATTAAAGTTGATAAAAGACTGCTGGTTGGTTTGATCATGATGATGATGATGCTGGTTGCTGTTGAATGTCATATGTGAGTGAATCCTGTAAATTCTAGTTAGCAAATATGCTGAAAACATAGTAGCAGTGTGGTGGAGACTTACCTCGCCGAAGCAAAAGAAGGCGGTTTGTCTGCATGTGCATTCGTAGACGTAATGGAACCGCGAGACGAGCTCATGCAAGGCAGTTTTTGGAATGACACGGCGCATGCGTCATTGGTGAAAGTGAGGCTCTCCGAGAGTGGGAAATTACGAGACCAAAAAACACATAAAAAGAGCCTACTTCTGTTTCGGAGGCACTTCGCCGTTGAAGACTCGAGAAGGCTACACCGGTGTTTGGGAGACAGTGTTTTGCTTACGGTGCACAGGAAACGGAGTCCCTAGTGAAGCAGCATTCCGGGTTCTATGAGAAGCAGCTGGGAGAACAGTTCCAAGTGGTTATTAATTTGTCTACGAACTACACTCCGAGAGGACACAAATACCCACAAGCTATTTCGGCGTCTATCACGATTTTCATTATGGATAAAGTTGAGCGGATTCTTCCGTTACGCCTCCGAGGCAGTGCTCTTGCTGTATACAGGCAGCTCAGCAAGGAGCAGAAAGCGGATGCGGAGCAGATTAAACAGGCCCTCATGCCCACGTATGCAACAGATGCGTTTGATGCATACGATCAATTTGTTACTCGGCAACTTTGCTCGGAAGAAAGAGTGGATGAGTTTCTGGCTGAACTACATCGTTTAGCTCGGCTGGTTGAGGGATTGTTGCCCGAACGATGGATGATATGTGCGTTTGTTTCGGGGTTGCCACAATATGTTAGACAGCTTCTTCGTGCCTCGTCTAGAATGGAGACCATGACATTGGAGCAGCTTTTGACTCGAGCACGGGCTATCATGACCGACAACGGAAGCTGTAAGGAGTCGGTCGCTGCATCCACTGGCAAAACACATTCGAATGCAGAGTTGCTCCCTGATAACTCGCGCAGTGAGACCTTTTTTTGCTACAAGTGTTCTGGACCCAACCACATGGCGAAGGATTGTATGCAGGGACGCCAAGTGAGGTTGGACGGTCACGTGCGGGAGTCTCACCGTGAAACCCGATGCTTCAGATGCAATAAACTTGGACATACATCATCAAGATGCCAGGTAAATACTCAAGGGGAGGAGACGTTAGCGCCAGTCTCCTCCCTGAGCAAGTGAGAACCAAGAAATTGCCCGCTGTAAAAGTGCTCGTGGATGGGCGAGAGTGAACAGCTCTGGTGGATTCCGGCTGCTCACAGATGCTGGTGAGCAAAGCTGTGTGTCGCCATTGGAGACAGAAGGAAGTAGGAGTGCTGACGGCCAATGGGAAGACTTTGAAGTGCCGGGGGCACGGCAGAATAAAATTGGAAGTTGACAGTCTCAGCCTGTGAACATTGATGTCCTAGTCGTGGATGGACAATTGTTGGGTTTTGACCTGCTTATTGGCATCGACACGATCAAACAGCTAGGAGGTGTTCGCCTGACGGAATCTGGTGAGGCATACTTTGGAGACCTGGATGGATGTAAGGAAGCTGTAAGGAGTCGGTCGCTGCATCCACTGGCAAAACACATTCGAATGCAGAGTTGCTCCCTGATAACTCGCGCAGTGAGACCTTTTTTTGCTACAAGTGTTCTGGACCCAACCACATGGCGAAGGATTGTATGCAGGGACGCCAAGTGAGGTTGGACGGTCACGTGCGGGAGTCTCACCGTGAAACCCGATGCTTCAGATGCAATAAACTTGGACATACATCATCAAGATGCCAGGTAAATACTCAAGGGGAGGAGACGTTAGCGCCAGTCTCCTCCCTGAGCAAGTGAGAACCAAGAAATTGCCCGCTGTAAAAGTGCTCGTGGATGGGCGAGAGTGAACAGCTCTGGTGGATTCCGGCTGCTCACAGATGCTGGTGAGCAAAGCTGTGTGTCGCCATTGGAGACAGAAGGAAGTAGGAGTGCTGACGGCCAATGGGAAGACTTTGAAGTGCCGGGGGCACGGCAGAATAAAATTGGAAGTTGACAGTCTCAGCCTGTGAACATTGATGTCCTAGTCGTGGATGGACAATTGTTGGGTTTTGACCTGCTTATTGGCATCGACACGATCAAACAGCTAGGAGGTGTTCGCCTGACGGAATCTGGTGAGGCATACTTTGGAGACCTGGATGGATGTGCCGCCATTTCTATTGATGAGCCCAATTTCGGTGTGACATTCGATGAAAGGCAAAGAGTGTGGACTGCAACATGGAAATGGGCAAGTGGTCGCTCGCCCAGCGAGCTGACGAATAACGTGCAAGTGTACACTGTGCCAGACCATGCCCGGGATGCGTACGAGAAAGAACTCTTGCTATGGCAACGTAACAGATGGTTGCTGCCATATCCCAAGGAGGAACTTGGTCCACCCAAGGGTCTAATTCCCTTGATGGCAGTCGTGCAGGAACATAAGCGAAAGATCCGGCCGGTACTCGACTACCGAGAATTGAACGGATTTGTAGAAGCATTCACTGCCGATGCCGAAGTGTGCGCACAAAAGCTCAGAGAATGGCGACAGCAAGGAGTTGATCTGTTGCTCTTAGATCTGTGACATGCCTACCTACAAATTCACATTGACAAGAAGCTGTGGCCATTCCAAACAGTCATTTTCAAGGGCAAGCTGTTCTGCATTACACGATTGAGTTTTGGCCTAAATGTGGCATCACTCATGAAATCTGTCGTTGACGCTATAATGTCCCAAGATCCTGTGATCAAAAGTGCCACGTTGGCTTACATTGACGACATTTTTATCAATGAGAGCCTGGTTTCTGCAGCGCGCGTTTGACAGCACTTCACAGATTACGGCCTAGTCTGTAAAGACCCAAAACGGCTACAAGACGGAACTAGGGTCCTCGGTCTGCAGGTGTGGGGAGAGAACAGTACTCTCCGATGGAAGCGGGGTGGACAGATCCCGAAAATTCCCGACATGGTGACTTGTCGATGTGTGTTTTCCATTTGTGGGAAACTCGTGGGCCACTTCCCCGTGTGTGGCTGGCTGAGGGTGGCAACTGCATTCATCAAGCGCCGAGCAAGTGCGGTAACCAAGAGATGGGACGATGAAATCAGAGATGCCAATCTGCTTCGTATGCTGGAAGAGACGATGACCAGAGTGTGTGAAATGGACCCTGTTGGAGGAGACTGGTGCATAAATAGCAACGAGATGAAGGTCTGGGTGGACGCAAGTTCTGTGGCCACAGGAGTGGCGTTAGAGGCAAATGGAAGCATCGTTGAGGATGCTTGTTGGTTGCACCCGACCAATGATGCCAGGCATATCAATCTGGCTGAATTAGATGCAGCAGTCAAAGGCATCAACCTGGCCCTTCAATGGCAGGCTACAGTGTTGCATCTGGTCACCGATTCAGCATGCGTACATCGGTGGATATCCGACACCTTGACTGGGAAGGCATGTGTGAACACGAAGGTGGCTGGTGAAATGCTAGTGAGACAACGCTTGGGAACACTGTGGGAATTAACGGAAGAATATGGATTGACCATGGATGTCACGCTGTCAAAACTGCGCGGATTTCCTCACCAGAGTGCCATGCAAGTGGTTGGATCTACACAAGGAGGGAAAAGAACCAGTTCTGGAAAGTTGCGCTGCAATGAGGTGTCGACTGAATAAAAGTCAGGTGGTTGACGTCCACCGAGAAAGTGGACATGCGGGCGTGAAATGAACCCTATACTTCGCCAGACTTATTGACCCACTAGTGTCGAAGGAAATCGTGCGATCGGTTGTGAAAGCCTGCGAAGCATGCCAGTCTATAGATCCGGCGCCAATTCATTGGAAAAAGGGAAAATTGAGCGTGGAAAACAACTGGAGTAGAGTAGCAATGGATATAACCCATTACAATGGTGAGCATTTTCTAACGCTCATTGATTGCGGTCCCTCCAGGTTTGCAATTTGGCAGACATTGCGTCAACAAGATGCACATAGTGTCATTCACCAGTTGAGGTTGATTTTCTTTGAACGGGGCCCACCAACCAAGATATTGACTGACAATGACCCTGCATTCACTTGCAGACACTTTAAAGAGTTTGCAAACAGCTGGGGTGTGCAGTTAAGGTTCCGGTGCGCATATTTACCGGCTGGTAATGGAATTGTGGAACGCAGCCACAGAAGCATTAAGACCATTGCAGCAAGGAAAGGTTGTTCCATGTTGGAGGCCGTTTATTGGTATAATGTCACGCCAAAGGACGATGTCTCACCTTCCACGGCACCGGCTGACGTGCTGCATAATTACCACATCAGAGTAAAAGGCATTGAAGCCAAACCCCCACCAGAACCACAGATTATCGGAGGGGGATATGAAAAAGGTGACGTTGTCTGGGTTAAAAATCCGCACGGCAAATGTACAACCAAGTTCAGGACCGGGCGGATAACCGAAATTGTCAGCCCGCAAACAGTGCGAATTGATGGGGTACCACGCCATGTCAAAGACCTACGGCCATTTTCAGGATCATATGCATCGTCGGGCAATGAAACCGACACAGAAGAAAGTGAGCGGTTTATTTACTTGGGGTCAGGTCAACTAAGTGATGGCTCCAATGGTCCACTAACAGCGGACGCTGACGTGCATGACGAAACCTCAGATAACAGCCCATCTGAGGACGAACCTTGTGTCGTACCCCTCCAAAGGAGCACCCGCCAGAAGAGACCCACTCCCAAATGCACTTTTTGTGATGATGAGATCAGGGGAGAGTGTGGTGGAGACTTACCTTGCCGAAGCAAAAGAAGGCGGTTTGTCTGCACATGCGTTCATAGACGTAATGGAACCGCGAGGCGAGCTCATGCAAGGCAGTTTTTGGAATGACACGGCGCATGCGTCATTGGTGAAAGTGAGGCTCTCCGAGAGTGGGAAATTACGAGACCAAAAAAACACATAAAAAGAGCCTACTTCTGTTTTGGAGGCACTTCGCCGTTGAAGACTCGAGAAGGCTACACCGGTGTTCGGGAGACAGCGTTTTGCTTACGGTGCGCAGGAAATGGAGTCCCTAGTGAAGCAGTGTTCCAGGTTCTACGAGAAGCAGCTGGGAGAACAATTCCAAGTGGTTATTAATTTGTCTACAAACTACACTCCGAGAGGACACAAATACCCACAAGCAGTTATGCAAAAATGATGAAAAGGATAGAATGTATGTTGCTGAAAGAAAACGGATGTGGCTCAATCGTAATATTGTGTTAATAACAGGAAAGGTAGACTGTAACATTTTCCATATTGAGTTCCATGAATAAATGCAAATGATGAAAAGTGAGTGAAATTTGGCCAGCTTCATGCAATGTTGGACTTTACCATTTTTGCATGTTTTTTAGAGATGGATGTTGACTGTTGAATTGCAAGGCTTGGTGCGATGTTTATCTGGTGTAGGGTATTTAAACCTAGTATGGCGTGCATGCCATGCCGTGCTGTTTGCTGCTAGGATATTCATACCTAGTGCTGCTGAATGGACAATTTGTCAACTTGCTGCTGTGTGTTGACTGGTTCAGAAATGTGGGTGCTGTCATGTTGACAGGAAGATTGAATAGCACGGTGGCTTCATTGATCAGTCATGTAGGCCATATTGACTGATGAATAAACGCATGTGGCAAACGGTGATGAAAAAATTTTCGCGCCAAGCTGGTATGCTGATTTGAGAATATTTTTCAACACTTTCTATTAGGTTACTGGCACAAATTTGGTCTTCAATGTTGTGGCTACCAAATAACTGTAGAAGTACTTGCAAGATGTTGGTATTTTCTTTTTAAAATGAAGGAAACAATGATCACCATGACAAAATTAAAAAAATTAGGGTCTGGACATGGTTCATCTGTCCTGACATAGTGGAGATGTAGGTTGTCACTAATAGTATTCTGTGAAAGAATATTTGAAGATGTCAGCACTTGGAAACTTTGTTCTGCAAATTCAAGTTGAATGCTGGTGAAAAAGAACTTGGGAGGTATCTGATTCCAATGAGTCAATTTTTCTTTGGATTTGCTGCCGCCTCCAATACTAATAAATCAGACTTTCAGATGCCTTAGTTGTTCTGATAAGGGTTAGCCAAAGTATAATTAAAGTTTGTTCAGTTAATTTTTGGTAATTTCTTGGTAAATCTAGCTCAAGGCTAATGTGTCAGAGTTACATTTAGGCAGTAGTCATGTGCGGTCAATCTCCGTTCATCTTCATGGCCAGAATCTTGGATCTCTTTCTGTGTCTCTTCACGCATTCACTTTTATTGGTATTGGCCTTGAACTAGTGCAACCTTTTTTTAACAGGCACTTAGTTTTTAAGTTTCTTTCATTGGTTAACTGTCAATACCCAATACCTACATTAGATTTGTTCCCAGCCAGACTTGTAATGGAGTTTTAATCCCTTGGGAATATTTTTATAGTGGTTAACTCTTTTCATGAGATGTGCATCAGTATACCTCTCTGTATATCTAAGTAATAAAATTTATCATTAATTACCAGCAACCAAATAGTGTCACATTATTCAGTATATGCACAAGAAATTTTGCAGTTCTTCAGTCCACTCACCTTTTTTATCGCTCTTTTGAATACATCAATAAACCTTCTGCCTGTTTATTTGAACTTCAGTGGTAAGAAGAGGATGTTAGATGACTAACTAAATGAAGTTTACAGAAATCTGCAAATTCTTTTAACGAAAATTGAGTCCTGTTATCAGACACAATATTGTCCGGTATTTTAAATATAGCAAATAACTCCTGCAAAAAGTCTAATGTAACTTTGTAATTGGTGTCTTGCATCTGAAAACTTCAGACCACTTAAAGAAACTGTTCACCGCAACAAAGTAGTAAATCCCTTTATTGGCCCAGCATAGTCAATATAAAGTCTCGACCATGGTTTATCAGTTTTAGGCCAGGAATTTAATTTCATGGTAGGTGCCTTTGCAGCCAACATGCAATTTTTGCATGTTTTAGCCAGATTTTAGCTGTCTTCTTTTAAATTTACAATTCACTGGCATTCGTCTGTCAGATTTTGGAGAGTTAATTTTTGATCTTGTTCCAATTTAGTTAATCTTACTTTTATGTCTGTTTCTTTTGGTACAGTTTGACTCTGAACAAAGATTAAACATTTGAACATGTCCAGAGTTTATTTGCTTAATTTGAATGTTTTGCACTCTTTGTTTACAATGCTAGCAAAATTTGTATAATCTTCTTTCTTCAAAAGATTTAAACAATACCAACATGTGTTAAACAGAGAACTACACTTCCCAAATATTTTTGATAGTATTTTTATAGTTTCTGGAAACAAAATTTCCCTAGGATGTTTTGTGAGTATGTTTATATATTTTTCATGTTCCAAGGCTCCAAATTAGCATAGCAGCGAAGGTACTTTTTTCATCAGACCAATTTGAGCAATCTTTTAAAACAATTTCCTCACCTCTACGAAAGTAACGTCATCTTCTGGTTATATACAAATTCGCCTATTGACTTAATCACAGAATCTTGTGAAAAGATATTTGGATTTTCTGGAAAAATTTCTCTACTTGAGACAATTTCCAGCAATTTAGGAAGCTGTTTCTCTTGTTGTTTCTCCCACTTCTCAAATTCCTGTTTCTGAGCTAATTCCTGCTGTTTCATAAATTCAAGCAAGCATTTCTGGAAATCTTCCATTTTTATAAATGAATTTGTATTCATTCCAGTGTGTGTTTGTTCGTCTTTTTTCTATCAGTTGTGTTTTTCCGATATCAAACTGTTGTTCCATTATATTTGTTGTCTCAGATGTGACTTTTTGATTCTTCATCTTTAATCTGTTGTGTCAGATTATATTTTTTTAATCTTATTGTCAGCAAATCTGTTCAAATCTTCTTTGCCAAATCTGTTTGAATCTTCTTTGCCAATCTTTTGTATCACCGAGGTGGATATTATACACAAAGAAAGTGTGCTGTGGTATTATTCAGCACAATATCCAGTGCTAAACAGATATACACAGAATAGTACAGTAGTTGCAATGACAGAACTTACAATACAGAGAGGAGGGGTTTAGATCATAATAGTTGCTGAAGTAATCAGTCTGAATATTACTCAAATGACACTTGAATAGTACATCTCAAATGCTACTATTCTTTACTTAAATAAACCATTTCAAGTCATGGGACATTCCACATACAACAGGATACAACCACTGTCAATCACACTTCAATACCTGAATACTTATCACCAAAACAACTCAGACATCAGATCCATGTCAAGGCTAGCATGAAGCAATATGTTGATTGGAAATGTAATGTCGAGCCAAGTAACATGTGTCAGGAATTTAGTCATTGTCAGACACACTTCAATCCCCAAATCCTCATCACCAGACCTACATCAACACTAGCATGAAGCAATATGCTAATAGGAAATATTATGTTAAGCCTAGCAATAAGATAACTTATAAAGATAGTTTAACTACTATTTTTATAGTGGTTTTCTCATAACAATAAAGTCAACACATTTCCTGATGCAGAAATTAATACCGTTTTTAGACTTACATTCAATGTAGATTTATTTTCTCTATATAATGCTCTACACTGAATTGTAAAATGAAAAAATCCATGAAAACAACAATACACACATTACTGCAAAAAATATAGTTTTACAAGTATGACTATTTGCATTTTTAGTTTTGTTTCTCATGTTTTCACAAATTTTACCAATAAATGTTTGCTCTCTAGAATGATTTCAAATATTTTTGAAAATGTTAAATTCTATATTTGAAAGAGCTTGGAGCATATGCAATATTTAATGTTACTGTAAATTTTAAAATTAAAATCCTCTAAAAGTTCCAAATGACATACTTAGCAAGAATGTTTCTATTCTGTTTGTAAATTAAATTTGGATAATTTTCCTCTCAAGCATGAATGTTCATGTGCTTTTTTAATGTTGAATGATGTGAAAATGTTGATCCACATATTTCACAAAGATATGGTTTCTCTCCAGTATGAGTTCGAATGTGTATTTTTAAATTGGAACTTTGTGAGAATGCCGATCCACATATTTTACAAGAATATGGTTTCTCTCCAGTGTGAATTCGAAGATGCTTTTGCAAATGAGAATAATCTGAAAATGCTGAGTCACATATTTCACATGAAAATGGTTTCTCTCCAGTATGAATTCGAAGGTGCTGTTTCAAATGGGAGTTACCTGAAAATGCTGACTGGCATATTCTACAAGAATATGGTTTCTCTCCAGTGTGTGTACGAATGTGTCTTTCTAAACTGGAATTCTGTGAGAATGCTAATCCACATATTTCACAAGAATATGGTACCTCTCCAGTGTGAGTTCGAATGTGCCTTCTCAAATTGAAATTTTTTGAAAACGTTGATCCACATACTTCACAAGAATATAGTTTCTCTCCACTGTGCATACACATGTGCTTTGTTAAATCTGAATTTAGTTTAAATGCTAATCCACACACTTCACATGAACAGAGTTTTTCTCTAGTGTGTATTAGCATGTGTTTCTTTAAATTTGATAATAGTGGAAAAACTGATTCACATACTTCACAAGTATATGGTTTCTCACCAGTGTGTGTTTGCGTATAGATTTGTTGTTTCATGATTGCTTTTTTCATGTAAACTTTGTGAAAATGCAAATTTTATTTTGTTTTTTCTTGATTTTCATAGACAACTTTGTGCATTATTTCCAACAGAACATTGGAATACTTTATTTTATTTTTTTCCTTTATTCTCACAGTCAGCCTAAATGATGAGATGTTTATGACAATCTGACCTGTAAATAAAAAAAGGTATCATTAAAGAGGCAGATTTGTGCATTATTTCAACAGAACATTGTAAGACATTGTTTCAATCAAGTTCACACTATTAGATATTACTTGGTCAGTCATAAATGAAATTGATGGACAATCAAATTATATCCACATTTTTATACATTTTACTTCTCATAAACATAACATATCATTGATGAAAAAAAGAGAAAAACTGCTAAAAAACTGCTTACAATTTCATATTTAATCAGCCATTGTTAATTTTTTTAAGATCTAAAAACAAATGAAATAAAGGAAAGCTAACTTTTCACCTGATGTTAACCAAAACGTGATTCACTAAAAATCTATCCAGTTTTTGTTCTTCTGGGAATTTAGATAAAAGTCTTATTTTGCAGAAGAAGAAAAAAAAAAAAAAAGAAAATTTCAGTTAAAAAATGAATTTTAAACAAAATAAGGATGCAATCAACAAAATACTATAACATTTAGATGTACTGAGAAAAGGTAGTAATAAAAGAAAGAAAGTGTTGGCAATCATCAACAATATATCCACTTGTATAGATGAAAATATGACAATAATTAATAATCAAAATACTTCATAAGTTTTTGAATGTAAATTATGATCAGAGTTTATTTTTGGTTTCTTAGCAAGGAAGCATATATCTAAATTTCAAGAAAAGAGTCTCTAGTCATTTAAGCTCAATCCAAATTAGCTTTTACAAAAAAAAAATTATTTTTGATTAATAATGATTTTTACAAGAATTTTTTTCTGATTTTTTAAATTAGAAAACTTGATTAAGTTTCAATTCTTTTAAAACACTTTATTAACTTTAACCTTTAAGATGATTCTGCTTTTAAATGAAAACTATATTCATGTAGTGCAAAAAATGGCAGCTTACTTTTTCAAACCAAGTGACTGCATGTTGTGGGTATCAGAAAAGAAACAATGTGCACACGTGACTTGTGTTTATATATGAGAATGACATGCAAATTTTTGGTCACACCTCAATCAATTGGCCAAGATATAAACAGGTGCTGCTGATGAATTGGCTTAAAGTTGTTACACAGCTTGAAGGAGAATTAATTCTATAACATATTTCAGTATCATGACAGATAAAACATTTGATGTCAGTTGATATCCGAATTTGAAGGCTCATTGACCAGACAAGCAGATACGGAATGGATAGAAAAAGAACTTTGTAATCTGTGTTGAATCAAGAAGGTCGAAGACATTCTTCATTTGAGATTGACTGGCGGGGTATTTGTTGTCTACCAGCAGCTAAGAAAAGAGCAAAAAAGCAGATGCTGAACAGATAAAACAAGTCCTGCAGAATGCCTTCACAGTGGATTGTTTCCTGGGATATGTGCAGTTCATGGAGTTGTGATTGACCAATCTGTTGACATGTTTCTGGCCAATTTGAAGCTAGCAGGACTATTTGGTGGAATATCTAAGCAAGGACTGGCATGTGCATTCATAACAAGACAGCCATCACATGTTAAGCAACTACTGTGCATATCTTGCAGGATGGAAGACATGGAAGTCAATCAGTAGTTCTTTGTGTAGGTGTTACTTCCATAGGTACTCCATTGTTAGTGGGTGGTTGAATCTGGAATGTGTTATATACTACCTCCATTGGTATTTTCTTGGTCATTTGTAACAGTTTCAATGTATCTGTGTCTCAGTTGGTTTGTGTGTCTTTTACAGACAAACTTCTCTCCTTTAATTATGTAAATGACTCCTGATTCTTCTAATTACTAAACTGTCTTCCCAAAAGAATCCAGTCCGATAGTTCTTAAAGAAGACCTTGTCACCTTCTTTGAAAGATTTAACATCAAAGTTTGGTTTTATAAAAATCTTCTTTTTCTTTGGCCTATCAAATATTGATCGAATCTTTCTCACGTACATCACCTCAGCAGGCGACACATTTCCATTAATGTTCTGATTCGGCGTAATTCTATAAACTGTCAGAAATGTTTGAATATTCTTGTCTTCGGTGTCAATCCCATTAGCTTTTCTCATAGCTCTTTTAAACGTGTCAACAAACCTTTCTGCCTGTCCATTTGATCTCGGATTATACGTAGGCGTTATGTGTTCGTTTGCTAACGAATCACAATAATGTTTAAATTCAGCTCCCGTAAACATGGTACCGTTGTCACTCACAATTGTGTTTGGTACCTTCAGATGACTAAATACTTCATTTAATGCCTTTATCATATTTGCCGCTGTTGGGTGTTTAAATTTATAAACTTCAGGCCATTTAGAATAACTATCAACAATAATTAGGTAATAGTCTCCCTTTAATGGTCCTGCATAGTCAATATGTATTTGTGACCATGGTAAGTCCATTTTTGACCATGGCTGAGTTTTTATAGGTAGTGATTTTGCTGCTAACTGACAGCCTTTACAATGCTTCACCAAATCTTAAATTTCCTGGTCCATCCTAGGCCAGTATGTATAGCTCCTCATTTATGATTTCATTCTGGATATACCCGGATGACCCAAATGAAATTCTTTCAATATCCTCTTATGTAGAACACATGGAATTACCACTCTTTGAGCATACATTAGTGTTTCCTTGCAAATTGAAAATGGTGATACTTTATATCCTTTGTTTTTCTCATTCCCTTTTACTTGCTTAATCATCTTTTAAATGTAATTATCCGTTTTTGCCATTTTGTTAATTTCCTCCAGTGTTACCAGTAATTCACTAACGGTGTTCACCAGTACATCTGCAAGTTCTTTCTCTTCTTTTAACACTGCTATCACTGTTTCTTCCAACAACTCAAGGTTTTACAGGATTATTCTCGAAAGACAATCTGCATGAGCGATTTGCTTAGACGGAATAAATTGCATCTTAAAATTGTAATTTAATAAAATAACACTCCATCTTTGCAACCTATTTGCAGAATGAGTAGGTACTCCTTTTTTCGACCCAAAAATCGACAGTAGCACAAACGATCTCCCATAAATGAATCTGTGAAATTTCTTTACAGCATAAATTATAGCTAGCGCTTCCTTCTCTATCTGACTATAATTTTTTTCCGCTGGAAGCAATGCTCTCGAGGCATGAGCGATAGATTTTGATTTGCCATCCTCGGATTTATGTAAAAGAACAGATCCTATGCCATATTCTCTCGCATCTGACGATACAATTAATTCTTTATTTGGATCAAAGTGCACTAAAGCTAAATCTGACAATAAGCACTTTTTAATTTTTTTAAATGCTTCGTCGCATTCCCTTGTCCAACATCACTTTTTATTTTTTCTAATAATTTGTTTAATGGTTCTCTTAAATCATGCATATTAGGAACATATGGATTGTAGTAATTTGCGAGGCCCAGAAATGATTGTAACTTAGTCACGTTATCCGGAGTAGGCATATTTTTTATCGCTTCAGTTCTGTTTGGGTTAGGTTTCCTTCTCTTATGATCAATTATTTAGCCCAAATATTCGATCTTATTCATACAGAACTTGCACTTTTCGAGCCCTACCTTGAATCCATAATTCTTAATTCTTTTGAAAACTTCACGGACATGAATTTTATGCACTTCCACATTTTCACTTTTTACTAATATGTCGTCCAAGTATGCCATTGCAATATCTAGGCCCGACAACATCGTATCCATAATTTGTTGAAATACACTCAGTGCTACCTTCAAATTGAACGGTAAACATTTTAACCTATACAATCCTCTATGAGTGTTGATGGTTAAATATTGAGAACATTCCTCCTTGACCTTGATTTGTAGATAAGCTTCTGACAAATCAATTTTTGAAAAGATTTTGTCCCTATTCAACCTTGAAAATATCTCCTCCGGTGTGGAGAGTGGATATGTGTGATCCTTTAAACATTCATTCAGTCCAGTTGAGAAATCTGCACAAACTCTTATTTTATTATTTCCCTTTTTTATGTAGACTGTAAGTAATGCCCACTCAGAGTAATCTACCTTCTTAATTACTCCATTCTCTTCCAATCTCTGTAACTCTTTATCTCTTGTCTAACGATGCAAAGGGGACTTTTCTTTTTGGTTTGAATACTGGTTTTATGTTATCTTAAAATTTTCAAATTTCACTTCTGTCTGCATACAACAGCCAAGTTCATCTGCAAAGACTTCACTAAATTCATTCTTCAAATCTTTCATAAATTTTTCTGTCTGTTTAGACTTTCCTATATTCGACGCATTCATTTCCCTACAAAATGTATTCATGGGCTTCTCCCATAAATTAAATAATACAATTAAATCAATGCCAAATATATTTGTATTTTTTCCCAAAATCACAGACTTTAGTTTTGTGGATTTTTCCGTCAAATGCTACCTACATCAAAAATTCACCCTTGAATTCCAACTTGTTACCTGAAATGCCTCTTGCAAGTTTCTTAGTGTTCTGCAACTTTGGTCAGCCTATTTTTCTCCAGGTCTTTTCGTCAATTGTGGAAATGTCACACCCCGTATCTCGCAAACAAGTGATATTTCAACCATTTAATTTAATGTCTACATACTTTCTTGTACCGAAATCCTTCGTAACTTTTTTAGATAAAACCGTATTTATCCTTTTAGGCTTTTGATAATTTTTCTTTCTACACATTATTGCCTTGTGCTCCTTTTGTGCACATTCAAAACATTTTATTTCTAAAATAGCACTTACTTGTAGCATGATTAGTGCTGCCACATGATTTGCAGTACAGCCTTTCTTCTTTGTAGGCACGTTGTTTTACTTTATGTATTCCAGCAATACTCTTCTCTTTAATACATAAATTATGCTGTTTAATAATAATCTACTTCTAGCATTCCTTCAATATTTTCTGCAAAGTTATGTCCGTATCATGCTCCAACATTGCTAAAATCTTTGAACGAACTTCCTTGTCCTTAGGCACTGTTAAAACTTGCACAAAAATTAGGCATTTAGACATATCTTCCTTGATTTCTTTAATTTTGAAATGTTCACACTGGGAGTTAACTTTCCCAGCATACGAAACAACATCTTCGTCCTCTTCTTTCACGATATTTAAGCATTTAAACCATGTATGAAACAAACTGTCCCATTCGCCAAACACTTTTGATAATATTTCAACAGTTTCGTCAAATGAAATCTCTTCTGGTTTCTTTGGCAAAATGAAGTTTGTGTACTTCATATTTTCCTGAGCACTGATTTTTTTTGTAACAAAAGCATAATTTTTTCTTCATCGATCCATGAGTTACACCTTTTTGAAAAAATTGTTTTGTACCTTTTAAAAGTACGCAGGAAAAGTTATTCCCTCCTCAGGTTTGTCCTAAAAATTCTGAAAGAGAGTTTGATATACCCTCCGCAGAGAAAATTCTGGAACCTTCCTTTGGTTCATCTTGCTTTAATAATATTTTTTGCAAAACCTCTTGTTGTTTTAATATTTGTTGTTGAAAATCTGTTTGTTGTTTTTGTTGACTTTGCTGCTGTTGTATTATTTGTTGAACCGCTATGCCTAGCATCTTTGTAAATTCTGCTAATTGCTCCATGTTCCATACACAACAAAAATATGTATATGGAAAAACAAAAATTCAACCATACAGTTGACCAATAAGTTAAAAATTTGGCAAGAAAAATTTTTTTATGAAGGTGTACAAAAAACTACTTCTTACCTTAACTTATTTTTTTTTTTATATGGTTGTCACTGTTGAAGGTTCTTAAATTCTCAGCTGAAATATTTTCCTTAGCGCTCATATTTTTCATCTCCTCATTTAATATAGTTGTATTTCCTTAGGAGTCCTAATCCTTATTCGACAACTGAAATTTCCATGTGAATTTGTCTTTTTCTGTCACCAATTGATATCCTTTGGTAGTTTTTCTAGTTCGCCAAACTGGTATCAGGTGACAGTCATCTTCGTTGCCAAACTGATATCAGGCAACAGTCATCTTTGTCGCCAAACTGATATATCCCGAAAAGGAATACGGTGTAAATAGATCAGTTGAAGAATGGTACTCAACACCAGGAATAAGGTATAACAGATTTATTGTACTAAGGTACAATTAACAATAATACGCATATAGGCAAAAACAGATCAGAGCGGAATAGACTACCAAATAGTGAATGCCTTCACCTAAGACCTTCCTTCTTCGTACTTCTCATTACCATCTTTTATCAGGTAGAGCATTCTATTCTTGGGGGATGGCAGGATGTTCCACTATAACAGTCTGGCAAGAGAAGGAAGTGGACATACTTACCATGAATAGCTACACCCTTAAATGCAACAAAATTGGAATACAGCTCTCCTCAATATTAAGGTTTGGTAGTGAATAGAGAGCTATTGAGTTTTGAACTGTTGCCTGGATTCAACATTATTAAAAAGCTATGTCTACACCAAATAACTGATGGTGGCAATGCATAGTTTCCAAAGCATGGGATGGCTTGTTGTGCTGGCATTAAAACAGGAGAATCTGATTTCTGTGCCAAATTCAACCCAAACAATAAGATATGGTTGCATCATGGAAGTGGTCGGGAGGGGTCAAAAACCAGAGAATTTGTTAAACAGGATGCCTGAGTACCCAATAATAAAAGGTGTCAAGAAAGAATATGACCACAAACTGCAGACGTGGTTGGTTGTGGCCTTATCAAGAAAAGAAACATTGTCCCCAAGAAGCTTAATTCCATTCATAAAAGTTGTGTAGAAAAATAAAAGTGCAGCCAGTATCAGACATGGGAACTAAATAAGTGCTTAGATATACACTAAGCCAATGTCAATGTGTGTGTGTGTGTGTGCACAAAAACTGAGAGAGTGGTGCCAAAAAGGAACTGATGTCACTATCCTTGACCAAACTACAAGTGCACATCCAAGTACTTGATAATCTTCTGTATGGTCAACAAAATTCTATCAAAAATGGGCACATTACATAATATTCCATATACATAAAAAAAATTTAATTATTTTAGAAATTTTGCTGCATAATAATTTGTATTAAGTTTTCAATTTTTGATGAGTAAATATAGTTTTCACTTAATAACAATTATACTTAATGCAGTCAAAGTAATGCAGAAATTTTAAAGACTTGAAACTTTATAAATTGTTAAAATGAAAATTTTAAGAATGAAAAAAATTGTTTCAAGAATATAAATTTAAATAAAATTTAGATAAAAATTTATTACTCATTCAACAAAAACGTTTTCTCAGACAATAGGGTGCTTGATGAATCTAATTTCCAAAAGCAATTAAAATATTTTCTAATTAAATAATGTCATCATTTTGTTGCCTTTTTTATTTTATGATTGGGAGAAGATTTTCAGGAAATGAGTAGTAGTCTAAACAAGTAAAATTGATGACTTCAAGGAGTCCTGCTTTTACTTGATAAAAAATTTTGTAAAAAGAATTCTCACCAAATTTTAGAAAAAAAATTCAGTTCATTTGTAAAGAAGTTTCATTAAAATCTGACAATTACTTAAATTTTGTAAAAATTTCTAAATCAATGTTTTTCACTTAAAAAGAAGCTGCAAAAACACTGTCAATGTTACATTGACCACTGACGCAAAAAAAAAGAAAAGATTTTTTAAACAAATTTTGAACTTGCTAGAAAGAATTAAGAATAATTGAAATAATACTTTGGACTTTCCTCTTAAAAAAAAAACAAATATTTTGATGGTAAAACTCCATTTTTATCAAGCTTGTGATATTTTTTTCATTATGCTATGCTGTTTTTTAAATGAACTAGAGTAGGAACCTACAATAAAGCAAAAGGGTCATGCCATGTCAATTTACTAGGGCATTACATCCACCAACACCAAATTACTTGAAATTTGACACAAATGTTCCTCTTCATGAGTTAGAAAAGTGTGACAAATTATTTTCATAATAATTTTTGCATAACATCTACAATGCTTGCTCAAGTTCACTAAAAACTTTTGTGATGGTTTTAAGTCTACTTAAGAAGATATGGCCCTGCCAATTTTAGAGTTTTTCTTATGTATGTACAGGATTTTCAAGAAAGATTAGAATTAGAGTCAATCATCTTGATGCTCCATGACCTCTAAAATGTTGATATTGTTCTAAGTAACTTCCTAAACAATTCTATAAAATTGATTTTATTAATTTTAAACAAAAGATAATTTAAATATATTTTGCAGATATTACTTTTTGTACAGATTGTCTTTAAAAAGCAGTAAACATTGCCTCATGTATGATAATCAACAGTGCATAGAAATTTTTAAATGGCACTTAACAAATGAAGTTAAAAGAAATTCTGTTTGTGTTTCTTTTAATTTTATTTTGGTAAATTATTTTCATGAAACAAAAAACATTTGACTTTTTCATTCTCAAAAAAGTCATAAGATAAATATGAATCTTTAAAACACAATATTTGTAATTGGCACTTAGTATACTTACATAGTTGAAGAAAATGCTTTCACTACTTTTTTAAATATTTTTAAATAATTTTTCAAAATTATTTTTATGAAACAAAAATATTTGATTTTGTTTTAATCAGAAGAAAGTCATAATAAAAATGAATATATAAAGAGCCTTTAAAAGATTACATTTAAAACTACACTATGCACTAAATTTTGTTGTGCATATAGACTAAATTTTTTTTAATGTAATTTTTTGTAAAGATAATTTATCCATCTTGGACAAATGATAAACTCTACCATTTGCTGTTGTAGGAACATCAACAGTGCACAGAATATTCATTAATGGTACAAAACATATAACCTTAAAATCTTCTTTCCAGTAAAATGAATGTGACGGAAGAGCTGGGTGCATGAATTTAATCATCATACATATCCTGAAACAAATTTACTGTTTTTTTTCAACCCAATACAAAAGGCATATATTAGGTCATAGTTTTCATCTTCACTACATTGTTTCATAACTATTTTATCTCTGGCAAGTGGGATAAATTGATGAAAACTTCTTGCTCCTGTAACTATGGATGCATTTTCAAATCTCATGGTGAGACTCCTCCTCACTTCTTAAGCTTCTTCCTTTTCAACCAGAATGAATACCTTCAATTGCAGATTTACAATATTCAAACATAGATTCTGGGCAAAGGATTTATTTGGTAGTCGGTCTTTGGAGACTTTCTTTGCCTCAATAATTTTTTTCTGTACCATATAAACAAATGCTACATCATGTGAGTTGTCACTCGACATAATGCAGAAACATTCACTTTGTATTGCATTTTCAAGCTTAATGTAAAGTACATTGTGAAGTATTCCAATGATAACTCTGGATCTCATCTTGAACTATAAATTTGTAGTTCTCGGCAAAATCTCCCAGAAACAAAATTTCACTATCACTAATCTCCTCTTTTCTTTAAGTACCTTGATTGTGATTTAGCCAAGTAAGAATGAGATGCTAATTTATTCAGTTGCAAAACCAATGTAAGTTTGACAGGATTCCTCTTGTGTTGTCAAAGTCGATTGGTCAGTTGTTGTCCATTGGGAGAACAGCATTATCAGTATATCCTTTGATAGTGTCAAAGAAATTTTTCAAATTGCCCTGATGATTTAGGACAATTTGGGTACCTATGAATCATACACTCTCTGCTATTGGTATTACAGACAATATATTTTCAGAAATCTTTATATGATAGATTCAGTGGCTCCAGTAATAATTTCATATTTTGGTGGATAGTGCATACACATACAACATGTGTACCTGCACTACCAGCAAGGACACACCATTTAAGCCTTAGATTACAACATTTTGAAAATCCCTAAGGTACTTTTGGGTTTTGTTCCTTGAATGCTCTGAAGGGCTCATTTAGGTTGGACAAGATGAGTCTTTTCTGCTGATGAATGTTACATTTAATACTAACGTAATCTTTCCTGTCTGCCATCAGTTGAGTATATTCATCATCTTGGTAAAATGCTTCCACTAACTGTGCAATATCAGCAGGCAAAGACTTGCCCCTTTTTGGTTCTGACACAGCTAAAATACCTGCTTCCAAACACAATTTGCGAGCCTTGCATACAATGTGTTCTGATACACCAAACACATCCATGACAGTAGGGGCAAGTGTCAAGACCTGTATTATGAATTTAGTTGATTCCACTGTCTTCACTTTTGCTACAAAAAGTTCTATCATTTTATCAAAGCACTTAGCTTTATCTAAAATCTCCTTTTTGATTTTTAAAGCTTCATGATTCAACAGCTCATAGTCAACGTTTAATGACTTGGTTATTTTGGTTTTTACACAATGCATTGCAGAATAAATTTTTCTTATCTAAAGTATCTTTTCCTGAGTAATGAAGTTCTTTTGTTTTCTGTCAAGTGTAGGCTTGAAATAGTTAAATATCTGGATTCTACACTTCTTATTTGCCCTACATACCAAATTTCAGAAATATTGAAGGTATGGAAGTGTCTTTCTTTAATTTTTAAATAACACTGAGATTCGGCAACGTTACACGGCCTTAATTTACAGACAAAATAGGAAAATTATACACCCCACTTAAAATTGGAATGGTAAAGTCTAGCACAAAATAATTTGGCACACTTTCTTAACTCATGAAGGGGAACATTTGTGCCAAATTTCAAGTAATTCAGTGTTGGTGGGTGCAGATTTCAACTTTTTGCTGGTGTTTTGACATGGAATGACCCAAAAGCACCTAAAAAGTAATCAATAAAATATTACATTGCTGAAAATATTTGTTACTTTTGAAACATTACTGGGTCGTTAAATAAGTTAGTTCATTTAAGATGCGAAAAAATGTCACTTCTGATAACTTATATTTAAGCTGTCAATTCAGCAATTTAACACTTCAAAAACAAGTCACAGCAGTTAAGACATACCTTTTTTTCTACTACATTTTTTAACAAAAAAAAGAAGTAATGTTTGTTTCCAGTCAGATTAAGCAAAGTTGAAATTTTCTAAAAAAGTAGATTTTATTTTTGTAAGATTTTCAAATGGAGAAATTAACTTTTCTTCACAAATTACTCATAGATTTTATTGTAAACAAAAGGACAACTTTATTCCAATTAATTAAATTTGGTTTTAAATATGCCAAAGTATTTTGCATACTGGGTATTGTAAATTTAAATCCTTTAACTTTGAATTAAAGCAAAGAAGAAAGTTTCAAGAAAGATTTTTTTCGTTCTTTTTAAACATTGGGTATTGTGAACTGTGAAAAATACACTGTGGCGGAGACTTACCTTGCCAAAACAAGAGAAGGCAGATTGTTTGCACATGCACTTGTAGACGTCATAGACTTATTGCTGAAATAATATGGCACATGCATTATTGGTGAAATCGAGGCTAACACAAGCAAGAGATCTTGGTTTCTTGCCTGAGACCAAGGACAGATAAAAGGAGCCAACTTTTGGTTTCAGGCCAGTTAGTGTTTGAGACTTTGAGACCCCTGTTTAAGTTCACTTCTGCAGATAGCAAATCTACATAGGATTTCAAAAACTTTCCCAGTGCCCCTGGTGTATTTACATTTATTCGGAATACCAGAGGTAACCTTAAAGTATGAGACCATCTAGCAGCTGCGAAAGATTAATTTCCCAAAATAATGATGACCTGCATTGGAACGCCCAAATTAAGGAACATGGCGCAATTATGCACAGGGAGGGTCCTAGTGTTACTCCATCCCTCTTTATATAGGACGTTGAAATAACCTACTTTACAGACATAAGCAGGATTGTCCTTGACAGATGAATTATGTCTGATATTAGCACTGGGAATCTGGGACAATCTGTTGGGGTTCTTACTGCTGCAGATTTCTATAAGTGATTAAGTTTTTTTTTTCTCTTCTGTAAGTGAATTAAGTAAGTGTAAGTTTTTTTTTCTCTTCTTAGAGATTGTAAGTGATTAAGTTTTTTTTTTCTCTTCTTAGTCTTAAACTATGTCTATCGAGATAGACAGCCTGAATGTGAGGGGCTTGATGGATCAGAGTAAGGTTGCTCACCTGCTTTGTCATTCTGTCATTCGGTGTGGATGTTGCCACAATCCAAGAGACTCACTTTGCAACGGTGATACCTGCCTGCTGTCTAACAACTTTGTTGTCTATTTAGCATATGTGGATTGACAGGCCAGAGGTGCTTTTTGCTGGTCAAGCACACCCTGGACGTGAGGGTGGACATTGTTCATGTCGGTGCCAAGGGCTGGTTGATCACAGCCGATATTGCAATGAAAAACAGCTTGTTTCGGGTCATCACTGTTTATGTGCCTAATAACTGGGAGGAGCATGTCTTTTTTTTTGGCAGTTGGGGCCATTAGTTGGGGACTGGAATGCCATCCTGGACCCCAAGATAGAAAGGAGGCAGGGAGCTAGTGGGAGGGCAGGTGATCATAGTCTGATTGATGATTTTGGTCTCGTTGATTGATACCAGGTTGATTACCCTAAGGAGAAGATGTGAATGTGGGCTCTTATGTGGCTAGATACCTGGATAGAATGTTAGTGAGAGCAGCCAGCATAGATCTATTAGATTTTCCGACAATCCGCTGGTTAAGATACTCAGACAACAGACTCATCTGTGCTCAGGTGGTGTTAAACACTATGATTAGAATGGCTAGCTACTGGAAATTCAATTAATCCTTACTGAACAGGCGAGACTTTCGGGAGCAGCTAATTAATGTAGTGCAGTGGGAGCTAGTGTGGGTGGTTATCTGGAATAGGTGGTAAGAGAGGTTTAAGGATAAGATTAGGTCCTTCACCACAGAGTATAGCCAATGGCTCACACTAGATAAAGCTAACAGGTTGAAGGCTCTTGAAGATAGTTTGCTCCGGGCAGAGGCTAGGGAGGATCCTCTAGATATAGCCTTAACTAGGAAGGCCCCGGAGCGTTTGGCTAGCAAGAACTACATTGGTCAGGTAATTAGGCATAAGTTAAGCAAGATGTCTTCTGAAGCTGTGAACATGGGTGCAGAATTGCACAAGGAAGAGATCCATCACATCTACTTTCTACTTTCATGTTGTACCGAAGCAACATTGAGGTGGTATTGAAGGCACTCGAAAAGTATGAGGTCACGGGGGCCAAGATTAATGGCGACAAGTCTTCTTGCTTGCAGTTAGGTGCCTGGAAGGAGGTTGATCTTCCAGGGCCCTTTGGTTGGATGGACAGTCTTGTCCACATTCTCGAAGGGTGGTTTGGGCCTAACCTCCAGCTGTAGAAAAATTGGTCAGAAGTACAGGCAAAGGTCGGCACAGTAGTCAGAACTTGGTGCTGAAGGAGGTTGTCCTTAAAGAGCAGGGCAGAGGCATGTGCCGTTTACGTCTTTCTTCTTGTCCTTAACCACTTGCCTGTACTTCCTCTCTGTAAGTTTACTATCGTTTATCTTGTGGTGGAGATGCAAGCATCATGTTGACAGAGAAGTCTGTGCCCAATATCCATGTCATGGGAGCTTGGAATGCCGCACTTGGTGAGTCACAAGTTTGCCTATAGGCTGGCTTTCCTATGCTGCCCATTGACGAGAGACTCAGTGTTGGCAGGGATTGTGAGGGAGGCATTCCTTAGCCTTACTATCTCAAGCTGTGAGCGCCATCGTAAGCCTCAGGATCAATCAAGTTTCTTTATCAAGTGTCGGTTGGCCTTGAGAGTCATTCCTTGGTCCAGTGACCTTTCTCAGCTTAGGAGAGTCTTCTATCATGAACTAGTGGAGGGTGTTACAAAGGATCCATTACATGACGTGCTTGGCTTGTCAGTGAATGAGTTCCACTCGTTTTGGTCTTTGGTGCCAGCAGTGAATTATTTTAGCAATCCTGAGTTTTCGCTTACCTGGTGATTGGTTCAAAATAAGCTGTCTCTCAATGATAAAGTCATCATATAGAGCTTGGTGGGCTTGCCAGAATGTGAACCGTGTGACCTTGACTTTAAGGAAACAGCTTCAAGTGCTTTCTATCACTATCCTTGTTTTCACACCCTATGGGACCATGTTGGTGAGTTGACGACTCGTATCACACCCCAAAAAGCTTGTGCTCATTGATCATGTATACACATGTGACAATGTGTTGCCCCTGTACTTTTGGGTGAAATGGATGGTGTTTTAGTCGCTGCTGGCCAGGGCCTTATTGGCAATTTGGACAACGTGAATAGAGGAAGTCTTGCGAGGTCAGTGTCTTTCTCATCAGGATCTGATCCGATGTTTTAAGCATCAGCTCAAAATGAAGATTAGAACTAACAGAAAGGAATTGGTTTCAGCAGAGTTCACCGAAAGGCGAGTGACTGTAGCAAGTTTGGTTTGTGTGAACGGGGCTAGCCTTGATTTTCTCTTTTAGGTCTCATCACATTGGGATGGTTTCCTGAGGAACCTTCCCCTGGTTAGGATAGTCTTCACTGGTGTACCTAGTTAATGTGAGTATGTGATGTTTCCAGCCTGCTCCTGGCTTCTTCTTTGTTACGATCAATGTCGAGATTCCCAACCTACCCCAGATTTTTGAATCCTGTTGTTTCATCTCAACTGGGTTAGAATTTTTCTTTCCCCATGGCCATATTTATTTTTCCTTCCCATCTCTCTTAGCAAGAAAGCCTCTTGATTTTGTTTAAAGAACAGAATATAGCGTTCTCATAATTTTGTGGGTTTGATGGATTCAACTACTATCAGTTTATTTTGTGTACTATTTTGAAATTTTTGGTTTCTTGTCCCCTCCCCTTTCATTACATATCATCTATAGAATTTTATATATTTTTATATGCATATATAATTTGTAACATTTTTTTTTTAAATTCATGGGAAGATTCTTGTTAGGTTACCTAAAAGTATGTGGTATTTTGGTATATGGTGGATTGCTTGACAATGGATGGGTTCTTAAGGTGAATGAAAAAATTGTAATGAGTCATTGGGTTGTGTTTCTGATTAGCTAGCTATAAGACAGTGATGACCAGCCTCAGCTTTTTCTCCCCTCCTCAACTTTGACCTTCTGTCAAAATTGTAAATTTTTACAATAAATCTTGTTAGTTTTTGAAAATGTGAAGGCTACACTAGTGTTCGAGAGAAAGAATGAACAAAAGTATTATTGTTTACAGTGTGCAGGGAATGGAGTCCCAAGCAAAACATTGTTCCAGTTTCCGCATTAGCAATTGGTGAGAACAGATTCAAGAAGACATGCATTTTTCAACCAACCACAATTTGTTTAACTACTACATACACTATTAGGTACCTCCACTCATTTTTGATAACTTTCAAATTGTAAAAATTTTATTGAAACTTTTATTTTGGTTTTAATTGAAAGCTAAATGATTAAATTTACGATTTCCAGTAAACAAAATACTCTGGTGTATTTCAAACAGAAATTATATTGATTGGAATCTAAAATTTTGAGATTTTTCAGCCATTTTTGAGCAATCAATACATTTGCAAACAAAAGTTAATTCTCAGTTTTAAAAAGCATGCAAAAATAAAATATTCATCTGTGACACATTATTAATGTTAAATTAATTTGATTTACACAAGTATTACTTATTTATAGCATGAAATTTAGAATAAAACTATTTTTAAACACAGTTCAATTTGCTGACTTTTTCACCATATGTTGACAGATTTACAAATGTGAGATAAGGTAAGATAAAAGTGTATGGCAATAACAACTGACATAGTTGTACAATTTTTTTCCAAGAACAGGAAAATACTCTGAAACATATAACCTTTTAATTTACATAGAAATTACCATAGAAAAAATACATCAAATACATAAAAAAAAAATTAAAAAATTATGATTTGTATTAAAGATAAAAATTTTCGATTAGTAAATAGAATCTTTGCTTAAAAAGTTTATAAACTAAACCCACCAAATCTTTGAAGTAATTTTTAAATATTTTTGAAATTTTATAGATTATAATTAAAAAAACAGAAATGAAAACAATTCTTTAAAAATTTCATTACTAACCGAAAATTTTTTCTTCAAACTATAATGTCCTTAATTTATAATTATTCAAGCAATTAAAAGTTTATCAAATTAAATAATGACATAGTTATATTGCATTTTTTTTTATTTTACTATTGAGAGCAGATTTTAAAAAAAACAAAACAAAAAAAACAGATAATTTACATTCCCTAATGAGCCCTGTGTTTAACTAATAATAATAAAACTGGTTTTCCCAACAAAATTTAATTTCTATAAAATTTCATGACTTTCCATGGAGGAATGTTAATAGGTGTAAAAAACATTTTTACCAAGATTTTTTAAAAATAATAATTTCAAAAATAATTTCATTTAGGTACCTCCAAAAAAAATCACTGCTCATTTTCGATACCTCAATTTAAATTTAATTTTTAAAAATAAAAATGTTTTCTTGAAGCTTTAATTTTAGCTTTACTTGAAAGCCAAGAGATTAAATTTACTAATTACAGTAAGCAAAATACCCTGGTTTAGTTAAAACCGAAATTATATTGATCGGAATCACAAATTTAACTGCTGAAAAAATTTTTTTTTAAATTTATCGCCATTATTGACTAATCAACACATTATGTAAACAGTAGCTAAATTTCTGTTTTAAAAATCTTGCAAAAAAAAAAAAATACCTCCTTGACACGTTATTTAAGTCGATTTTTATAATTGAAACTTACCTTTATCTGATTTCAAACAAGTATTAAATGCTTACTGTCGGAAAATTTACGAAATAAATCACTCTTTACTGACGGTAGCACTCTTGTCAGCAGTTATCTAAGCGACAAATTATGTGTTGACAAGTAGCAGGTGTGAATGACGTTTGGATGGCGACCAAAAGTGACAAAAAAAATTCATGTAGCTTGAAACGTAACATTTGGAAATTAAAATTTTTTTTTTGTTGTTTTTTAACTAAATAGTAAAATTAAAAATTTAACATTTTCAGCAAGTATAATATTTTATAGAATTTTAGTTTAGATTTATAGCTAGACTATGCTTTCTGAATAAATAAAATATGCTTTCTGAATAAATAAAAATTTAAATTTCTTTTAAAAGAAAGAATTAAATTAAAATAACTGAACTAAGTTATGTTATTTATTAATAGTTTTCTGAAATATTAAATATTTTTATGTTTAGATATTACATATTTATCTTAAATTATTTATTAATATGCTTTCTGAAAAATTAAAAAAATTAAATTTCTTTTAGAATAATTTTAATTTAATAAAAAAAGAATGAAATTAGAATCAAAGTGTGGTTTGTGCCATTTTCGATGTAAGGGGAATTCATCCAAACACTTTTAACTTCTAAAAACAATACGACCTCTGCGGAAACTTGTTATGACCCCTATGGAACACCGTACTTAATAAAAATTTCCAAAATTTAATTTTTTAAAATTATTTTAAAAGTAAAATGGGTGAATGATTTTTATTAAACTTTTCAATTTTCGATAGGCAATATGATAATCAATTCTTAAGTAAAAAAGAAATTCAACAACGTTTTTATAACAGGTTTTTAAAATATTTTTAACACTTTTATGAATTATTATAATAAAAAAAATAAAAAAATATAAATAATTATTTCAAAATTTTATTAGTAAACGAAAAAATTTTTTCTTCAGACTATAATGTCCTTAATAATTATTATTTATTCCAGCAATTAAAAGTTTATCAAATTAAATTATATCAGAGTTTTATTGCATTTTTATCTTACTCTTCGGAGCAGATTTTTGGCCAGGTTGTCCACTTTAAAATAAAAAACATAGATGATTTATATGTCCCAATGAGTCCTGCATTTAACTAATAAAAAAATTTTTTACAGCTAATTAAAATTTATTAAAATTTCATGGATTTACGAAGAGTGGGGGTAACAGAGTTAAAAAAAATATTTGCACCAAGATATTTAAAGAAATAATAATTTCAAAAATAATTTCATTCATTTTTTAATGAGTACTGAAAGTTTCATTCAAATCTGACTATTATTTGATTTTTGCGAGAATTTTCAAATTAATGTGTTTGTTACCGGGGGGGGGGGGGTTGTGTCATCATTACGTAACTCATTGCAATAAAGGCGTAAATTTTTTTTTAGCCGCTAACTCAAATAAAAACAATATTTTCTATCAAAATTTCGAAAATATTAGCAGGGATTCAAAAAATTTTTTAAATAATTAAAAATTGCTTTGATCTTTCCTCTTAATAAAAATATAAATATTTTGATGGAAAAAGTTTGTTTTATTAAGTTTATGAAATTTTTTATTCATACTATGCTGTTTCATGCTGTTTTTTAGCGATTTTTTTGGAGGTACCTATTAGGTACTTCCACACTAAAATCGCTGAAAAAACAGCATAGTATGAAGAAAAAAAGGCCCATGTAGGGTTTGATACATTCACACCCACACACACACATGGTCATTCAGCATTCATGTGATAACCTTAGTTATCGCGTAAACGCATGCCGATAAAAACAGGGAACGTCACGTGGTACGCCGGTTAGGATTTTGTCCCGGGCAAGAGCAGACATGTTTCCCTAACTCACACAAACACACGCGCAATTTTTTTATTTCTTACCAGCATGCACACACAACACTAAAAAACTCCAATTGGAACATTAACTTTCATTCAAACCGGACTTTAAAATAACTTTCTACCGAACATTTTACGTTTCTGTCCAGACAAAGGGAAAGAACTTTTCTTTCCTTACTTTTATGCATGCTTTCAACCCTATGTAACCTTTGTTAATATATTATTTTCCTGGTTATTTTCGCATTTTCGTCTTTCTTATTTCCTGCTTTATTTCCTGACACAAGTAACGTCGAGTCGACTCATAAAGCTAAATTAGTAAATGGACGCTTCTTCCTCTACAGCCCCAAACTTAAAAACAAATTTTTTCCATCAAAATATTTATGATGTTATTAAGAGGAAAAATCAAAGTATTTTTTAAAATTATTTTTAAAAATTGTTAATCCTTTCTAACACGTTTGAAATTTTGGTAAAACATTTTTTCATTCTAGTTAGCACGTAACCAAGTCATTTCGAGATTTTACAATGGAAAAGTGCACAACTCATTTTTTGTTTTCTGGTGACGAACACATTAATTTGGAAATTCTTGCAAAAATCAAATAATAGTCAGATTTTAAAACTTTTAGGAATTATTCACAAATGAATGAACACAGTGTATCGAAATAGGAGTTTAACAGCTCCTCTCAAATCTCTATGAAGATTTCTAATAAAATAACAATAACATATACACTATACAATTCGTTCATTACTGAAAGTTTTTATTTATTTATATCGGATTTCCCTGAATTTTGGTATTTAAAAAAAAGCCTAAAGGTCAATGGCAAAAAGAAAACATCCATTTAGTACGTAAATTCTACAGAGATTTATTAAAGTATGCAATCTAATTTTATTGCCAATCGATGTGAATTTTGTGACGAGTCAGCAACCTACTGGTAAAGCAATAAAAACGCAGTCAACAATTAACTTACACTGTTCTATCCTGATTTGTTTGACCTGCAGATAGTTAACGTTTCTTCTTCTGAAGAACGTATTTCAAGGGAAATAATTCATGAACCTGAAAAATCAAAATGCTTTTTCATTTATAAAAGTCAATTGTTTTCCTTGTTTTAATGACAAACCGACCATAAATGGTAAGAAAAACAGGAGCAAAGACGAAATTTTACAGAAATTATAAAAAAAATGGACAATGACACGTAGCATCAGAAAAGAGAAAACTGAAATTTCTTGTGGGGGGGGGGGGGGCACAATACGGAAAGAGGGCTTAGAAATTTTGACATTCGCAGTACAATACATGAAGGCAAGAGAGACAGATAAAAAGCAGTGTTCTAATCCCAATGAGGAATAAATGAATATTGAATATTGTATAAAAAATACAAGTGTGGCAAAAGGCTAAATGTGGAATCGCGGAGGCTGATCATCATTGGTTTATATAACTTTTTAGTTACATTCACTGGAAAGAGAATATGTACATACCGTGATGACCAGAACAACACTTTCTTCATTGGAGGGTATTGTTGTAATATAGTTGCTTTCACCTTTGTGTTTTAACTCTTTTAAAAGAACTACGTGAAGTAGATCTATTTTTTTTAATCTGTCACAATATCGTATTGAAATTGCAAATTAAAAAAACAACAAAACTAAAAAACATCAAGTTCAAGTAGGTATGCCGTGTTTTTCGCTGACGAAAAAAGGTTCCAAAAAAATTACTAAAACAACTTTTTCTCGTCTGTTTAAAAGAGAAAAAGAACAAAGTACTTTTTTAAATTTTATTACTTTTAATTTTCTAATCCTTTCTCTTTTAGTATGTTCAAAAAGTCGCTTATTTTTGTCTTAGTGGTCAATATTCATAAAATTCAGGTGTAAACATTGATTTGGAAAATTTGTGCTATTAAAACAGCAAATAAACTTGAAGCAAATACATTAAAGACGTGAAAAATTATTATTTCTATAGAAAATTTTTAATTGGCCTTTAATTGGACGACTGCTGCTATTCTTCAACTTACCTTTCACTTTTAGTTTTTTCATCGAAAAACACGCAAGATTTAAGCTGCTGTTTTTGGACTTGATATTTCTTCTTCAACCTCGAAAATATTTCACAATCAATAAAACTTCCTATTTTCAAATTAGTTGCAATAAAAAAAAAATAGAAGGCTCGGAGTATGATAAAGCAAATATTAAACAGAACAGATTTACAAGAACCGGTGTAAAATAAGAATTGGTTCCTTGCTCAAAATACTTTCCAGACAAACCATGTTAGAACATTTTATCGCAGTCCAGTTTTCAGAGTTTTTTTTTTTCATAAAATTTATTGTTACATGTTAAGTAAAAACAATAAAATTAAAAACTCTTAAAAATCTGTTCAAGAAATTGTTCCAATGGAAATTAGAAAATTAAACAACAAAATTTGGTAAAAAATGCTTAGTTTTTTTGAGTGGAGGTGAATTATGAAGTTGCACACGTGTACACACAGTATTTCAAGTGTTAGTAATAAAACAGTGTAAGTATGAACAAAGCTATACAATATTGTCCTACGTCGATGGCACGACTCGAAGTTTCATGCGTTATGCAATCATCAGACAGACAGAGAGAAAAAATTATTGTCAATAAAGTTGTTGATTTTATGCTCGACTTTCTTTGATGAAACCTCCACTTTCGCTATAAATTTAAAGAACAAAATTTAGTATTACATTTTTACCAAATTATATTAATTGATTCTTAAATTTATTAATTTTCATCCAAACCAAACTCTTGGACAAACGTTGAATTTCTAAGAGTTGTTTTTGTTTTTTCTGTTTTTTTCACCTTTGTCTATTCTTTTGATCCGGACTATTTTTAAGTAAGGAAAAAATTTCCTTTTATACCGTTTTCAATATTTCTTTTTTCTTCTGATCAAAGCCTGCATGCAATCCGTATTGTTGAAATAAATGAATATTTTTTAATAGCAATTTCTTTAAAAATCTGAAATTTTATTAATTACCAAATATTGTGAACGTTGTGAAAGAAATATCAAGTTCAACAAGAGATCCCTAATGTTGTATGTTTTTCCATAAAAAGCTTTTCGATTCGTAGTGCAAAAGAAAGGTAAGTTAGACGAACCGTTATATTTCCAAAAAGACCTTCAACAAAAACAAAAGCATTTGCAATCATTTGATAAATGACTTCTTCGAAAAATAGTAAGTAGTCTAAAAGTAGGTTCCGCCACTAAATCGCCGAAAAAACAGCATAAATAATCAAAATTTTAAGGAAAGAGCAAAGTATTTTTAAATTATTTTAAAATTTTTTTTACTCCTTTCTAACACGTTCGAAATTTTGGTAAAAATCTTGTTTTTATTTTCGTTAGTGGGAAACCAAATCTTTACGAGAGTTTAATGGATAACGTAATAAATCAGTTTTTCGTTCGACAACAAAATTTAATTTGGAAATTCTTGCAAAAATCAAATATTGCTGAATTTTGATGAGACTTTCAAGATTTATTCACAAGTGAATTAAATTAATTTAGAAATCATTATTCTTCTTAAGAATATCTTCGTAAAAATATTTTTTTTTTTTACATCTATTACCGGTAAATTTTTTTCGTTTTAGGATCCGATTCCGAAGGCTTTTCAAATCTTTCCAAAAAAGTCTTATTTCCGTGCAAATGTATATACTGAACTCAAATCAACAATTATAGCTTGAAGAAACCTACCTTTTTTATGTTAAAAACCAGAAAAAAATAGGACTTTCTCGCTCTTTTTGTCAGCCATTACCGACTAAGTGAAAGTCATTTGCTGCTGAATGATTTTAGGCGTAGGAAGAAAATCTGGGCCTATTTGCTTCCTTTACTCTAAAGTCTTTGCAGAAATTACTACGCGATTTTTTTTTTCAGTATTTCAGCAGAAAGTTGCGTGTATTTGCGCATATTTTTTTTTTCCTCGGTACTTAATTTCAGAAGAAAGTTGCATGTACTTAATTTCAGAAGAAAGTTAACTTTCAAATATATGAAAATAAGTGATAAGTGTAGTTTTAGTTCACCTTCAAATATATGAAAATACTTATAAATTATAAATAACAAAAAGAACAAAATAAGTAGTACAGTAAAGCATTTTTTAATACTTAACATTGAAAATAAAACAATAATTACATCAATTGTAAAGTAAGTTAAAAAATGACATTGACAATTTTTTAAAAATGCAGTAGTTTTAGGGTCCTGGACAAATTCTACTTGCCTCTATCAGGAAAACATGAAGGCACTGACTATGCTTAGGGATTGCTTTTAAAAATAGAAAACAAGCAATATACTGCTTTAAATAAGCAGTTCTGTGTCCCAATCTTTTAATTATACTCTTAGTAATCCTCCATAGACTTTCAACCGTCTGCGTGTAGATATTTTGGTCTGTTGGATCTACAAAGTGTTCTGGTATCTGCACATATGCCAACCAGCAATCACTGTAAATGATTGATCCTAGTCGGATGTGTTGCATAATCAATGGGACAAGGCATCCCTGGCTTCTCCTTCTCTGCAATCAGATGTAAATGGTACCATAAACTTTGAAACTCTTTGAAATGGTACCATAAATCTTTGAAACTCTTTCGATTCCGCCAAATAGCCAGACCATTTTCAATCAACGTCCCTGGTTATATTTTAGTTTTGAGACAACTGTTTCATTGATTTCTACCTCGACACTGGGTCCACCCAACTTCTCCTGCACATTTTCTAGCCAAAACTGGCACACCTCACTGCAGAAGGAGTGCTAATTCACAGAAGTTTCTTTCGCAATGTCCAAGTTTTTGAACATTATCCTGTGGCACCAGCTAAGATCAAGGAAATGTGTTACGAAAAGTAGCACTTTCCGCACAGGCAAGCGTGACTTCTCCAAAAGTATATTTTTCCTATCACTAACACTGGAGCCACATTCTGTTTTCCGGCTGTTAGGACCATTTGAATTGCGTGATAGATATAGGTTTTCTGCAACACCATTCTTTCTTGTTGGCATGCAATGAGCAAGGTGAATGGCATCAAGGTAATTCCACGGAGGACAGTAATATTCTGTGTAGACAAAGAAATTCTACTGAAGCCTCCTTATTCATTCAAAAGCGTTGAATTGCTTTGGACATACTGATGGAACAATTTGTACAACTCGACATTTCTGCGGTAGCGTGTAGTGTAGATGAAGATGTGAACAGTATTCAGATGAGCAAATAGACTGACATCAACACTGCTGAGAGATGTCTGTATCATGACTGAGGACCACAAATCATGACTTTTTATACACGCAAATAACTTATTTTTTTCACTTGTTTCAATTTCACGAGCCTGTAAAAATTTTAAGTAAACTTTCTTCTTAAAAAATTAAGTAAAAGTACACTTATCACTTATTTTCATATATTTGAAAGTTAACTTTCATCTGAAAAAATTAAGTAAAACTACAATTATCGCTTATTTTCATATATTTGAAAGTTAACTTTCATCTAAAATTAAGTACCAAAAAAGGAAAAAAAACATGCAAATACATGCAATATACTTGAAGGTTAATTAAACTACACTTATCACTTATTTTCATATATCTGAGAGTTAACTTTCTTCTGAAATTAAGTACACACAAGTTTCTTCTAAAATTAAGTACCAAAAAAAAAAATGGAAAAAGAAACAACGCAAATACACGCAACTTTTTGCTGAAATTGAGTAACAAAAAAAAATCGCATAGTAATTTCTGCAAAAACTTTACAGTAAAGGAAGTAAATAGGCCCAAATTTTCTTCCTATGCCTAAAATCATTCAGCAGCAAATGACTTTCACTTAGCCAGTAATGGCTGACAAAAAGAGCGAGAAGAAGTCCAAACTTTTTCTTGTCATTAACATCAAAAAAGGTTTCTTCAATATATAATTGTTGATTTGAGTTCAGCATATACATTTGTATGGGATTAAGACTATTTTGGAAAAAATTGAAGGGATAAAAGCCTTCGAGTCCTAAAACAAAAATTTACCCTATTACCCATACTCCACGTAAATTCATGAAATTTCAAGAAATTAAATTTTATTGCAAAAATTGGTTAAACACATTACTCATTGGGAAATGTAAATCATGTATCATTTTTTTAAAACCATTTAACCCCTATTACTGAAAATCTGCTTCAAATAGTAAAATATTAATTGGATAAGCTTTTAATTGCTTTAATAAATACGAACATTAGTCTGAAGAAAAAAAATTTTCAATTAATAATGAAATTTTAAAAATTGTTTTCATTTTTTTAAATTATAATTTCTAAAGTTCAAAAATATTTTAAAAACATTTTAATGACTTGTAGACACTAGGCTAGTAGTTGACAAAATGAAGACTATATTTATTAATCGAAAATTGAAAAGTTTAATACAAATCATTTAGCCATCATATTTTAAAAATTTTTAATTTATTGTTTTTTTTTGTGTATTTGAAGTTTTTTTTATGGTAATTTCTATATGTACATTAAAAGGTCATGTGTTTCACAGTTTCTTCCCCGTACCTGAAAAAATTTGTACAATTATGTCACTTGTGATTGCCATATACACTTATCATCTCGTATCTGTCAACACATTTCTATTACCGAGGAAAGGTTAGAAAGTTCAAGAAATTTGTGCTTCAGAAATAATTTTATTCTAAATTTCATGCTATAAGTAATACTTGTGTAAAACAGATTAATTTTACATTAAATCTGCTAATTTTCCAAAAGTAATGTATCAGAGATGTATATTTTATTTTTGCAAGATTTTTAAAACCGAGAATTAAATTTTCTTATAAATGTGTCAATTGCTCAAAAATGGCCAAAAAATTGAAAACCTTTTTTAAAATCTCAAAATTTTCACTTACAATCAATATAACTTCTGTTTAAAATAAACCAGAGTATTTTGCTTCGTGGAAATAGTAAATTTATTAATTTAGCTTCCAATTTAAACTAAAATAAAAATTTCACAAAAACTTTTTTATTTTAAAAAATTCAGTTTAAAAGTTAGTTACTAAAAATGAGTGTGGACTCTTGAATTGTTGTCAGCATTTCCATTTAGGATTAGAAAATAGTTTTCATTTAATAACACTATCACTTGACCTTCTTAATTAAGACTGGATTTTATTTTTAAAGATTTTCTAATATTTTCTTAAAGCAACTGTGGATAAAATATAGGCATTTTAGACAAAAAAATGAAATAATTTAATTTCTTTGTTTTTACATTAGTTCTTGTAGTTCTTTGCTCTGTTGTCTGTTTGTGTTGAGAAACTCCAAGCCTTCTATTTTTAAATCATCTTTTTTCTTTTAAATTGCAGTTGATTTGAAAACAGGAAGTTTCATTAAATATGAAATATTTTTGAGGCTAAGAAAGAAATATCAAGTTCAACAATAGCAACTTAAACTTGCTTGTTTTTTATGGCAAACTTTTCTTCATCCTGAAAAGTGAACAGTAAGTTAGATGAGCCATCATGGATTTCCTAAAAACCCAGAAAAAAAGCATTTGAAATCATTTAAATATTGTCCTTCAATGTCAATTCAGTTTTATTTAAAATATAATAGCCTAAATCTTAATATAAGGCCAATAAAAAAATATTCATTTTCATACGGAGAGATTAATTTTTCTTATCATTAATGTCTGTGTTTTAAGTTATAATTATTTGAAGTTTTCACAACAACAAAAAAAACAAAAAAAAACTTTTAATCAAAATTTTGAACATTCTAGAAAGGATTAGAAATGATTAAAATAACAAAAAGTATTTTATCCTTTCCTCCTTAATAAGAACAAATGTTTTCACAATAAAATTTTGTTTTAGTTCTTTTGGGGCCATTTTTTTCATCAGTGAAAGACAGGATATACCTACTTGACAATGTCTTTGTTTTAATTATTTGCAAGTTCTATAGCTGCAATCGGATGCTTTGACAAATAAAGCCTTAGACATACTTCACAGAGTTATCTTAAACAAGTTCAACAAAAAGGTGAAGGCAATTACAATACCCATGACTACATTAGTTTGGATCGAATGTAGAACATGTGTTGTTTTGTTGATTATGGTATAGATGTTTTTTGTATAAATGAGGTATTATAGTGGAAGGGTTCATTATAATGTCTGCTTGGGCCATTGAACATAACTAGTTAAGTTAGACCAATGATTATCACCCTCCCCAATCCTCACATTTTGCCTTTTGATACAGTTTTATTTTTTGATACAATATTGATTCATTACCTACTGCAATGGAACCAACATTCAGTGTTTTCTTCTGTCCCACTTGTCTTCAATATTGTTCTGTGAGTGTCAAAATTTACAAGCCCATTTTCCTCATTGTGTGTCCTAAAAATTTCAAGTTTCTCTTTTGGTTACTACATATAATTCTTCTTTATGTTTTCATTTTCTTTAAAAATTTTATTGTTGCTCGGGTTTTTTATTTTCATTCATGGTCAGTTTGTCATTAAATTGGTGGTTGGGGTTACAGATGTAAAAAAAATATTTTTGACAAACAATGAAAACAATTCTAGTAAAAATCATCATTCATCAGAAACATTTTTTTTCCTCATACTATGATTAAATATTAAATTGTAAGCATTTTTTCTCTATTTTTCACAAATAATGTTTTGTTTATGAAAGGTAAAATGTATCAAAATGTATATATAATATGATTGTTCTATCAATTTTATTTATAACTGACCAAGAAATATCAGACAGTGCACACTTGATTGAAGCAGTCTTACAATGTTCCGAAATAATGCACAAATCTGCCTCTTTAATTATATCTTTCTTTTTTTACAGGTGTGATTGCCATAAACAACTTGTCATTTGGGCTAACTATAAGAATAAAGGAAAAACAATAAAATGTGAACACACTGGTGAAGGACCATATACTTGTGAAGTATGTGAATCAGCATTTTGACAATTATCAGATTTAAAAAACATATGCTAATGCATAGTGAAGGAAATCCTCATTCTTGTGAAGTGTGTGGATTAACATTTTCTCTAAATTCAGATTTAACAAAGCACATGTGTATGCTGAAACTGGAGAAAAAACATTTTGTGAAGTGTGTAGATGTGCTTTTGCAAGAAATTCTGGCTTAAAAACACATATGCAGACACACACTGGAGAGAAACCCTATACTTGTGAAGTATGTGGATCATCATTTTCAAAGATTTCTATTTTGAAAAAGCACATTCAAATTCACACTGGAAAAAAATCATATTCTTGTGAAATATGTGGATCAACATTTTCACGAATTGCTACCTTGAAAA
This sequence comes from Ascarosepion bandense, assembly GCA_037127315.1. Lineage (NCBI taxonomy): Eukaryota > Metazoa > Mollusca > Cephalopoda > Sepiida > Sepiidae > Ascarosepion > Ascarosepion bandense. The sequence continues at coordinate 2,409,597 of JBBBDQ010001776.1, forward strand.
TACACAATCGAATTCACACTGGAGAGAAACCATTTTCATGTGAATATGTGGATCAGCATTTTCAGTTAACTCTCATTTGAAAACACATATTCGAATTCACACTGGAGAGAAACCATATTCTTGTGAAATATGCAGATCAGCATTTTCAGACAGTTATGGTTTGAAAAGGCACAAGCGAATTCACACTGGAGAGAAACCATATTCTTGTAAAATATGCGGTTCAGCATTTTCAGATAATTCTCAGTTGAAAAGGCACATTCAAATTCATACTGGAGAGAAACCATATTCTTGTAAAATATGTGGATCAGCATTTCCAGATAATTCTCAATTGAAAATACACATTCAAATTCACACTGGAGAGAAACCATATTCTTGTATAATATGTAGATCAACATTTTCACGGATTGCTAATTTAAAAAGGCACATTCAAATTCACACTGGAGAGAAACCATATTTTTGTGAAATATGTGGATCGGCATTTTCAGATAATTCTCAGTTGAAAAAGCACATTCAAATTCACACTGGAGAGAAACCATATTCTTGTGAAATATGTGGATCAGCATTTTCACGGTTTACTACTTTGAAAAGGCACGTTCGAATTCACACTGGAGAGAGACCATTTTCTTGTGAAATATGCAGATCAGCATTTTCACAGAGTTCACATTTGAAAAAGCACATGAACATTCATGCTGAAAAGAAAAATTATCCAAACTTGGCCAGTTTGTAAGAGAATTTTTTTTTCAGGGTTAAGGGATACAATTTTCAAAATATTCAGAGTTTGATTTACACACTGAAAAGAAACATTCTTGCTAAGTATGTCAATTGAAATTTTTATTGAATGTAAATTTTAAAACAAATCCTGCATATGATCCTAGCTTTTTTTTAATGTAGAAGTTGACATTTCCAAGAATTCATATTTAAAATCATTCTGGAAAGCAAATATTTACTTATAAAATGTGTTTGAACATTATGGCAAACATAACTAAAAAATTGAATCAGAACACACACTAGAGTGAAACTATACTTTTGTACATTGTGCTTATTGTTCTTTTCATGGAGTTGCCATTTTACAATTTAAAGAAGTGTATTCTATAGAGAAAACAAATCTACATTGAAAGTAAGACTAAAAATACATTATTAGTTGCTGCCTCAGGAAATGTGTGTATGTTATAAAAATTGTAGGCAAATATCTATAAAAGGGTCTTTTGGTTATCAATCAAAACTACAGGAATTTGTCATAAAGACCTGTGTTCAACTCAAACATGTTATTGATGCTTGAATTAACGTAATTATCATGAAAATTTATCATAGATATTTGCTGATTTCGTGGTATATGAGGAAGCAAATCTCAGTCTCTATTGACAGTCATTAAAGAAATCTACTAAAATATATTCACCACAGTTGTAGTATTTGATCCCTTACTTGTGAGGTGGAATGAAGATGGCTTTGATTAGTGATCTATGTCTGTGGATTCTGGGAGCTAGTGATACCGATAGTATCTTGTTTTTGTTACCTAGATGTTGTGTCCCTTTTTTCTTCACTTGTCCTCAATATAATCCGAGCCTGGTTGCTGTCATTTTAATTGGGTTTAGTTATACATTACATCTCTCACTTTCCTTGAATTTAAAGTTGTTGAATGTGTGTAATTTTATTTTATCATATATAGTAGGCCTCTATCTGCAATGTTTTGGTGAGTTGTCATACTTCCTTTTGGGTCATGTCTGGGTTGGTAAGCTCTCTTTTTTCGTATCCTGTTTGATTTACAATCTTCAGTGATCTGGGATTAATGAAGTAGCTCGTAGAATGAAACGTCAGATAAGTTTTTCTTTACTCTTAAATAAAATTGATCAACAACAAATATTGATGTATTTTAAATAAAATATGGGAAAATTATGGTGTAGTAAAGACAGACTATTATACAAAATTTTATTCCATTAAAAATGTTAGTTTTGAATAAATTTTTCTCAATTGAAAAGGCACATTCAAATTCACACTGGAGGGAAACCATATTCTTGTGAAACATGTGGATCAACATTTTCACAGAATTCAAATAAAAAAAAAACACAGGAACATTCATGCTGAATAGAAAAATTAGCCAAATGTTGCTAGTTCAGATGTAAGTTTACAAATGTAAGTACTCACCACAAAGAATTTTTACAGGATCATAGGCTAAAATTTCTAAAGTATTCATAGTTTAAACACTAAAGAGAAACATTCTTGCTGAAGTATGTTACTTGAAATTTTTACAGGATATAAATTTGAAAACATATTGTAATATTAAATCCTACATCTGATCCTATCTTTTTCAAATATACAAGTTCACATTTGCAATTATTAATATTTGACATCATTCTGGAGAGGAGACATTTACTTGTAAAATGTATTCAAACATTATTACAAATAAAAATTAAAAACATAATTATCATGAAAATTAGTTATAGAGATTTCATGGTATATGATAAAGCAAATCTCATAGTCTCTATAGACAGAAATTAAAGAAATCTGTCAATATCTACCCACCACAGTTTGAGTACTTGTTTTTTTTAGTTGTGAGGATGTATATGGATGGCTTTGATTAGCAATCTCTGTCTGTGGATTTTGAAAGCTCTTGATACTAATGGTGTTTTGCTGCCCCTATGCTGTTTGTCTCTTTTCTCTCTGAATATGTGTAATTTTATTATATTTTTCTTTTTTTTTTCGTACATACATATAGATGACCATGCTGAGGTAGTTAAGCCTCTTTTCCCATATCTTGTTTGATTTACAAGCTGCAATGATCTGGAATAAATAACATACCTTAGAGAATGAAACATATTGTCTAAGATATGTTTTCCATTTGTCTTTATTCATACATATAGGGCCTGGTTGCTGCCCTTTAACTGGGTTTAGTAATACATTACAGCTCTTCCTTTCTTTGAATTTAAATTTGGGTGGGTGTGTAATTTTATTTTATCTTTTTTTTATTTCCATGTGTGTGTGTGTGTGTGTGTGAAATGTATCAGCTAAGGTGAGATTTTCTTTTGTCTTTATTCGCACACACACACACACACACACACACACACACACACACACACACACACACACAAAACGTAAAAAACTACTACAAAATTGAACATTTTGTTTTGACATTGAAAAAACAATATCTCATCAGGTAGTTAGCAATGATGGTAATAAACGCTTTTATTTAAAAGATTTTTTCAATTTATGAAAACAACACTTTCATTTTTGGAAAAAATTTTCATACAAAGTAAAAGGATTTAATAAAGGAAAAAGAAGAAAGGAAGAAAAGAGAAGAAAATAAAATAAAATGAGAAATCAAAACAAAGAAAAGAAAGGAAAAGGAAAGATAAAGAAGTAGTAGAAAGTGAAGAGAAAAATAAGTGAGAAAATGTTGAGAAGGGAAAACCAACAAAGACAGCTAAAGAGGAGAATTCAAAATTAGAATAAAAATAGTGGGCAGACAGATATTAACACAGTTACAATGTTGCAACTCAGATCTTTTGGCATTTTTGAAAAATGCATGCATAAAATAAAGGATATTTAAAGAAACAATAAATTCATTTGACCTAATATTATAAATTAGGATAAAAATAAAAAGTGATACATGATATATATATATATATATATATATACACACACACACACACACACACACAAAGGTAACCTGTAGTTATGAACTACTTAAGGTACACCAAAATAATTACTACACAATGTGGAAGAGCTAAATATTATTATAATTACATCTTGGTCATTCCCAAAAACCTGAAACTGGCCATAACCTGGGTTTCATGTACATAAGTGTATCCCTCAGACCACTGGAATACAAAGCTGAATTATCTCAGAGAATTTATATCCCAGATGAGTGCAAGGTGTTAAAAGCACAGGGGTGTTGGAATCAACTAATCTGGTGGAGGGAGATTACCAACCAGACTAAGTTGTTAGAATATCCATAAATGCTCTGAAAGAAGGGGGGGGACCTTCAGCCAGAAAGAAAATTCATCTTGGTGTAAGTAAAAATCAAATATATATATATATATATATATATAAATTTTAATTAGAAACTAAAAAATAGTACAGCAAGAGAAAAATAATAAATACAATAAGCTAATTCATGTCTAGACATACTAACAGTAATTATTGAGTGCAATAAAATACCTAAAACAATAAATAGATCATGAATTATAATAACAATAGCATATGAAAAAAGATTATATAGTGAGAGGAATTTAACTAGATAGGTTAATACTATAAAATGTTTACAATTGCTGTAGTTTCATACCTTAGATTTTTATTTTATAATCATATCACCCCAAGCAAGGCAGTTTACTGCCACTGTTGTGCAGGGGGTTACATAGGATGAAAGTTATGAGAACAAGTGACAAGTTATTGGGGGTAAGAGAAGGATAAGAATACTGATGAGAGTGGAGTGGATGGAGAAAGGAGCATGAGAGAGAGGATGCAGGTTAGGGAGACAAGAGATGACTATTGACTTTACATTTAAATTCTTGGTGATTGTAGCTGTCAGGAAAGCGAGTAAATGGAAGGGAATTCCACAGGCCGGAAATGCAAGAAAAGAAGTTGCTGGAGTAGAATTTGCATTTAGATTTTATTAGTTTCACAGTAAAAGGGTGGGACCTAGTTACTAATCTTGTGACTCGAGTAAAGTATTTGTAGAAGAGACACAGGGAAGCCACATTGCACCAGTGAGAAAGTGACTGTATCTGAGTTGCCAGGTCAGGGTCGATCACATTACAGATTCTCTGTTGGATTTTGTCAATGACCCCTAGGTAGATAGCAAATAACGAACCATGTTTCCTCTGTCTGCAAGAGAAAATGAAAATTATAAAGTACATGAAAAATGACATATTACTAAATCTAAGGCATGAAACTACAGTAAATTGTAAACATAATGTAATAATCTTCCGTAAGTTTGATTCCATAGACTACTGGAGGCTCTGTAAAAGTATACTAAACAAGAGAAAACCCTTAATACCCCCTCTAATCAATGAATTCGAGATCAAAAAAGACAACATGGGCAGAATCGACTGAAGATCAGAAAGGTTGGCTGGACTTAGTTGCGGCTCATGTTATATTTGGTGCAGTATTGACCAAAATTAGACCCTAAGGTGGCCACGACAAGCCAACAAGAACAAATGACAACAATTCAAGTCAATGAGAACAAGCAGCAAAGTCGACGAGAACAAGTGGCAACAAGTCAAGTCACCGAGAACAAATGACAGCAAGTCAGCAAGAACAAACAGCAACAAATCAACGAGAACAAGTGACAGCAAGTCAACGAGAACAAAAGTCAATAAGTCAAGAACAAGTGACAATGAAGTTGATGAGAACGAGCGGTAACAAGTCATCGAGTACAAGCGACAGCTAGTTGATGAGAATAAGCAGCAACAAGTTGGCAGTATCAGGTAAGAGGCTCTTCGGTTATTTCCTTCGATTCTTGATTCTGCAGTTGGGTTTGCTGAGACGAATTATTGTTTCTTATAGAAGTTCTGGAGTTTTCTAGATAGTTGATAGCATGACAGATGATGAGTCTGTGGGATCGGATAGGGATGAGGTAGAAGAGAAAGTGAGGGAGCAGCGTCACACCACCAACCTGAGAGGGATATTTGTGGGGACCTCAGGTACCCACTTTTGAAGCGGACCCCAAGAAATTAAGGGATTTGCTTTCGTCAGTCTACAAGTCTTGGGTTGTTTTTGGACTTTCGGGCCATGAGACTATATACGTTGCATGGAATGCCACAACTGAGAAGGCCTCAGTGTTTATAGGGCAGCTTCTACAGATCCCCTGGGAAGAGGTAGAAGAGAGGATCATGGGGGAGTTTGTCGACAAAGGTACGGAAATAGAAGCCATGAGGACACTCCTCAGACTAACTCAGTTGAGACTGCTGGAGAGTTGGGGACTACGGCAGAGAAGCTGGCCAGAATAGCATTCCATGAAAAAGTGCCGGTAAATGTAGTAATGTAAGCCCAGTTCATCGATTTTTACGTAGAATTGCTCAGGAAGGAGCGTGTTCACCACGATGTATTAAAGGAAGGCCCCTGAATTTATCGGCTGCGATAACTCTAGCAAAAGATAGCACTGGAGTCAAGCGTAAGGCGATGAGCAAAGATCCAGGGCAAAGTTCGAGTTGTAAGAGTGGTTTTCGACGATCTTCAGTAGAGAGTGAAAGGTCTAGGGAAGATTCTGGAAGAAGGTATAGGTTTTATGAACCCATGCCGAGTAGATACGGTTTGGTTTGCCGGACCTCTGGCCGCGAAGGCCACAGGGTGATGAATTGTCCGACAAAGTGGGATGAGGCTGTGAGGGTCATTTTGCAGCAAATTGCCCCATGAGGAGGTGCTGATGTTGTGAAAGACCAGGTCATCTGAAGAAAAGCTGTCCTCGGCGAAAGAGAACGAGTGAAATGAGTAGGGTTCGCTTTTGGCTACCCAGATAGAAGGGGCCAAAGTGGGATGAATCCCTGTGTGGATGACCCTGGAGATGTGCTTCTGTCATCGTCCATGGCTGATTGGCATGAGAGCCAAGGTACTAGGACACAAAAGAAGACAGCTAGGGTGTCTCATGTGTTGGTAGAAGGAGAAAAGCTTCATTGTGAGATATTAGTGGGAGGATCAGTAGTAAAAACTGTAATAGATACAGGGTCACATGTCTCGATGCTGAATCAGGAAGATTATGAGCGATTGCGATATAAGGGTAACTTGAAGGAGGCAGACATTGAAATTACTCAAGCAGCAAGGCCATGATGAAGATAAAGATGATGATGAATCTCCCGGTAGAAGTAGAGGGGTCGAGCAGCGTCCAGAGGTTTTATGTAGCCTCAGGTTTGTGTGAAGAGGCTATTTTGTGACAAAATTGGCTTCACAGTCATGAAGTCGGGATGGAGTTTAACCCACCACCCACCTGCCGCCTTGATAGTAAAAGATAGAAGAGTACCATTGGTATCAGTAAAAAACAGGCCAGCACCGAGGAGAGAAGTTAGACTTCTAAAGGTGAATAAGGCAAGAAAGGTAGGGTGGAAGCCCAACAATAAGATAACAGAGACAGACAAGGACTCCGTAGAAGATGATCCAAGTGAGTGGAAAGAGGAAGACGAAATACCTCTCTCAACTCCAGGAACAATTGAGAGAAGAGAATAGATCTGAGGTTGAGCCAAAGTTACCTCAATCAGAAGTAAAGAAGAGCTCTAGTGACGAAGTCTTGGGTTGTAGTTTGAAACTCTCCAAGTGAGTGCGAAGAAGATGAAGTGTCAACTGATTTGGATAATGAATGTGAAATATCATTCTCTCAATTCCAAACGCTCCTGGAAGAACGTGTGAAGAGATCAGGTGTATGTTCAGAGTTACCCCTCAAGAAAGGATTGAGAGGAGAAAGATAACAGGAGTCTCATTAAGGAAAGAGGCACTAGATCAGAGATGGAGGCCCTATTACAGAATAGTGGAGCAATCCGGACAGGTATCATTTCTGGTCTAAGATCAAATGACCGGGCATACGAGAAGCACCCATGCCAATGATCTGAAATGGAAAATAGATGAGCCTAAAGGGGGGGGGCAAAACAAGGAAAGCAACCCTAGTAGAGCCAGAAGATATGGATACAGACAAAAACTCTGGAGATTAAGAAAACATAGAGATAAGAAAACAGCAAGTGGGGACTTTACATAGCCAGCCGGAAGAAGTAACTTGTGTGTCACCGGGAAGCGACCCCACTATGCTCCAACATCCCCGAGGGAAGGAAAACTGGCTACTAAAAGAAAAACTAATCTCGGTGGAAATTACCAGGGCAGTAGTCGGAAGCTCCCCAAGATTGGAGGAGAATCAGGGGAAAGGGAGGAGGAAGAAGAACTACTCCCCTCTCCGCTCCAAGACCGACTGAGAGAAGAGAAAAGGTCAGAGGTTGAACCTAAATTAACTCCTGAAGTAAAGTTAGAAGGGGCAGACAACAAAGAAGAGAATAGATCAGAGGTTGAACCCGAATTTCCTCTGAAACAAAGGCTAAGAGGGACAAAGAAGCCCAAGTCTCCGTAAAAAGATAAGGTAATGAAAACTGAGGTGGATGGGTTCAGTGTTACTGCGCAACAACACTGAGCTCTCCATTACCTACCCTTTAATTCCCAAAAAAGCTCATTGTTAGAGACTAGAAGATGTGGCTAAAAGGTCACAAGGGGCGGAAAAGCTAAAAGGTTACATGGGTTGGAGAAATTTACCTGTCAATTCTATTTTGGGGTAGCATACTGGCCAGATGCAAGTCCGGCAGCGTCATTGATAATGACATCACATTTTCTGGGTCGGAGAGCCGCGCAACTGTCTAAAATTCAACTAGCCTACTAGACGATGGGAATAGAAACTAAGGAATTTGTAAGTGTGAACAAAAGAGACATAGATGGTCAAAGGAGTGAAAACTGGGATATCTTGTTGTCTTGTAGGTATGGCTGGCTCAAGAAGGTTGATGCTAATAACACTGACGATGATGGTGATGACTGCAGCTTGGAAACACAGCCAAAATAAGATTTTAAGAAAATGAGTGAAATAGTAATAACTACATCAATGTGACTAGTCATATTCGTGATCACTCTGTCATAATATGAGTTATCTCCCATAGATAAGTCCTCTCTAATAAAAAGATAAATATTTTTAGGTACTTCCGCCCCTCGGCACTTCAGTAATAAAATGGTTAGGTTAAAAACCTTACCCTGCCTTCTGTGTTAGTTCTTAATGTTCCATCCGTTTTAATCCAAGTACAAAGAATACTATTTCATGGTGGCAGCGACGGGATTTAAAAGAAATACCCACAAACAAAATGAACGCAAGGAAAACGGAGAATTAAAAAAAAAAAATCGTCACACAACAAGTCGTGTCTCTAAACGCACATGGTGACCACAAGCGCCATATTGAAAAAAAAAATTAAAAAAAATAAACAAATAAACAAAAGTGGATACACAAGGAAGTGCGGAAACCCCAAACAAAGTAAGTTCGCCAATTTAATTCCTATATTATTATTCAAAAAAAAAAAATTGTTATTAGAATAATAATAATACAAAAAAAAAATGAATACAAACACATGCGAGAAACCCCTTATGCACTGGGACTCGGAAAATCTAGTCGACTCGTTCAGATTTTTCAAGCAGCGGTGTTCACTATATTTCTCTGTAAACAGTGTTCCCGTCGAGAAGCAGGTAGACTATATACTACTGCTATCCGGCGAGGAAGGACTCAGGCGATATAATGCTTGGACGTTCGATAATGACTCCGACCGGACGGACCCGGAAATTATTTGGAAAAATTTTGAGGAACAGTTAGAGCCTCAAGTAAACTGTCGAATAGAACGTTTCTACCTTTGTAAATTTAAACAAAAACATACTGAAAGTATCGACGACTTTGTGGCGAGGTGCCGACTACAGGCAAAAAAATGCAGGTTCAGAGACACTCAGGAAACTGAAGAACGTATCATAGAGCAGGTAATTACTGGCACAAAACACCCGGAGTTACAGAAACTTCTGCTGTCGAAAAGCATGGATATTCCGCTTCGAGAAGTCCTAAATTGTGAACGATTGCACGAAGCATCCCTCAACCACATGAAGCAAATGGCTGAAATTGGAGGCGACCGACAAGAAATAAACGTAATAAAAAAAAGCCAGTGTCGACGGTGTAGAACCACTCACCAAAAAGAAAAATGCCCAGCCTGGGGCACTACATGCTCAGCGTGTGGAAAGAGAAACCATTGGGCAAAAATGTGCACTAACAAAAATGAGAGCACACGAAAATACAGCCAAGCAAGGGCGACACACAGCCAAAAACAGACACAAGAAAAAAAACAAACGAAACAACAGAATATATTCAGTGAACTCCGAGCCTATGGAGATGTATAGAGAATTTGAGCAGTTAAGCTTTGATGCTGTTCAGCAGCCAAAAGATGAGCGGACTGAAATCATCACAGAGCTAAAAATAAAGCTTCCCAACCGAACAGGCACCCATCTACTCAAGGCAAAAGTGGACACAGGTGCAGAAGGAAATACGCTTCCCCTGCGAACATTTCGTAACATGTTTCCAGACAGAGTTGATGACTTAGGACAACCCATTCCAGGCTCCACAAAAAAAGAGCACACCATTCTGACGGCGTACAACGGCTCCAACATAATACAGCACGGATCAATTTGTATACAATGCGGACACAAAGACAAGTGGAGAACTCTAAAATTTTTTGTAGTAACAACAGAGGGTCCCACCATAATAGGACTACCCTCCCTCAGAGACTTGGAGCTGATAAGCCTCCACTGCACCATACAAAAAAAGAAAGATCCGATTAACTCCGTCGACGATTTAAAAAATGCTTACGCAAGTCAGTTTGATCGCATAGGACATTTTAAAAATGACTATCATATAGTCCTAAAACCCGATCATCATCCCGTGATACATGCACCAAGAAAATGTCCCATCCATCTGAGAGATGAAATTAAAGAGGAACTAAAATCAATGGAAACCCAAGGCATCATCAGGAAGGTCACCGAACCGACTGAATGGGTTAGTAGCATAGTATACGTTCGAAAGAAGAACGGAAAACTGCGTCTATGCCTCGACCCAAAGGATCTGAACCGGGCAATAATGAGATGCCACTACAAGACTCCCACACTTGAAGAGCTAGCGCACAAGCTGTCTGGCGCTCAGCACTTTTCAAAACTCGACGCAAAGAATGGGTATTGGTCCATACCACTTGATACAGAATCCCAAATACTAACAACGTTTCACTCACCATTCGGAAGATTCTGTTTTCAGAGGATGCCCTTTGGTCTGGTAATGTCCCAAGATGTATTCATCCAAAGAATGGATATGATCCTAGAAAAATGCCCAGGTACCATTGGACTCATTGATGACGTTATTGTATTTGGAAAGACGAAAGAAGAGCATGATAGCAACCTACACAGGCTTATGGAAGTGGCTCAAACTGAAGGATTATGTTTTAACAGCGAAAAATGTGCAATCGACCAAAAGCATATTAGTTTTTTTGGCGCAATGTACGACAAGGACGGCATAAAACCAGATCCTAATAAAGTAGAAGCGATAAAGCAACTACCAAGCCCTACTAATGTCACAGAGCTGCAAAAAGTATTGGGAATCATCACGTACTTAGCACCCTTCATCCCATATCTATCCGACCTAACTGCACCCCTGAGAGATCTGTTAAAGAAGGAATCAGACTACCAGTCACCAGAAGGCAATGCAAAAAATTAAGGACGTGATATGCAAAGAAATGTCACTCACCTATTTTGACCCGTCCAAAGATACAAGCCTACAAGTAGACGCCTCAAACAAGGGTATAGGTGCAGTCCTCTTGCAAGAAGGAAAGCCCATTGCGTTTGCATCGAAAGCTCTAACAGAAACAGAGCAAAGATATGCCAATATAGAGAGAGAGCTGCTAGCGGTTGTGTTTGGCTGTGAACGCTTCAAGACATACCTATATGGGAGCAAATTCCAAGTAGAAAGCGATCACAAGCCACTGGAAATGATCAGCCTGAAGAATCTAGTCGCAGCTCCACCTCGTTTGCAACGCATGCTGCTGCGCCTCCAGGAATACGACCTAACCATCGTATATCGCCCAGGCAAGGATATGACCCTGGCAGATGGATTCTCCCGGCTACCAAACAAAAAGGCCAAAGAGGAAATCAACCTCAACATAAGAGTAGACTTCGTGCAATTTTCAGCAGAAAAACTATCACAGATAAAACTCGCAACACAAGCGGACCCCATACTCTGCGAGCTGAAAGAAACCATCGTACAAGGTTGGCCCGACACCTTCAGGGAAATCAACAAAAATCTACGCCCCTACTGGTCCTACAGAGATGAGCTGGCTATAGAAAATGGAATTCTCATGAAGAGCGGCCAAATAATTATACCCGAAGTCATGCAACCTGAAATCCTGCAAAAAAATCCATTACGGCCATCAGGGAATGGAAAAATGCAAACTCCGAGCAAAAAGCTGCGTTTTCTGGCACAACATCAACAAGAACATAGATGATGTTGTACAACAATGTGCCATATGTCAACAAAATCAAAAGGCACAGAGTGCAGAACCAATGATGCCACACGAGATCCCAGTGAGGCCATGGCAAATAGTAGCCACAGACCTTTTTCACAGTGAAGGACGCAATTACCTGCTAATGGTGGACTATTATTCCAAGTTCCCATTTGTGAGGAAGGTAAAGGAATTCTCCAGCCAGGAAGTAATTAGACTAATTAAACAAATCTTTGGAGAACAAGGGATCCCGGAGAGAGTTATTAGTGACAATGGTCCGCACTAAAACTCTAGCTTATTCAAGCAATTTGCAAAGGAATGGGGATTTAAACACCTCACATCATCCCCTAGATATCCTCAATCCAATGGACTAGCAGAACGCTGCATACAAGCCGTTAAATCTGCAATGCAAAAAGCGGCCTCAAGCAACCGAGACCTAGATATGGTATTGCTGTGTCTACGGTCAACCCCCATTGACCATGCAATTCCATCCCCGGGTGAATTGCTATGGAACAGAAAACTTGTAGGCAACTTACCCATGAAATGTCCCAACAATTCGACCCAAAAAGAAGAAATAGCATCGCGCCTATATAAAAGGCAATCATACCAAAAAAATCGATACGATCAGCGCACCAAAGTGCTGCCAGAATTACATGAAGGACAACCTGTTCGTGTATATGATCCGGACTCCAGCAAATGGTCCCCTGCTGTCGTCACACAGAGATGCGTCGAACCACGATCATACACGGTGCAGACTACATCAGGAAAGTCTCTTCGTAGAAACCGTAGACATCTAAGGACAGATAAGTCTACAACGAAGTCGACCCCAGAATCAAATGACGAACCATCAATCAGTATACCAATGGATCGCATGGAAGATACCAACACCACAACACCTAATAGCAGACCCATCACAGAAACACCACACAAAACACCAAACACTCATCCCGGAACTCATAAAACATCCAGATCTGGTCGAATAATCAGACCACCCAAGAGATATAGCTATGATGAAAACAGCCCTTAATTGGACAATTACACTACTGCATATAGTGTCACAGTTCCTGTGTTTTGACTGTTTGTTTTTTCTGTATGTTCCTTTTTAGAAAAAAGGGGATGTCATAATATGAGTTATCTCCCATAGATAAGTCCTCTCTAATAAAAAGATAAATATTTTTAGGTACTTCCGCCCCTCGGCACTTCAGTAATAAAATGGTTAGGTTAAAAACCTTACCCTGCCTTCTGTGTTAGTTCTTAATGTTCCATCCGTTTTAATCCAAGTACAAAGAATACTATTTCACACTCTAAACCCATACGAGGTATTGCTAAGCAAATTGGAGAGTGAAATAAAAGAACTTGGCCCAGTCGGGTCAAATGTGGCCGAGAATTACCCCACAGAAACGGGATACCTTAATTTGTTGTACTCTTTACAGTGGGACATAACCATGATGGCGGACAAATGTAAGGAGATAGGAAATTACCTGAAGGGAATTGAATTATTACAAACTAGAAAGAAAAGAGCAGTAGTTCCGATTGTAGGGGAAGCATTGGGTGTTTTATTTGGAACCATAACGGAAGACGAGGTTACAGTCATAAAACGAAGACTTGGAGAGTTGGATAAAAACCAAAGAGTTCTAGTCAATGTGGTACAGAATAGTGTTTCAATATTGAATGTAACAAGGTTGGAGCTAACAAAGAATAAAGTGAAAATAAATTGGCTGACCACCAATTTAAGGGAGCTAAGACAAGAGATAGCTAATTCGCCGACAAAAAGGCATGTCCGATAGAAATTTTATCAACTTTTTCAGTAAACGGCACGTGGTAAGTTTGAGTTTGTTTAATTTATTCTACTGAATTTGTATTTTATTTACTTATAATTGTTATTCATTTCTTTGTTAAATTGCTCGGTTGTTTAAAGGTCGTTCGATACAGAACAGATAGTTTGAAATTTTTGTTATTCTGCTAGTGACCTCTTCCAAGGAAAGAATTCCTAAGACCGTTAATCTTTGAAGTCAGCCATTTTCGACTTATACTAGTTAAAACTTAGTAATTTTATATATCCAAATGTATAAGGAACGAAGAAAATATTAACAACGTTCAAAACATTAATATAAAACAATGCTCAATATAAAAATAGATCTGAGTATTTAATGATAAATCAGTCAGCAAATACTATTTTTTAAATAGCGTTAACTCAAACTGCCTGATAAAACATCGCTCCTTCAATGTAGAAACAAAAGACGACCCTCGTGTCGAGTTGAGGATCTTTTATTTGAAATATTGTTAAAGTAAGTCTTTTTTCCCACCCACCCCTTCTGCGTAATTTTAAATTCTAAGCTTTTCATGTTTAATTGGTTTTCTTTAATTCTTTTCTTTTGATTTTAGCAGAAATCTCTTGACTGGACTTTCACTACCATTTTTTTTTTCAATTGGAGTAGATAGATCTATCTATCGCCCGGTTCACACTCCACCCACGTCTATTGAACAGGTTAAGAGGCTCACCCCTTGTTCCCTGTTTAGGATGTGGTTTCCGGCTTTCTCTTTTCCAATCTTTTCACTATTACGTAGCCCCCTGCACATCAGTGGCGTTACCGCCTTGCTCGGGGTGATATGATTAAAAAAACTATGGATGCGATGATGAACGAAGTACAGAGATTAAAATGGTTTGTACAATAGTATTATCAATTGGCATCTATTCTTAACAAAATACGACAGGCTAGTCAGCCCCTAACAATTTTATTAGAGCATATGAGTGTAGCTGCCGCCAGGCACCATTTGCTACCGAACTCAATGTAAAAATCAGCAGGTTCGTTTTCTCGCCGAAGTGAGCCCTGTATTCTTGACCGGCGGCCTTGTCACCCCTTGGGACAATGTGACCAGAAAATATAGTTCCTTATATTTTAGGATAACGTAAAACAATAATGAGGTCTAAATGAGAAGTATGAGACAAAACAGTAAGGTTAAAATAAGTAAATAAAAATATAACAAATAAGCTTGTCTTACGGCAACCTTTTCTAAAATATAGGATTTTTGGTCTCTGCGTAAGAAATAGAAACCCCCTTAACAGTCTTTTGGATTGAGACCTTCTAAGAGGTCAGACGTAAATTTATCTCCAGTGGCAGCACATTCGTTCGGTACTAGAGAGTAACTCAATTGCCATAGACCACACGAGGTGCCAACGAGGTAATTAACATTTTTTCCATTCAATTTTCAGCAAACCCTAGAAAATTTTTATAGTTAATGGAATTTAATTCTTCTAAAGTTTTTATTGCTTTTAGACCCTTTCTTAATTTGTTAAAAAAGTATTGCTTTGGCGATTCAAACGATCCTTGTTGATTTAAACACTTGCTATTATAAGTTCCCTTTTTTTTTTGTTATAACTGTTTAGTAAAATTCATTGTTTATTTTGTTATTTCTTCGAATTTTGTAGTTATCTATGCTTGTGTATATTCTTCCTCCATGTACTCATGTTATTTGTTTGGCTTAATTGCAGTTTTCACAGCTGCACAAGTACTGCAAAGAAAATAAAACCTTTTACAATATATACCCGCAGTTTGTCAGTTCTCTCACGTACGTTTCATGTGGCGATGGCAATTACAATGAGGGCTTACATGGACATGTTGTCCTTGGGTCACTTGTCTCCAAGTATAGTGACTCCTGGACATTTAAGAGAGTTGTTAATCAAGATGCAAACTGAACTACCACACCATTTAAGCTTACGAATGGATCCCTTTAAGGAATTATGGAAATATTATAGTGCCATGGGCTGTATAACTTTGTTGGAGGATAACAAATTTCTGGTTGTAGTGTTCATACCGTTACTGATACTGGACAGGTACAGTTTGTTCAAAATATATCAGGTTATAAATTTACCTATTCCGTATCCCCAACAGCAAGAAGGCCTGAGGGCAATAGACAGATACCAAGCTGAAACAGGGCATGTAGCTATGAATGTGGCCTGGACAAAGTTTATGATGTTAGCCACAGAAGTTAGAAAGTGTAGAAACAATGCCTTAGGAAGATGTACCTCACTGAGTCCTATGTGATCAGTGAACACCGACTGTGTATACTCGAATTATTTAAAGATAATAGAAAGGGGGTTGAGGAATATTGCCAGGTCGAAATATTAACTCATACTCAGGGCCGTGCTTAGGGACCTCGCAATTGCGGGGTGGGGTGGGGTACTGCAAGGCCCCGGGAAGCCGCAAGGCTCTTTTTGGCTCCGAAGATCTATTGTAATGAACAAAAAAAATAATTATTAGTATTAACTTGAAAATTATTTTGTATGTTGAAATATTTATCAACTCGTCTTTCTCTCTCTAATATTTGATAGAAGCCTTCCGGGTCCCAAAGAGGCCGCAGAGCATTTGTCATTTCTTTTAAAAATGAACTTGAGAGAGAAAGAGATTATAAATATGTTTTAACATACAAGAACGTAACTGGTATATTCAAACTTTCAGGACGTCAAAACGTTTAAGAAAATTTAGCGACAGCGTAATTTATAAACAACTGAATATAAATGACCGCAAAAACTCGATCAAAACACAATTAACTCCTATTCTCCTGTCATTTGTTTCACAATACAGGCAGGGATGACTTGCAGTAGTCGAAGTTAAAGCAAGAGAATTAGCTGATGAACTTGAAGTGGATCGTGCTTATCCAGAACCAAGGAGAAGAAAGTAAACATGTCTCTTCAGATACGAATCGGCAGATGAGTCAGATCATCAGACTGGTAGAGAAGCATTTCGCCGAGAATTTTTCTATCCACTCATGGATACAATTTCACAAAGTCTTCAGGAACGGTTTGAAAACATAAATGATTTTAAATCAAAGTACGGGTTTTGTGTGGTGCAAGAAGTAACATGAAATCTGCAATAACCTCAGACATGTTGCCGTTCTGCTGCGCTGCTTTGGCAAAAGGTATTGGAGAAGGCGATATTGATTGTGAGAAACTTGAAAGAGAAATTATCAATTTCGTCAACCTTATGAACACTAAGAAGAAGTGTATTACATTTTCCGCTATTGAATGTATAAATTATAATAATGAAACACACACTTGTCGATTAAAAATTTATATCCCAACCTAGCTGTTGCACTCAGAATTGTAACCATATTGCCAGTTACAGTGGCATTTTGTGAGCGCAGTTTCTCTAAAATGAAACTAATTAAAAACTTTCTTCGGAACTCAGTGTTTCAGGAAAGACTGGCTGGCTTATCTGTTAAGCATTGAACATGAACTAAGCCGAAAAATTGACACGGAGAATTTAGTGTAGCAGTTTGCCACAGAGAAAGCCAGAAAAGTGAAATTTTAAATATAAGGATGGCAGGGACACAAATTTTCTTCAATTCCATTTTCAATTTTGGTAAAAACCTGTTTACTGTTTATTTTTTTCGACTCTGACTAAAGCTTTCTTCCGACTGCATTTGTTGCTTCAGCATGCACAAACTTTTTGTGTGACCGAAAACCTGTTTTAATACCATTTTGAAGGAATTTTCATCGAAAGGCTTTTTTTTACCTCACGGACTTTTTTAAGTACAAATTAACATGAAAATACTTTTATCTGCTTCTTTATTTACTATCCAAGAGAATACAAATTAACACGTTCCTATAAAAACCTGTTTAGTGTTTGTCTTCATTATTTAACAATTAACATCTAAGTGAGTTCCATGTTTACCATTAAAGGTCGAAATTATCTTTATTTGAATCGACAAAATATGTTTTGAATAGTTTTCATTTGTTTTTTTTTTCTTTCTTTTTCTGTTTTCCCATCGCTAGATCGTGACATTTGTTTTTTTATTGTTAATGGATTTGTGAAATAATCACATTTCAACGAACCTGCTACATAAGGTTGCAGTGCAATAATTATCTTTGAAGTAAAATATTTTAACCAGATAATCAGGGATTTATTTCCGCAGTAAAAGTATGAGATAAATTTTATTAAAATAATTAAAAAAAAAACAAAAAACTTCACGCATTTTTTTTATAAGTTATCAAGTTTGTATTTTTATCACATCTTTTCGAATTCCATTGAATTCATTGCATTCACTTACGTGCAAATACCCTTAGGAAAGGTATTAATCTGTTTCTTCCTTCCAGTTATGGGTTAAATAACAGGATAGACTGGGTTCTGTAGCCTTGGCTGGCAACCATTCTACCGCAGAAAGCAATGATAACCTACTGCGGGATAATCTTATTCTTCTGCCCAGTCAGTCAGGTCTCTTTCGAGACACGATCGCCCAAGCCGAGCGTGTTTCACGTATGGTACTTAACTGACTGAGTGGGGGTGTAGGGGCTTTTTAGCACTTAATGACTTTCTCCTACATCGTGACATTTCAAAATGACTTGGTTACTTTTAATGTTGTTTTGATTTAATTCTTTTTTTTTCTTTCCCTCTTATATCAACACTTTCTGACACCCCTTTCCATTTTTAAAATAAACTCCTGAAGTCTAATTTTGGACAGTATATCAAACTTTCTGTAGCGAAATAGTTTTGAAATTTAGGTTTAAATTGTTTGAAAATTCTTTGGCAAAACTTGTAGAAGATTGAGAACCAAAACTCACTGAAATGGCTATAAAAATAGCTAGAAAATACCAAAAAGTAGCTAAAAGTTGTGAAACGGTTAGCTTAAAAACCCCAATTCTGCGGTTTCTTCCGTTTTTTCGTTATCACCGAATATATGCGTTCCGAGAGTATGTTATTTTGTTTAAAGTACCATTTATTGTGGGTTCAGTATGTTGAAGGGAGGAACGCAAGTTGAATTTTGCGGGTAGAGGCCGCAAAGCGCATTCTGCGGCGGGGCGCGATGTTCCTAAGCACGGCACTGCTCATACTGTACTACCATGACCGTTTGGGTAGTAGTCGTTCAAACAAAAACCCATTGATCTTTCCAGAGTGTGTGAAGGAGAACCCACTAAGACGCTGAGAGTGAAACCACCTTTAACCTTGATAAAATTACCTCTAGAGTGTTCTGCAATCGGCATGTTCATGTCTCTACCCCCATGTTACCAGGCTGAAGAGAAATTTGAAGAAAAGGACTCAATAATCAACAATAAAGTTGGTTGACAAATCTTAAATAACTGCACACGGTTATGGGAGCCGGTAATGAATAAATACCCTAAGGTCACGATAGAGCGAATACGGGAGTTATTAAAGCCAATAGATAAAGTTACAATGAATCAGTTAAAAGACAAATTAAATACTTTGGAAAAAGATGTGAATTAGAAGAATAAAAAAGTAATTTTGGTAAACTGGTCAGTAGGTACTTTATTAGTCGTTGTGGTAGTGGTAGTGTGGAAAATAAGGAAATACAGAGAGAAATGAATTAACAAGATCTCGGTGAGCGTACAACAGACAAAGAAGGGAATACCGCCTGGTGATCCACATCTGAACAAAACAGAACTAGCAGGAGACGACGCGATCCAATTGAACCTGACGACAGAAGCTGAAGAAGAACCGACTCTTGTCAAAAAGTCACTGAAACCTCCCTTTGCAGAGAGAAGGTTGGCAACAAAAAAAGAAATAAGCCCTAAGAGACACATACATAACCACACCCACATCTGAAAAAAAAGAAGATAAAAGGACTCGTTGTTATTCCTGTCAAAAAGAGTGTGAACCCTATGTGTTAATAAAAAGACTGTTGTCACATGAAAAAAAAAGTAAAAAATTGCATGTTATTGCATGAGATTAAAGGAAAAGAACATTTTTACATTACTGCATGGAATTAAAAAAGGGAATTTTTTGCATTTGCATAGGATTAGAAGAAGGACACTTCTATTATGCATGGAAATTGCTTTCGTGTGAGTATTGCTTAAAACTAACACATTTAATGCATAATTGCATGGAAATTGTTTTTGGGGGTAGAACCTAAAAATTAATATGCATGCAAAATAGTGTAACCGGTAGTTACAGTGTCATTTATTTAATAAATGACAGGTGATGTTGGGAGTGATGTAACCCTATTTTCAGATGGCTGATATTAATTTTAAGCGATTTTCAAGATGAGAAGATATTTCTCTAAAATTGGAAAATACAATTATTTTTGTTGGGAAAAGTAGCCAAAGTGATAAAAAGTAGAAAATACAGATTCAGAGATACAGAAAGTGCAAAATTATTTTTGTTGGAAGAAGTAAGTGAATTTATCAAAGCTAGTTAGTCAATATATTTGTCAATGGGTTTTGACGATATGTGACCCTAATTAAAATACGGTCTTGAGATTTCTTGTTTACTGGTTACCAGGACAGCTGATAGGAACAGGCAGACAATAATAGTAAGTTCACTCCCCTTCCATTGGAAGTTGAAATGGTTAAATGACATTACTTACATGTTGAGATAGTAAGTCATATATAAAGAGGGGGAAATAGAAATCATGTATCTAACTTCAACACCCCGGTTTTGTGTTTTTTTAATAAAACTGGTGTGGAAAACGAAATTTAGTGAGACGAGGACCACCGATGAATTGATGCGGACCAGCTGAAATAGCCTGCCCCCAGAGATAAATTTAAGAGATGGTCAGTTTAAATTCAACGAGCTGCAAGTTGAATAAACCATCATCCGATGGAGATAATAGATCACAAATGTTAACATGCTGCTGAAATACCAGCCAACTGATATTTTGTTTGCGTCACTTAGCTTTGACTCGCTTGTAATTTTGTATTCATTCGATATATATAAATATATATAAATCTACACCGTGGCGTGGTAGTCTTAAATCTGGTTTTTCATGATATACCGTTTATACATGTGTTTGGTCTAACCTAGTCGGGTGGTGATAAGCGATCCTGCATTGGACGATTCGAGATCAACAAACACAATGTGGGTGGAATTGACTGAAGATCAGAAAATTTTGCTGGACTCAGTCAGGGGTCGTGTCATAATGAAAAAATTCTCTATGAACATATGTCCAGAAACACCTGGTTTCTGTGTTATAGGCGTTTCAAACATGTGCTGACCAGAATACCTTTATTTCCCATAGGTGACACATAACTCACTAAGCAGTGGACCAGACAACCAGTGAGATCGCTTTTTAGCCGCCAACTGGACAAGACTTCCCCCTGTTTCTCATGTGTGAAGTTTTTGTTAATGGTGCATGTTGATTGGACATATACTCAAATCAGGAGAGAGCTGATATGCACTTCGTGTATGGTTTTGCGGACGGTAACGCTGTACAAGCTCGCCATATCTACCAGGAAAGGTTTCCACGCTGACAATAACCCAATAGGTAGATATTTGTGAATATCCTTCGCCACCTCTATGAATATGAGACCTTCGAACCTCGTGCTAGTGGAAAAAGACGACCAAGATCTACATCTGGGAAAGAAGAGCAGATACTGGATATTGTGCATGATACTCCTGAAAGCAGCACACGACAGTTGACAAGGCAAGTGGCTATTCTCCATTTGAATGTCTGGAGAGTATTGCGAGAACAACATTTGTACCAATATCATCAACAATGTATACAGACGCTGCCACCAGAACGAGTTGTGTTCTGTCAATGATTCTTACAGCAATGTAATAGAGAATGAAATTATATAGCTTGTAGCAAGAAAATAGTCAGACTGTCCCCGGCACTCCATATTCGCACCCTCTCACTTTCTTTATCTCTTCTTTTTCCTCTTCACCAACTCACTGCACACAAAAAGAAAGGAACAAGACATTGCTACTATTTTGTTGATACACACAGCGAAAACATGGCTTTATCTTTTTCTGTGCAGATCACATTTTGCTAAAACAAACGAACTCTTAATTCTTTAAACTCCTTACTACACTTTCTCTTAGATCATTTTTTCCATTTAATAATTTTATACATACAATTTGGTGTTATGCTATTCGATAAATAAATTTTTATTTATTTATACAAGCATATCATTTTTATTTTTCAATGCTTGTTCAAAATTTGTCATCTTTAAATGTGAGGAGTGTCGGCTGTATTTGTAGTGTGGCCTTGTGGCGGGCATGGCCGACCGTCCCTCTTTAATGGCGAACCTACAAAGAACACGCAGGAAAATTCTGTATATTTGATAACCCTGCAAAGAACACACAAAGTAATTCTGATCCATACATATTTGATGATCCCCACAAGGAACATGCAGAGGAATTCTGATTTCTACATAATGGTGACTATCCGACGCAAAGAACACACATATCAACTTTCTTCTCACTACAAGATGTTGACCACAACATAGAACACTCAACCATCACGACATAAAATGGCAATCAAATGTCTACAGAAGAGAGAAAGAAAGGCAGTCCCACATGTCTGAATAACTCCAGTACTAGATTACATGCTGATACATTATGAGACTAACAAGAACTGGAGAATTTCAGTGAACTCTATTCAACTGCTAAGCTAAGTACCTTGAAATATGTATTCAACATAAATAAAAGATATATGTACAACTTTGTGAAAAACTCTGTTTGTTTGAAGCATTTTGAAAATTCATGAATTTGAATAACACCTATGCAAATTATACACTGATACATTGCCAGCTTCTAATGAAAGCAGCAAAATTTCAAGAAACTCTAATCAACTCTGCACTACCTCAAAATATATCCTTTTATTTATGTTGAGTACAACCATATAACTTTTACTTGTAACCAATTCTGGCAATTTGCTTTTTAAACTTTTTTGGAATACTGCTTATATCCAACCATTTAATATGAGCATTTTCTTTTCTCGGTTATTCATCGAATCTTAGAGTCACATGCTTCTGAATAACTCCATTGTTAAATTACCTGCTGGTACATTATCAGCTTCTAATAAGAGCAGCAGAATTTCAGTGAAATCTATTCAGCATAGAAACTATGAAACTTTTTAATATTTGATTACTTTTCCTGAAACAAGCTACTAACAACTTGAAATGTTTAAATTTGTAAAGAAATTTCTTATTTTGTTTTGTTCTGAATAAAACATGTTATTTCGTCATTTTTCCTACATTACCACAGTGGTGACCTGCTATGTGTGAGGAAACTAAACACATACCACTACCATTCAATTTTCAATGATTTGGAGTTCTCAAGAGCGATGATCTCCTTTCCAGAAGTAAGGTCACAAATGTTTGACATGACCAGAAATCCTTTCTTTGGTTTCCATTTGCATTATGAGAAAATAAAATTATTTTTTATTGAATAGTTTATTATTTATTTCATTTTCATTTTCCCACATATTCTCACTGAGGATTCACATGAAAGTCTCCTCCTTATATACAGAAAGATAAGATCAAAAACATTTGTTGACATTTCTGGTGGAATATATAATTAAACATGTTTTGTGACATGTTCTCACATGCCTTCAGTTTATTTACCAAATGGTGATGACTAGTGAAAAATTCAAACTTTAAATTTTGCAATCCAGCAATTGTGTTTAAGAAACACAAGTTATCGTTCTGAAACAAATATTATACTATTACAATTTTTTTTTATCTGGACTCACATGTGATAGGTAATTTGTCATAGATGCATTTTTCATTTAATATTGCAAAGTTGATTCCACAAATAAATATTTGCCAAAAATAAAGGAATTATCCCAGTCAAAAGGAAATGTTCAGTCCTTATTCATTAATGAATGTAATGTCCTGCAAGATCAATTACGACTTAGTAGTGAGTTTGATCCACACTGCACACTCCACACTTTCGTTCTAAAAATATAACGGGGTGCTTCAATGTGATGTAATGCTTATCAAACTTGTCACATGGGAATAATTATGACCGCATAGCGAGTTCAATCCTCACTGAGTGCTTCATACGTTTGGCCTTGTCTCACATCTAAAAATCAACATTAATGAATTAAATGTATATTTTATTAGAATATTTGTTTGGAAATGTTTTTTGGTGAGTATCATCTCTCACCTTTTCAGTTTTCATGTGTTTGTTTAAATTTTGTGAAATCACTGAATATTTATGTAGGTAACTCAAAAAAGGAAACAGAAAAACAATATCATGTTTGTGTCGATCAGATCTTGGAGAATTAGAGTTATAAGGAATAATATCGGATTAAAAGAAATTCAGTAATTCTTCAAAAATATACACGTACATAGACAAAAACATTTCTACATGGTGTATATAAGAGGTACCTCCAGGTTTGGGGGTTGGGTGCAGGGCTAACAACCCTGCCCCATAAAAAGTTTGTTACAGAAACAGCAACAAAAAGTTGCTGCCCTATGTACCATTGGGTGTGATGGATAATGATGATGATATAAGAAGTAACATATATAGGTAAAAATATTTGTCATGAAAAATTCTAAAAAGTTGATATTTCAGTTTTAATACAAAGATAATAGATTAATCATGTTTCTAAATAAGCAAAATATTTATTTAAACTTGCATTTAGATTAGAATATTCTTTTCAGAATACCAATAAAATCGTCCATATTGACAAATCTATCAGTATATTATAATTTTCTTTATCAAAAAATCTTTGAAAATAAGATAAAATTTTCTGAAACTTTGAGGGAGATTGATGCATTGATCTTTCCTCTTAATCAACTTTTCCTGTAATAGAATGTTCCTTCGAAAGAAAATCCTGACATTGAAAAGGAAATGAATATGTACAGAAAAGTATTGAGTTTAGAAAAAATAAATGAATGATGTTTTTTATAGGCCATCATATTTACAAATGGGAGATGTTCAGTTCAGAACTGTCATGCTTACCATGAAAATAAGAAAAATTTTAAAAGATCAATTTTGAATTTTAAATTAAATTTTATTGAAAAGATATAAAATCTTTGGTTTTAGGAATAAAAATGATACCTGATGAAATGAAATCTAGAAATTGATCCAAAATAAAAATGTCTTCACAAAAGTACTTTTATGTGTGTAAAATGACTGGCCACTCATATCCATGTAGACCTTGGCCACACAGCTATGATAACACTTAAGATGGTCAGAAAAAAAAAACTTACAGTGCAGTTTTTCAATTGTCCCATTTCCTGATGAAAAAAAGAAATCCTTTTCATAAAGAAAATATTGCACAACACATTACAAGTAACTACATTCACACAGGTGTATAAAATAAAAAGCAGAATTTTAGCCAAATACAGAACTAGAAATTTGACTTGACATTGTGTTCTTTAATAATAATGCTATTGGTAAGAAGCAGAAAATGATTTCAGCATTTGTTTGACAAACTGGTAGATATATTTACTCCCCATCTTTTTTCACATATAGTACACTGACAAAAAAATGTAGAGTATGAATTTTTGGAAACATTTGAACAAGTTTCAAAAGAGGAAGATTACTTCCATGTGCATACATTCAATGTTGAATTCTGAAAGAATCAAACACCCACAGGTTTTCCAGCAGGGATTACTCCACATTATATTATAAGAAAATATTACGAGTACATCACAAGTGAATATATTCATGCAAGTGTATGCAGTGCAGGATTACAAGTAAATATAACACCAGAAATTTCAGAAAATAAAAGTTCTGAAGTGGAAATTAACAGACAAAATTTCATACAAAAATAAAAAGAGAAAGAATAAAGACGATAAAAATATGGAACAATACATTATACATATATATATATATATATATATATATATATATATATAAAATGAAACTCAAAAGCAAAGTTGTTTGACTGAGCAGTATTGCACTTTACACTCTATCAAATGATATATCTGTGTGTTTTGCATATCAAAAGTTGATGGGGATTTTCAGATACAGCTATAATATCTTGACTGTTGCAATACATTGTGGCATGCTCAAATTAATCAAAGTATTTAATAAGCAAATGTGATTTAGTATTATGATTACTAATGCAATATATTTTCCCATCATATATTGACAAAATTAACATTCTTTCCAAGAAATCCAATTATACCTGAATACTGAAAGACAAACAATCTAATACTGTTGTAGCAGCCACAGATCTATTTCCTTTCGCGAATCAGTGCCCCCGACGAAAGATTCGGTCACTCACTAACCAATCAACTGGCAGAGCGCATTAATTCCTTCTTCCTCTCTAGAACTATTTTCCTAGTCCATTTTGGTAGAACGGACAAATGGCAGAGAGCCATGAGCCATGAACATGGGCGCAGAACTGCGCAATGAAGAAATTCGCCGCGGAGGCGACCGGTACATTCGAGAGGTTCGCACCCCGGAGGGACACACTCTGCGGTCGACTGACGACATGTGCGAGGCGTTTCGGCGGCATTTCAAGATCCTGTTTACCAAGGAGCCTGGTCTCCGTGATGAGGAGTTTCGCAGCTATTTGGCTGACTTCCCCCGGCTTTTGCCGGCTGATGCAGCTAGCTGCGAGGGAGAGATTACGGAGGGCGAAGTCTACGCGGCGCTGAAGAAGGTCGGCAGTGGCAAATCGCCGGGTCTCGATGGTTTGCCCTATGAATTGTACTTGAGGCTGTCGCACATCTTTGTCCCGATTTTGACTGTCGTGTTCAACAACTGGTTCCGGCAGGGGTCCATCCCCAACCGGTTCACCAGGGGTGTGATCACGCTGTTGAGAAAAGGCAAGGATGTGGGGAGGGAGCTAGAGGGTTACTGGCCCATAACTCTGCTAAACACAGAGTTAAAGATTTTGGCCAAGATCTTGCAAAATCGTTTGCAATTAGTTGCCGAGTCTCTGTTGGGACCTGAGCAGACTTGTGCTGTGAAGGGCCGAACAATTCAGAGCAACCTGCATCTGATACGCACGATCATAGAGGGGATAAAAGACGACGACGAAGCCGCGCTGATCCATTTAGATCAGTCCAAGGCATTTGATAGGGTTGACCATCGGTACCTGGCGGCTGTCCTGCAGGCAGCTGGATTCGAAACCAACTTCCGCCGCTGGATTAGCCTCCTGTATCAATCCCCGACAGCTGTGGTACAGGTGAACGGAAAGTTGTCGGGCGTTCTGGCGCTGTCTAGGTCGGTCCGACAGGGTTGTCCACTGTCGCCCCTACTTTATGCTTTGGCGTTGGAGCCCCTCCTTCGCCGGCTAAGGGACAGGGCGTGCAGTCCGGCCCTACGTGGAATCGCTGTCCCTGGTGGTGCTCGAGCCAGGGTTTCCGCGTACGCCGATGACGTCACTACTTTCGTGTCCTCCCGCAGGGACATCGAGGTGGTACAGAAGGCGCTTGAACGGTACGAACAGGTGACAGGGGCCAAGATTAACCGCAACAAGTCGTCCGGCTTGCGGTTAGGCGCCTGGAAGGGTCTGACCCTCCCGGGGCCCTTCGACTGGACGGACGGCCCGGTCTGCATTCTTGGAGTGTGGTTCGGACCCGACCTACAGTTGGAGAAAAATTGGTCTGAAGTACTGGCAAAGGTAGGCGCGTCGGCCAAGACTTGGCGCCAAAGGAATTTGTCCTTAAAGGGTATGGCTGAGGCGTGTGCTACATACGTCTTTCCCATTATCCTTTACCAGTTGTCAGTACTTCCACTTTGTAAACGGCATAGGAAGGCGATCGAGCGTTTGCTATTCTCCATTCTATGGAGAGGACGCAAACACTATGTCGACAAACGTGTCTGTTACCAACGTCCGTGTCATGGGGGTCTGGGAATGCCATACCTGATGGGCCATAAGGTTGCGTCAAGGTTGGTTTTTCTCAGGCGAGCGATTTCCGAAGACTCATTGCTTAGGGGGATAGTGAGGGACATGTTCCCTAGCCTTACTATCACTACCCCCAACATGAGGCGGTGCCGTAAGCCTAGAGAGAGATCGAGTTTTCTCCTCGAATGTCTGGCGGCCCTGCGGGCCATTCCACGGTCCAGTGACCTTTCACGGCCTAGGAGAGTCTTCTATCGTGGGTTAGTGGAGGGCGTCGCAAAGGATTCATTACGTGATGTGCTGCGCTTGTCGGAGGACGAGTTTCGCTCATTCTGGTCTTGGGCGCCAGGGAGTGATTATCTCAACAACTCTGAGTTTTCGCTCACCTGGCGATTAGCTCGGAATCGCTTGCCTCTCAATGACAAGGCCTTCATATGGGGCCTGGCGGATTTGCCAGATTGTGAACGCTGCAACCTTGGCTTGGAAGAAACGGCTTCGCACGCCTTCTACCATTGTTCGCACGTTCGCCCTCTATGGGACCGGGTCGGCGAGTTGACTGCTCGTATCGCGCCGCGAGAGCTTGTGCTCATTGATCGTGCATTCGCCTGTGATAATGTGTCGCCCCCGTTTTCTGGGATGAAGCGTATGGTGTTTCTGTCGCTGCTAGCCACGGCTCGAATGGTGATTTGGACGACGCGAATGGAGGAAGTCTTGCGAGGTCAGCGTCTTTCACATCAGGATCTGATCTGTTATTTTGAGCATCAGCTCAAAATAAAGATTAGAACTGATTGGAAACGTTTGACTTCGACAGACTTTAGCAAAAGGTGGATAAATGTGGCGAGCCTGGTTCACTTGAACGGGGCTAATCTTGATTTTCTCTTTTAGATCTGCTGGTTACATCGGGGTGGATTCCTCTGGAACCTGTGGGGGATTTGGTATTTGCTGGGTTGTATGTTGATTATTTCCCCCACAAATACAACACTCTATTTTGCAATCGCGCAAAGTGAAGGAATAATTTACAACGGACATTCAACAACAAACAATTTATTACGTGACAAAATAAAATGGTATGGAGAAACCAACAAAATACATGATTCTAAAATTGGCTTTTTGAGAAATATAAACTTGGCAAGAAGTTAATTTTTGTCCAAAAACGTGTATATGTTTGCATTATCAGAGTCTGTAAATAAGCCTTTCTTACTTACATTTTGGTGCGTTACAGTTGGCGACAACGTGTCGCGTTGCTCAAAGAAAGTTTGTCGGCTTATTCTTTTTAAGGTCCTTGGAGCGAGGTCACGAACTTTTGGCATGGAAGAAATGACATGGCCGGCAAAGTATACGGTGTCAAGCGGACTTAATGGCCTGCTTGGTTACTGCTTGGTGACTGCTTGGTGACTGTCCTTTCTTTCTAACTGTGTGTATTATATACATTAATAGGGGATCAACTAATCTTCCTAACATTAGGGTGTGAAAACATTTACTGACCAATCAGATTTATTATTTTACATTTTTGTTTTGGGGCCTAAATATTTTTGTGTTAATTTACTTCCAAGCCTATTTTTCTAGAATGTTCTTATTCTAAGTTTTTAGCTGATTGGTTGAGAAATATAAAAATGTAATCTAAATTCTACTGCTGTTTTGATCCAATTTTTCTAGAATGTTCTATTGTTTTTCCTGTTGATTATTTTAATAAAAAAAAATATGTATCCCATATACCCCCCCCGCAGATTGATAAATATGGAAGTATTTATTAATATGTAATATAAGTTTTAAAATGTTTCGGCCAATGTACCTTTCTTCCAGCTTTTGTGGTGGTGTTTGTCGGTGTATTTGTTGGCGTGGAGGTTGGTTTGGACAATGTGGTATTTTGTGTACTTGTAGAGTGTTCAGTCGTACTTTCCTTTACTGGTAAGTCTAAGTACGCTGGTTTTAGTCTGTCTATGGAGACAGTATCAAATTTGCCTTTTATGGCGAGTTTAAAATATTTGTGGTGTCTTTCAACTACCTGGAAAGCTCCGGAGTAGGTAGGACACAAAGGTTTTTTGACTGCATCATTTCGAATAAAAACGTATTTGCAGTCGTGAAGGTCTTTTGGTGTGTAAAGTTCTTTAGTTTGTGTTCTTGTAGGTGTGTAAACTAAATCGTTCATTTTGTGTTTAAAATATTTTACAAAAGTTGTAGTTGGTTGTAAGGAAGTGTTTTTTTTTCACAAAATTGACCTGGAAGTGTTAAAGATGTTCCAAAAACCATTTCGGAAGCTGTACATCCCAAGTCTTCTTTGATAACATTCCTTATTGACAATAAAACAAGAGGCAAATTTTCAAACCATGTTCTGGAGTTGTTGTTAGCTGTTAAAGCTGTTTTAAGTTGTCTATGGAATCTTTCGATTAATCCATTTGCGCAGGGGTGATATGCTGTTGTTTTTATATGTTTGACTCCCAATAACTTTGTAAATTCATCGAAAAGCGTTGATTGAAATTGGGAGCCTCTGTATGTTGTTATTACTGAAGGACAACCAAAGACTGCGATCCACTCTCGTAATATGGTTTTAGAGATAGTCTCTGCTGATATATCTCTAAGTGGGACGGCCACAGGCCATCTTGTAAATCTGTCAATGATAGTAAGTATATATTGACAGTCATTTGCTATTGGCAATGGCACGACAATATCGATGTGTAGGTTTGTGAACCTACCGTCTGGTTTTTTGAATTGTCCTGGAGGAGACTTTGTGTGTCTGTTTGTTTTGCTCTTCTGACAATTCAAGCATGTTTGAGTCCAGTTTTTTTTATGTCAGTGTGCATATTAGGCCAAACAAAACGGTTGCTGATTAATTTTGCGGTTGCTCGGCGTCCAGGGTGTGAAAGGTTGTGGAAATGTGTAAATAACCTTTTTCTTAGTGATGGTGGTATATACGGTCTAGAGTGACCAGTTTTGACATCGCAAAGTATTGTTTTTGTTCCAAATGGAACAGGCTGTTCCTTCAGCTGTAGGGAAGTGTCGTTTAGTTTGTCTAATGTGGCATCTTTTTTTTGTTCATCTGCAATGAGCTCGAAGGTGAGATCTACCGACTCAATAGATTGTATTGTAGAGCGTGAAAGTGTATCTGCCACAATATTGTCTGAACCTTTTATGTATCGGATATCCGAGGTAAATTGTGATATATAGTCCAGTTGTCGAGTATCTCTGGGTGTATATTTCTCGGTATTTACATGTAAGGCGTAAGTAAGTGGTTTGTGGTCAGTGAAAACGGTGAAATCTCGTCCTTCGAGTAAGTGACGAAAGTGCCTTATGGACAAGTAAATTGCCAGTAATTCCCTTGAGAAGGTGCTGTATTTTTGTTGTGCAGTGTTCAATTTCACTGAGAAAAAGGATATTGGTTTTTCCAAGCCATTTTGTTTTTGTTGTAGGACTGCTCCAATTGAGTCTCCTGACGCGTCTGTTGTTAGTGAAAGTGTTGTAGTGTTGTCATTAGAGATGTAGGAGAGCTTGGTAAAATCTGCTAATGCTTTTTTAGCATTGTGAAAAGCAGTTAAAGCTTCTCCTTCAATTTGAATTTTTGCATTTTTATTTTTTTGTTGCTGCAACATGTTTGTTAGCGGGGTTAATATTCTGGAACAACGTGGAATAAATCTACGGTAGTAATTTATCAAACCGAGAAATCTTCGAAGTTGTCGCAGTGATGTTGGTTGTGGGAAATTTTGTATGGCTGTGACTTTTTCTGGGATAGGTGTGATTCCCTGTTCGTCTATCATGTGGCCTAAAATGTTCAATTTCGAGACAGCAAAATCACATTTGCTTATGTTGATTTTCAAGCCGAAATGTGCTAGTCTCTCGAAAACTTGTAATACATGGTCTTTATGTTCATTGATGTCATTGCTAGCAATGAGGACATCGTCGATATAAGCAAAAGCAAATGGTAACCCTCTCAATACCTCGTCAATGAGTCTCTGGAAAGTTTGGGCAGCATTACGTAGTCCAAATGGCATTCTGGTGAATTCGAAAAGTCCAAAAGGAGTTGTAATTGCTGTTTTTTCTATGTCTTCTTCGGCTACTGGAATTTGGTAGTAAGCTTTAACCAAATCTAGTTTTGTGAAGATTCTGGTTCCTTGCAAGCCCATGGCGAAATCGTATAGATGTGGGATTGGATACCTATCAGGAACTGTTTTTGCGTTGAGGTTCCTGAAGTCCCCACAAGGTCGCCATGCACCTGTTTCTGGCTTCTGGACCATATGTAGCGGTGAGGAGTATGGACTACTAGAAGGACGTATAATGCCTAATTGTAACATGTGCTGAAATTCGTCTTTTGCTACTTTATATTTCTCTGGATGCAATCTGCGTGGTGCTGCATGTGTGGGTGGTCCAGAGGTTGTGATATAATGTTTGGCTGTATGACGAACTTCATCAGAATGTTTAAAGGGCGTAGTAAGAGTTGGAAATTTTGTAATCAACTCTTGTAGTCCATTCGCATCTGGTAGTGCCGCACAGATTCCTGTTGACTTGTAGATTGAGGTGATTCCCTTTGCTGTTAGGTCTGTGTTGCAATCGACGAGAGATTGCCTAGCTATGTTCACTGAAACGTTGAAATGGGACAAAAAATCAGCTCCAAGAATCGGTGTTTTTACTTGGGCTATTGTGAAGATCCACGGAAAAGGTCGGCGTAAACCCAAATTGAGCGTCAGTGCTATCTCTCCGTAGGTGTCAATTCTTGATCCATTTGCTGCTTGCAGTGTGAATGAAGATAGTTGGTGTTTTTTTTCTGGGATCCGGTGGAATAACGCTGATTTGTGCGCCGGTGTCGACTAAAAATAAATATCCGGTATTTTTGTCTCGGATGTAAAATAGACGACTTCCTTGTTTTATACCAGCAGCTAATGTCGTCTTTACTTGCTGCCGGTGTAACCGTTTCCCTGGTTTTGTGTTGAAGTGTGTGAGGTCGAATTGAAGTTGCATTGTTTTATGCACTTCCTTGCTTCACATCCAAATTTGAAATGATACCAACAGGTATCATAGTTGCGTCGCTCTCTAGAGAATGAGCTCGATCTACTTCGACTTCTGCGTCGTGAGGAGGTTCTGTAAGGACGGGAACGTTCGGATGTTTGAAACTTCACCAAACTTTGAACCTGCAGAGTTAGATTTGCCATGTCCTGCAGCAGTTCAGTATACCTGTCTGGCGTGGTTGTTTGTGATGTTGTGTTTCTTGGTGTTGGTGTATTCCTTTGTGTTGCATCATTTGTTGGGTTGTAAGATGTGGCGTAAACGCTCTGGTTTTGGTTATTGTCGTGTATTTTATCAGCTATTTCCGACAATCTATCCAGGTCTAAATCCTCAGGGAGTGATGCGAGTATCTGTGTTGTATGAGTGTGGAGTTTGTCTGTCCATAGTTTTTTTAACACCGTTTCAGACATGGTGCTGCTTCCCAACAAAGATTTCATTTTCCTCAAGAGTTGTGAGGGTGTCATATGTCCAAGGGTCAAATTGTAAAATAAATCATGTAATTTTTTCGCATCCGATGTACCCATACGTCTTATAATGGCGTTCTTTAGTGTGTCATATGGTTTGTCCTCAGGCATATGGTCTAGCAAATCGACCACTTCTGCCGCCACGTCGGTGGGAAGTTTTTCCACGACGTATGCATACTTTGAGGTTTGCGCTGTAATTTTTTTGGCGCTAAAAAGTGCATTTAGCTGAGAAAACCATACTGGTATGTTAGTTGGGTTGTAGCTGGGAATGCTGGCTGATATTGTTGCTGTTGTGGGTTCAATGTTGTTGTTTTCCATCTTTTACGCGTTGTGGTAAATTTTGTGTTGTTTTCTAATATGAGAGCTTTTTTGTGTTACGTGCTTTCACTAGTCGGAAGGTCACCAATTTTGTGGGGGATTTGGTATTTGCTGGGTTGTATGTTGATTATTTCCCCCACAAATACAACACTCTATTTTGCAATCGCGCAAAGTGAAGGAATAATTTACAACGGACATTCAACAACAAACAATTTATTACGTGACAAAATAAAATGGTATGTAGAAACCAACAAAATACATGATTCTAAAATTGGCTTTTTGAGAAATATAAACTTGGCAAGAAGTTAATTTTTGTCCAAAAACGTGTATATGTTTGCATTATCAGAGTCTGTAAATAAGCCTTTCCTACTTACATTTTGGTGCGTTACAGTTGGCGACAACGTGTCGCGTTGCTCAAAGAAAGTTTGTCGGCTTATTCTTTTTAAGGTCCTTGGAGCGAGGTCACGAACTTTTGGCATGGAAGAAATGACATGGCCGGCAAAGTATACGGTGTCAAGCGGACTTAATGGCCTGCTTGGTTACTGCTTGGTGACTGTCCTTTCTTTCTAACTGTGTGTATTATATACATTAATAGGGGATCAACTAATCTTCCTAACATTAGGGTGTGAAAACATTTATTGACCAATCAGATTTATTATTTTACATTTTTGTTTTGGGGCCTAAATATTTTTGTGTTAATTTACTTCCAAGCCTATTTTTCTAGAATGTTCTTATTCTAAGTTTTTAGCTGATTGGTTGAGAAATATAAAAATGTAATCTAAATTCTACTGCTGTTTTGATCCAATTTCTCTAGAATGTTCTATTGTTTTTCCTGTTGCTTATTTTAATAAAAAAAATATGTATCCCATAAACCCTCCCCTGGTTAAGCTAGTTCTCTTTTGTGTACCTAGTTAAAGTGAATGAATGTGTTCCTAGCCTGTGCCCGGCTTTCTCTTTTGTTATGATCCATGTCGAGATTCCCAACCTCCCCAGTTTGTTTTGGTCTCCTTTTATCTCGGCTGGTTCAGCCTTTTATTGTCCCATTCCGCTAAGTTTTTACCCCACTTCCCACTCCCTTAGCGAGTGTGCTTCTTGGTTTCGCCGTTTGGCGGAATACAGCGGCCACTCTGTTTTCTGGGATGGACGGTTCTTACTAACATTGATTATTATTTTAGTTCAAAAATTTGTTGTATTTTTAGTTTATTTTTGGGTTCATCCCCCTCCCATCATTTCATTTTTCATTAAATATTTTACATTATATTGTATATATTATAGTGTATATAAATACATTTTTATTGTCATGGGTTAATTTCCCCACTTTTTAGGTGTCCCTTGTAAGTTTCTGGCATTGTGGTGTATGAAGGATTGGGAGTAGATGGATGGGTTCTTTTGGTGACTGTGCAAATTGTTACGAGTGAATGGGTCGTGATAGTGTTTAGCTAGGTATAGGATAGTTAAGCGAGAACCAACCTCTCCCCCTCCCCTTTTAGGCCTTGTGCCATAATTTTGTAATTCTTTACAAAATAAATAGTGTGTTGCCTAAAAATATAGTGTTGGAGAAATTAATAATTTCCCTTAACCCTATACTGTGTTGATAATTCAAATTTCCTGAATCAGCATCACTAATGCCATATATTCCCCATCACATATTGACAACATTATTGTTCTTTTCAAGAATCCAAATTATTTTATGAATACTTAAACCCATACACTCCAATATTATATTGATACTTCAAATTTTCTGAATTGGCATCACTATTGGCATATATTCCTCCATTTCATATTAACATCATTACTGTTCTTTTCAAGAAATCAAAATTATTTTATGAATATTGAAAAACATACACTCTGATACTTGATACTTCAAATTTCCTGAATCAACATCACTAAGGTCATATATTCCCCCCCCCTCCCACCATCAAATATTAACAACCTTACTGGTTTTTTTCTAAAAATACAAAATATTTTATGAATACTGAAAGCCATATAGTCTAATACTGTGTTGATACTTCAAATTTCCTGAATTGCTATCACTATTGCCATATATTCCCCAATCACATATGGAAAATATTACAGTTCTTTTCAAAAAATTCAAATTACTTTGTGAATACTGAAAGCCATGCACTCTGATTCTATGTTGATACTTCAAATTTCCTGAATCGGCATTACTAATGCCATATATTTCCCTATCACATATTGACAACATTACTGTACTTTCCAAGAAATCCAAATTATTTTATGAATAATGAATGATATATATTTTTTTTTTTAATCATCTCACCCCAAGCAAGGCATTCCACTGCCACTATTGCGCATGGGGCTACATAGGGGAAGGTAAAGAGAAGGAGTGGATAGACATAGGGAATGTCAGGAGACAGGTGATAGATGAGTAAGGATAGCGAGGATGAGTGTCGGGCAGATGGGAAGAGTGCTTGATAGAATGGGAGCAGGTTAGTGTGTTAGGAGGTGTGTATTGACCTTACATTTAAACTCCTGGAGATTGTAGCCGTCGGGGAAGCAATCGTTTGGAAGAGAATTCCACAGTCGGGAAGTGCGAGGAAAGAAACTGTTGGAGTAGAAGTTACGGCTGCATTTTATCGGTTTCACTGTAAAAGGGTGGGATCTAGTTGCTAATCTAGTATCTCGTGCAAATTCGTATTTAGGGGGCACCAGTGATCTAAGTTCATCGGAGCAGAAGCTATACTTAAAACTTTTTGAATTGGCTTCACTAATGCTACATATTCCCACAACACATATTGACTACATTACTGTTCTTTTCAAGAAATCCAAATTAATTTATTAATACTGGAAGTTGTAAACTGACATTGTGCTGATATTTAAAATGCTGAACTGCCATCACTAACGTCATATATTCCCCAATCTCATATTGATAAGATTACAATCTGTTTTAAGAAATCCAAGCTATTTCATGTATATGGAAAGCTATACCTTCTGATATTATGCTGATATATTTAATTTGACTAAATTGGCATCACTAATCTATCTAAACTTATTTATAAATAGAACTTTGTCTGTGTGTGTGTGTGTGTGTGTGTCCGTTACCTATAGACTCCAAAACAGCTGAACCGATTTTCTTGAAAATTTACACAGTTGTACTATAAGCATCTGCGAGTGTTCTTAGCTAGGTTTTGTGTCGAGTTACCCCTGATAAATATCGATAATTGAAAAAAATCGGGTTATAGAAGGAGTGGTCCGATTTTAATCAAATTTGATACACTCATAGACAAAGACATAAGAAACGATATTCAGAAGTTTCAAGGTTGCAGTTCTTACAATAGTGCAGAAAATCGATAATATATATATATATATATATAAAAGACAAGATGTTTGTGTGTGTCTGTTTATCTGCCTGTATGTTTGTATTTTTTTCAGCTCTTATTTTAGTTTTTGCTGCGGGTTTGGCTCTAAGTAGGTATAATTGTAGTTCTTAGTCTCAGCCATGATACCATTTACTCAGAGGACTTATACAGCCTTCAAAATTCAGTTTACGACAAAAAAAACTTATTTGATATCAATACTAGAAAATGAAAATTTGACTTACATCCATTCATTTTTATTTCAATCTATGGTTTTGCTTTAACTGGAAACAACTATTGCTTTTTAGTCTTTTGTGCCAGTGTCCAAAGAGTCTGAGCTCCAGGACCATGGATTAGTTTTAAAACTTTCATTACACCCGAGCAATGCCGAGCTATACTGCTAGCGTCATAATCATCTATCATATATTGAAAACTTTACTGTTCTTTTCCAGAAATTCAGATTATCTTGTAAATACTGAAGGCCATAAACTCTGGTACAGTGCTTTTACATCAAATTTCCTCAATCATCATCACTAATGCCATATATTCCCCCAACATATGATGACTACCTTATGTTATTTTCAAAAAAAATCCAAACTATTTTATGAATACTGAAAGGCAAACAAACACTCTGGTACTCTGTTATACTTCAAATTTCCTGAAGCGGTATGATTAATACTATATATTTCCCCATTCACTTATTGACAAAATTACTGCTCTTTTAAAGAACTTCAAATACACTCTGATACTGTGTTGATATTTTTAATCTCCTGAATTGCCATGATTAATGCAATATATTCCCCCATCATATATTGAAAACATTACTGTTCTTTTCAGAAATCAAAATTATTTTATGAATACTAAACAACATACACTGTGATACTGTATTGATACATCAAATTTTTTGAATCAGCATCACTAATGCCATGTAAAACCCATCATATATTGACAATATTACTGTTCTTTTCCAAGGAATCCAAATTAATTTATGAATCCTGAAAGCCACTTACTCTTACTTCATATTATCTGATTTGGCATCACAAATGCCATATATTCTCCAATCATATATTGACATCATTACTGTTCTTTTTAAGAAATCCAAATTATTTAATGAATATTGTGAGCCATACACCCTGATACTGTGTTGAGACATCAAATTTCCTAGATCAGCATCACTAATGCCATACATTACCCCATCACATATTGTTTACATTACTGGTCTTTTCAAGAAATCTAAATTATTTTATAAATACTGAAAACCATTCACTCTGATACTTCTATGATATTTGAAATTTCACTAATGCCACATATTCAACCATCACATATTGACAACTTTACTGTTCTTTTGAAGAAATCAAATTATTTTGTGAATACTGAAAAACATAGTTTGATAGTGTTATGATACTTCAAATTTCATGAATCATTATCACTAACGCCATATATTCCCCATCACATATTGACAAAATTACTGTTCTTTTCATGAAATCCAAATTATTTTATGAATACTGAAAGCCATATACTCGGACAATACTTTTAATTTCCTGAATCAGAATCACTAATGCTATACAAGCATCACTAATGCCCCATCACATATTGACTACATTACTGGTCTTACCAAGAAATCTAAATTATTTTATAAATACTGAAAGCAATACACTATGATACTGTTATGATATTTGAAATTTCCTGAATTGTCATCACTAATGCCATATATTCATCCATCACATGTTGACAACATTACTCATATTTTCAAGAAATCCAAATTAATTAATGAATACTGAAAGCCATACATTCTGATACTTTGTTGATCCCTATCCCTAATGCTATATTTTCCCCAACCACATATTGACATCATTGGTTTTTTCAAAAAATTCCAATTATTTTATAAATACTGGAAGCCATATATTCTGATACTCTGTTGATACTTCTAATTTCCTGAATCAGCATCCCTAATGCCATGTATTTCCCAGTCATCTATTGACCACATTACTGTTCTTTTCAAGATATCTTAATTATTTAATGAATAGTGAAAGCCATACGCTCTGATAGTGTGTTGATGCTTTTAATTTCCTGAATGCGTGTTCAATATTCCTTGGACCATCTTTTGAGTAGCATGAAATATCTGGCAACAAAGTGTATTTGCGCTTATTGACTCAGATATTTTTAAATTTGAGTGAAATATATTTTGTTGAAAATTGTCAGCCATGTGCACAAAAGACAAAACATGTTTGGATTGGAATTTCCTAGTCAGAAAGTTATTCCCCAGATTCAAGTTTGTACTGGTACTCAGATGTCAATGGTGTGAAAGTAACGTCAAGCTGACAAAAATTTTTTAGTAATTTTAATTTTGATTTTTGAAGCATCTGGATATAGCCGTTGAAGCATATGGTTGTGTAAAATCAGGTCTCCACGATGAGAGAATTCTGACAACCAAACTACCTCCTAACCCATGGCATATCACCAAAGATGTCTTTGTATGTAAAAAAATAAAATATATTTTACATTTCATTTACATATGGGTCAGGTCTATTATTTTTCGACAGGTGTTTGTTGCAGTTTATTGTTTTACAGTGATAAGGACGACAAAGATGAAGAAGATTATGAAATGTCATGTGAAACTGATTTTTGTGAGGAAGTCGGATTGAATGTTCCCCAACAAAATGAAGTATTTTTGTGTTATCCCCAATGAAAAGGATTTATGATTTGAGCTGAAAGTTGAAAGTGTCACCCCAGATGTTTTGAGAAGTATTATCGTCGTAGCGGTAGCAGTGAAAATCGCTGAATTATGCAGTTTAATTTTCATCACTGAGTTTGTACCAGATATCGTCAAGGTAGCAACATTCATCCTATCATTGATCCAAACAACAAGTGGCCCAAATAGAAGCGTTTCTCAGAAAAATTATATAACTGAAACACTGGTATATAACATCAGCATCACTAATGCCATATATTCCCCCATCATATATTGACAACATTACTGTCCTTTTCAAGAAATCCAAATTATTTTATAAAATAAAGCCATACACTGACAGTGTTGATACTTCAAATTTCCTTAATCTGCATCAGTAAGGCTAAATTAACACAGAATTATAATTTGCTGCAATAATGAAATCAACCCAAACAACAATTATCATCATTTTATTCAAAATATTTTTTTAATGTAAATACAGGAGTTTGCTTTAGCCAGTTAAATATATGTATAGTATGATATTCCAATTTTGCCTTGGATAATATGAATCAAAGTTTTTATTTGTTTATCAGCAGTAAGATAGACTTCTGGCTGCTGTACATATACCTTACAGCATTTAAGTATGTGCTTTTTACATCCATTTCATGAACAGACCCAATTGCATTCAATTTTTCAGGCACTTAAACATGCTGTACAGCGAAAGTTTCATTATAATTCAATACAGGCCTTTGTTGGTGGCCTTTGCAAACAAACTAAATCTTGTATTAAGTCTTCCCATTTTAATAGTCTAGTCCCATCAACACTGAAAAAGAGATTTACCTTTCAGTTAATTTGTATGACTCATTTATTTGCTATGTATTTATTTCACTTTCCATAGCCTCATGCCATTTTATAGTGTTATTTAAGCAACAAATTAAATATAAGTACTGAGTACACTTTTACAGACCTGAAAAATTGATAGTGGAACTTAACATGCTGTCCAAATTTTCAACAATCTAATCTTTAAATATTCAGCTTAATCTTTTAGTATTTCTTTTCAAATAGTTCTGAAGTAATTTTGACCCAATTTTCAACTTTAATTGAGAATTTAATGAAAAAATAACTCAAACTTTCACAATGGGAATCTCACTCACCAGCCTGTGTTAAAATGTTTTCTTGA
The DNA here is from genome assembly GCA_037127315.1 of Ascarosepion bandense. Taxonomy (NCBI): domain Eukaryota; kingdom Metazoa; phylum Mollusca; class Cephalopoda; order Sepiida; family Sepiidae; genus Ascarosepion; species Ascarosepion bandense. Next base: position 2,450,051 of record JBBBDQ010001776.1, read on the forward strand.
AGTGGGAAAAAATTATGCCACAGATTTCAGTAGAATGCTTTCTCAATTTTGTGTGTTAATATATCTCTTCTGACAGTCAAATTTTGAAAAACTTAAATCCACAAATTTCACACTGGAATAGTTTCTCTCCAGTTTGTGTTAACATGTGTCTTTTCAGATTAGAATTTAGAGAAAACTTAAATCCACAGATTTTACAATAAAAAAGTTTTTGTCCAATGTGCATTAACATGTGACTTTTCAGATGTGTTTTTTGAGAAAATTTGAATCCACAGATATCACAGTGGAAAGGGGTCTTGCAGTGTGTGACAATATGTGATTTTTTAACTTGTGATTTTTGGGAATACTTACATCCACAGATGTCACAGTAAAATGCTTTCTCTCCACTGTTTTAACATGTATGTTCTGAGATGTGAATTGCAGGAATACTTAAATCTGCAATTTTGGCAGTGGAATGGTTACTCTCCAGTGTGTCTTAACATATGTCTTTTGAGATAAGATTTTTGGGAGCACTTAAATGTACAGATTGCACAATGGAATGGTTTCTCTCTAGTGTGTGTTAATACATGTTTTTTGAGGTATGAATTTAGGGAAAAATTGGACCCACATACTTCACAGTGGAATGGTTTTTCTTCAGTGTGTGTTAACATGTGTGTTTTGAGGTTTGAATTTAGAGAACACTTATATCCACAGATTTTACAGTGGAATGGTTTGTCTCCAAAGTGTGTTAACATGTGTGTTTTGAGGCTTGACTTACGGGAAAATTTAAATCCACAGATTTCACAGGGGAATGGTTTCTCTCTAGTGTGTGTTAACATATGTGATTTTAGGCTTGAATTCTGGGTAAATTTAAATCCACAGATTTTACAGTGGAATGGCTTCTCTCCAGTATGTGTTAACATGTGTGTTTTGAGGTTTGAATTTTGGGTAAATTTAAATCCACAGATTTTACAATGGAATGGCTTCTCTCCAGTATGTGTATACTTGTGATTTTTGAGATGTGCATTCTGGGAAAACTTGCATCCACAGATTTCACAGTGGAAAGGTTTTTCTCTTGTGTGTGTTAACATGTGTTGTTTGAGATTTGAATTTTTGGAAAACTTACATCCACAGAGTTCACAGTGGAAAGGTTTCTCCTCAGAGTGTGTACTCATGTTTGTTTTGGGATTTGAATCAATGGAAAATTAATTTCTGAGGAAATGTTTTATCTCCTATGCATCATGTTCCATGTTCCTCTCTTCTGTGGACTTAACTCCAATTCACAAATTTCTGAGTGTAAGAATTCCTTTTTGCTGTAAAATATTCATCATGTCTTCAGGTACTCTTCAAAATAAAAACTGAAAAATAAAATATATATTAACTAAGCACTGGAGTAAGAAAACACAAAATACAAAGTTATGAAAATAGATTATAGAAAATGTATTTTCAAGTAATTTCTCAAAACCACTCCTAAAATTCTAAAGATTCAACATTATTCTATATGTTGATCCAAGAGGAATATGTCATTTATGTTAAAGGGATTTTTGAACAACTAGACATTTAAAATGAAAACAAACACTAAGAAGTATTTAAATTTGAAACATGATACAGCTTATTCTGAGTGAAATTAATTGTACAATGCAATAGGATATATTTTACTCTGACATGTAAAACTAGAGCAGATCAGGCACCTGATTATTATTAAATCATGTATCAGTGGACATGGATGTGTGGGTGTGGGAATAGGAAATAGAACAGAAAAACAAAATCTCTAAGCTGAGATCTTGATTAGAAAAAGGAAACATTTAAATTAAAAATCATGTATGCTATTGTGCCAGACACATGCTACAGTAACATTTCAAACTTGACCATCAAATGAAGCAAAGCGTTACAATTTATTTATGATTAACAGCATCTGAGGGCAGAGTAAAAGGATGTGACCTTCCATTTCCATCCAGTCTAACAAGCAAGAAAAAAAATGTTAAAGAGGTGGATATACAAACTATAGTCACAGACACTTGTAAATATATTCTGGGGTTTTGGAGTTTCCTTTCTTCAAACAGCATTGCTTTCTCAGGTATTTGATTTATGGACATATCAGCATTTTCCTACACTCCTTGCAATTTTAGTTAATGAGTACATTGTATGTATTCACTAGCTACTCTCATTATGATGTTCTGGGTTAGCTAAACTGTTACAAATCCACATATCATTGAAAAAGCAAAAAGTATCAAAAGCCTAAAGACTAGTCAGTCATGTGTACAACAGATTATTATGATAAAAATATAACATCAATTTTTTAAAAACTTATACAGTGCAACACTTGGGTTAAGAAATTCTCAACATATAATGATTTGTGCTAACAACACAATCTCCTTTATCAAGTGTGTACATACAGAAAATTTGTCCAAAATTGAATTAAAAATATTTCAATGAAACTTAATAAATTTTTCGAAAAGTTGGTGCTTGCATAATTCAACAAAACAAAATTTTTTTAGATTGGACAGCAAAAACTTTATGATTAATGTTTAAAGAAAACTTGCTTTTGATTAAATAAAGATACAATGAATAAAAAAATATGAAATTTTGATGCCATTTTGAATTGTAACCTTTATATTAAAAGAAAATAACTTTTAAAAAAATCTTTAGCACATTTAAGATTATTGTATGTTATTGTTTGGTAGGGATTTTCAAAAAGAAAGTAATTACGAATTACCATATTCAAATAGTTTTCCATACTGGAAAAGTAATAAGTCAATATTTTTTAAATTTAGAATAATTAAAATAAAACATATTGGGCACAATTAGATATTTTATGATATCAAAATGGTACTACAATAAAAAATAAAAGCAATTTATTCAACTCAAAAGTATCATTTAATTAAAAAAATATTCCTAATTTTAAAAATAAAGTTATTCATTCTACTAAGTTTCATAAAATTGTATATAATAAAAGTATTCTTAAAGTATTGGTTATATAAAGTTAAATATAATGTATTTTTAAAATATAAATACCAATGACTTGATTATTGCACTGCTGTTGTAACATTTATCTTTTTTTTAAAATAAGGGTCATGATTTAAGTTAAATGTGAAATTAAAGCCTTTCTAATTTTGTTTTTAAATTTACCTTTTTAAACCTTAGGTATTACAAATTAAATTAATGCAGGTACCTACATTTAATATTACTATAAAAAATGAGGAAACTAGGAATTAAAAAAAAATAACTTCAAAATTTGAAAAGATGAGTTGCAAAAGCTGTTGAATTTTGAAAAAAAAATTTCTATCCACAAAAAATTAAAATTATTAAAAAAAATCTTAGTGTGTGAATATTTGTATTAAGCTTTTTAATTTTTGATTAGTAAATATAGTCTTCACATCATAACCTAATGGCTTTGAACAATTATTAAATGGAAATTCTGACTACAATTCAAGAGTCCAAACTCTACAATATTCAATTCTGAAGAGACTTTGAAATTTGATGTTTTTAATTTTCATCTAAAACGGTGATTTGATGAAAGATGAGGAAACTCGTCAATGCTGAATGTAACACTGTAAGTGTTCCTTATGCACACACATTAAAACAAGAATTGACAGACTGTGGATTCAAACACAGGAATAGATATTTGGAGAATATCTGTTTGTGTATTTTTTTCTTTTTTTAGGAAAAGCTAAGAAAGAGAGGAGGAAGGAAATAATCACTGGGTTGGCCATGAGAGAAAGACAGGCAAAACACACAAAGCATTTATGAGATGATGTTGGTGATATGATAACAATTCAACAGGAACCAGCTGGCCTTGAGAAAGGGAGGGAACTCTGTTTCTTTCTTCCTTGTTGTCTGTTGTTTTCCCTTTATCTCTCTTGAAGAAAGAGAAAAAGGATCAACTGAAAGTGGAAATTATCAGTCAATTTTGAAAAAAAAAAGACTACCCATGTAAGGATGTAATTGTAATTAACGCTGACAGGTGAATGTATAAAGGCGACAGAATTATGTCTCCAAACTTCCAAGATGGCAAAAACCATAAGTGGGTAATCTAAGTCAGATACCAGAAGTTGATGATAAATTTTAATAGAAACATTCTGATCACTTATCTCCCCATGCCATATTGAAATGGTTGCAACAAAAACAACGGATTTGAAAATCAAGTAAGAAGGACAGAATGACGCAAAGGTCATCACAAAGAACACCAGAAAGATGAGAGACTTACTGATAAAAAGTTGTGGGAAATCTCTCTCTCCCACATGCTAGTACATGAACACTGCTTTTAAACAGAACCCCAAGGAATGGTGAGCATAAAGACTGTATTACTTCTGACAAGAAACATAGTAGTAGTAATTTGTGGACTCTGAATAAAAAAAAAGTTGGATTGTGTTTTAATTCTTTTTTTTTACTTTCTTCTTTCTTTTGCTATACAAAGAAATACAATATAATCATAGGTTCACATAGACTGGCTTTGCTAATGTCTTATCTTTTTGTTGTTCTTGTCTGTTTCTCTTATTTCTGCATATGCACCCAACCACCTCATTTTCAGTTTTTGAGGAGTGCAGCACGAACACAACTGCCCCTTTTTCCTCAGGTCCTTAACTTCTCTGAGATCAGAAATTACAACGTGGCAGAGTAAGTGAAGGATTTCAACTGTTCATTTGACATCTTTGATCACCTGGAGATGGAATGGAAGCAAACAGCTGCACACACATGTGTGACTAACTGCCAGTTTACGCATGCAACACATTTTTGGAGACTGAGGGTGGTTGCATCATATGAAAAATGTCTGAAAAGAAAGATTTATTTAGAGACAGAAACTCATTTTTCTTTTGAATTCTCATTTGCTTTAGGTTATTTATCTTTCAAATAAAAACAAAATGTAAGTAATTTATTTTTAAATAGGTAACTCCAGTCATTTATGATAACTACCTTTTCAATTAAATTTTTAGTTTTAATTGAAAGCTAAATGATTAAAATTACTATTAGCCAAATATTCTGGTGTATTTCAAATAGAAATTATATTGATTGAAATCTAAAATTTTTCAATTTTTTTTTTAACCTTTCAATTTTTTGGCCATTTTTGAGCAATCAACACATAATCAAAAATTTATAAGCTTAATAGAAATCATTTAGAATCAAGATTTTTCAAATAATTTCTAATTTTTTTATTATGTTAAACTGCACATTTTCTTTTACTCAAAAAACTTATAAGAGACTTATTAAAAAGTCACATGTTTTAAGGGCTGTTCCCCTTACGAAATGTTAAGCTGGGTTATGTCAACTTTTGGTCACCATACTTCCTGATTGATTGATAACAGGTGCTGTCATCACCTACTTGATAGGTCAATGAGTCGGACTTTTGTGATTAATACTTTTATTCTAAATTTCATGCCATAAACAAGTAATATTTGTTTCAAATTAGATTAATTTAACTTTAATTTTGATAATTTTCCAAAAATAATGAGTGAGAGATGTATATTTTATTTTTGCAAAATTTCTAAAACTGAGAAGTAACTTTTGATCACAAATGTGTTGATTGCTTAAAAAAAAAATCTCAAAATTTTAGATTTTAATGAATATGATTTGTTTGAAATACATCTGAGTATTTTGCTTAGTTGAAATATTATATTTAATCATTTAGTTTTCAATTAAGCTAAAATTATTAAAGTTTCAAGAAAAAGTTTTTATTTCTAAAAATTGAAATTCAAACTTAGGTATTGAAAATGGAGTCGAGGTACCTAGAGGGCCTTTTTTATTCATACTATGCTGTTTTTCAGCAATTTAGTGGAGGTACCTGGATATAATTTTCATTTAAGTTAATAAACAAAAACTAATCTTTGAAGTATTTTTTAAATATTTTTGAAATTTTATAAATTATTATAATTAAAAAATAAAAACAATTCTTTTAAAATTTCATTATAAATTTGAATTTGTTTTTCTTCTAACTATACTGCCCTTAATATATATTATTCATTAAAGCAATTAAAAGCTTATCAAATTAAATAATATCATAATTTTATTGCCTTCTTTTTTTTATGCTTGGGAATAGATTTTTGGTGATAAAGGCACAATGTTTCAAAAATAGATAATTTTACTGTTCCCTAATGAGTCCTGCATTTAATAAAACCAATTTTCCCAACAAAATTTAATTCCTTAAAATTTCATGAATTTACGTGGAGTGGGGGTAACAGATAAAAAAAATATTTTTACAAAGATATTTAAAAAATAATTTCATTCATTTGTGAATAAGACTCTCAAAGTTTAATTTAAATCCAACAATTATTTGATTTTTGAAAGAATTTCCAAATTAATGTTTTTTTACTGGAAAAAAAAAACACTGAGTTATGTGTGACATGATGGCTAGATATATATGTATTTTGTTATAATAGATTAAAATAGAAAATAGATTAGAATAGAAAATAGTTTAGAGGGCATATCTAACAAAAGTGAAAAAGAAGAGGAAAAAAATTAAAAAAACGCTTTTTCTTTTTGAGGAAAATTGACTCAGTGATAAAGTTCAGCGAGTACGATGACCCGGTCAAAGGCTGTTCTTACTGTATCTTGACCTCACATTAAGCCTTTTCCGGCGGAAGCCTTATTAAGATAAACAAAAAAAAAGATAGCTGAAGTTTCGGACTTGCGGTCGCCGGTGTTTGTCACCGGTGGTCTAACCCGGTCAAAGGCTGACCTTACTGTATCTTGACCTCACATTAAGCCTTTTCCGGCGGAAGCCTTATTAAGATAAACAAAAAAAAAGATAACTGAAATTTCAGACTTACAGTCGCCGGTGTTTGTCACCGGTGGTCTAAAGCATTTCCGGATTTCCTTGTTTCCGGTCGATTTTTTAGATAAATTCAGGTGTTTTTTCTGAGTTGGGCAGTTAAGTTAAAGACGAGAGAAGTGAAAGGAGTCAGCCGGGTGCGAACTTGAAGTAAGGTGTCTCCGTTCGTCTTGGTTCGTTCAGTTCGGGTTTGTTGATCTCCATTAGAGTTGGAACTGTGTGTCACATTCGCCTGCCCCAGCAGACAAGGCCAGCTCTAAACGAATAAAGCCTTCTTTTCCACTCATCCAAATCTTGGAAGTTCGTTCCTTACAGTCAATCTTGTACCCCCAGCTGTTCGTCCGACGGTTTCTACAAAAATCCGGCAACAACACAGCGTGGAGAACGGCCGCCGGAGGAAATTGTTAGGACGACCGTTGGGGTATTACATATGTAATATTAAGCTTTTTATTGTACACTCGCTTAAACCATTTGGTTACCTGCTAACTACAATGAAAACAGGATTTTTTACTAAAATTTCGAACATGTTAGAAAGGATTAAAAAATAATTTAAAAAATACTTTCTTCTTAATAATAACAATCATTTTGATAGAAAAATTCATTTTGGGTACGTTTTTATTCATACTATGCTGTTTTCTCAGCAATTTAGTGGACATACATAATTTCAAAGAAGTGGGTCTTTTAGGAAGTTTATGACAGTTTGTCTAACTTATCTAGGTACCTCCACAAATTTTCAATATCTCAATTTAAATTGAATTTTTAAAAATAAAAAAGTTTTCATGAAGCTTTAATTTTAGCTTTAATAGAAAGCCAAGAGATTGAATTTACTAATTACAGAAGGCAAAATACCCTGGTGTATATCAAACCGAAATTATATTGATCGGAATAAAAAAATTTTTAGGTTTAAAAAAAGTTTTTAAAATTTCAAATTATCAGCCATTTTTCATTGATTGTAATTAGAAACCAATTCTCAGTTTTAAAAAGTCTTACAAAAATAAAATACACCTCTCTGACACATTATTTTTTCAAATTACCGAATTGAAAGTTGACTTGAAGCAAGAATTACTTACTTACTGCCTGAAATATTTCCAAAAAAGCATTTCTCAAGTATGGTATCCTTGTTATCACATCTGTCAATGCCTTATCTAAAGGCGATATAATTGATATGATTTACAGTAGCAGGCCAAAAAATGCCAAGTATGGAAGAGGAATTTGGTATAAATTTTATTTCATGTAAGGTGGGGGACAACCATTAAATCACGTGAACCTTTGATTATATATATCACGTACGACCACCCGTACAAATAACATATGGGTAATCAAAATGCACACAATTAAAATGTTTTAATTACTTTAAAAATCCATTGGCTTTATCATTTGTATTAAGCTTTTCAGTTTTCGATTAGTAAATGTAGTCTTCATGCTTTAATTTCATACTCTAGCTGGAGCAATAGAGGAAAAAATTTTAAATATTTTTGGAGCTTTATATATTATTATAAAAAAAATGAAAATAATTCTTGTAAAAATTCATTATTCATTGATTTTTTTTCTTTTCAGACTATGATATGCTTAATTTATATTGTTCATAAAAGCAATTGAAAGTTTATCCAAATAAAAATTGGCATAGTTATTGCATTTTTCACAATTCAGACCTACTTTTTAGAAAGAAGGCTAATATTAAAAAAAAAAAAAAGACAGTTGATTAGCATTCCCCAATGACTCCTGAATTTAATTATATTATGTTTATTGGGGAGCAAAGTCAAATTTTTAGATATTTCCGGAAATTAATTGGTAGTTAGTATGTTAGTAACATGTGTTACTAACTACCAAAAAAATAAAAAAATAATTCTTTCAAAATTGATTTCAGTCAATTGTGAATAAGTCCTGAAATTTTCAAAATCTGACCATTATTTGATTTTGCAAGAATATCCAAATTAATGTGTCTTTCACAGTCAAAGAAGTGTATTGCATAATATTATGCTTTTTTGACATAATAAACTGTGTCAATTTATGTCTCACACTAACGAAAGAAAAAAAAGATTTCCTACAAAAATTTCAAACATGTTAGAAATAGTTTAAAATTTTTTTTAAATAATTAAAAAATACTTTGATCTATCCTCGTATTGATAATATAAACATTTTGCCGATAAAACTTTGCAAATGCAAAAGGTCACAACCTTAATGAAAATAAACTTTTATCATCAAAATGTTGATGTTATTATTATTAAGAGGAAAGACCAAAGAATTTTAAAATTATTTTTTGAACTTTTTTAATCCTTTTTAACACGTTCAAAATTTTGGTTAAAATGTGTGTTTCATCGCCTTCTACAAAGTTTAACATTGATTTTTATGCACTTTTTTCCGTTGAAAATACATTAATTTGAAAATTCTTGTACAAATCAAATATTTGTCAGATTTTAATTAAATTTTCAGAACTTATTTACAAATGAATTAAATTATTTTTTAAAGGTTTTTTAGAAAATATCGGTAAAAAATTTTTTTTTAAATGTGTTACCCCCTGCTTAATTTTTATTAAATTTCACACAGAACCTTCTTATTTCTTGAAATGATTTTTTTGTTAAAAGTAGGAGTAATTGGAGATTGTAAATCACTTACTTTTTTTATTTTTTCAAATTTATACTATTTAACTGAAAATCTGCTCTGAATTTAAAAATAATAAATCTAATAAAACTATGACATTACTTACTTAGAAAAGCTTTTGTTTCTGTAAATAAGTAATATTAAGGACATTGTCTGAAGAAATAAAATTTTTACATTCTAATTATAATAATTTATAACAGTTTAAAATCATGTAAAACTCTGTATTGGGTTATTTATTGGATGTGATATAGTAATTAAGTGTGGAAACGATTTACGAGTCCAAAATTGAAAATATTAATAAACGTAGTTACGCTTCCCTATTTTTAAAATAATTTTTAATTTATTTTATTTTTACCTTATTTTCATGTATGGTACACTGAAATTGCAATTATTATGAAAAGGTTATGTAATTTAAGAGTTTTGTTCCTTCACTTAGATTTATGAAAATTGTTGTTTTTGGTCATGCATACAACCTGTCATTGCCTAATCAGTCAAGAGCCTGTCAAACTTTCAATCAGATGAACACAACCAATCGTTAATAATTTGTTGTATATTACTTTTTTATGCTGTAATATTTTTTAAAATCAGCTTAATTTAACTTTCAATTTTCTAATTTTACTAAAATAAAATTTAAGAAATCAAAATTAAATGTGACTTTCAATTCTATATAATTTCTATCTGAAATACACCAGAATTTTTTACTTAATGGAAATAATAAATTTAATCATTAAGCTTTTAATTAAATCTAAAATGAAATCAAGAATGTTTTTTCATTTTAAAAAATTTCATTTCAAGTATGGAAAATTTATGCTGAAAAGTGGAGGTACCTAATAGGTACCTCCAATAAATCACTGCTCATTTTCGATACCTCAATTTAAATTTAATTTTGAAAAATAAAAATGTTTTCTTGAAGCTTTAATGTTAACTTTAATTGAAAGCCAAGAGATCAAATTTACTAATTACAGTAAGCAAAATACCCTGGTTTAGTTCCGACCGAAATTATATTGATCGGAATCAAAAATTTAACTGCTGAAAAAAGTTTTTTTTAAATATACCGCCATTATTGATTGCTCAACACATTGTAGCCAAATTTCTGTTTTAAAAATCTTGCAAAAAAAAAAAAAAAAAAAAAAAAACCCTCCATGATACGTTATTTAAGTCGATTTTTATAATTGAAACTTACCTTTATCTGATTTCAAACAAGTAGTAAGTGCTTACTGCCTGGAAATTTACAATATAAACTTCTCTTTAGCTTCGGTAGCCCTCTTATATGCGTTATCTTAGGTGACAAATGATTTATTGACAAGCAGTAGGTGTCAATAACACTTGGATGGTGACCGAAAGTGACAAAAATTCATGTAGCTTAAAACGTAATATTTGGAAATTTAAATTTTTTTGTTGTTTTTTAACTAAATAGTAAAATTAAAAATTTAACATATTATATACTTGCTGAAAATATTATTTTATAGAATTTTAGTTTAGATTTATAGCCAGACTATGCTTTCTGAATAAATAAAAATATGCTTTCTGAATAAATAAAAATTTAAATTTATTTGAAAATAATTTAATAAGAAAGAATTAAATTAAAATAACTGTACTAAGTTAGATTATGTTATTTATTAATATTTTTCTGAAATATTAAATAGTTTTATGTTTAAATATTACATATTTTTCTGAAATTATTAATATGCTTTCTGAAAAATTAAAAAAATCTAAATTTCTTTTAGAATAATTTTAATTTAATAAAAAAAGAATGAAATTAGAATCAAAGTGTGGTTTGTGTCATTTTCGATGTAAGGGGAATTCATCCAAACACTTGTTAACTTCTAAAAACAATATGACCTCTACGGAAACTTGTTATGACCCCTATGGAACACTGTACTTAATAAAAATTACTATATTTACAAATTTACTTTTTTTTTATTATTTTAAAAATAAAATTGGTGAACGATTTTATTAAACTTTTCAATTTTCGATAGGCTATATAATAATCAATTCTTAAGTAAAAATAGAAATTAACGTTTCTATAAAAGGTTTTTAAAATATTTTTAACACTTTTATGAATTATTATAATAAAAAAATATAAATAATTATTTCAAAATTTTATTAGTAAATGAAAAAAATTTTTTTCTTCAGACTATAATGTCCTTAATAATTATTATTTATTCCAGCAATTAAAAGTTTATCAAATTAAATTATATCAGAGTTTTATTGCATTTTTATCTTACTCTTCAGAGTAGATTTTCAGTCAGGTTGTCCACTTTAAAATAAAAAACATAGATGATTTGTATGCCCCAATGAGTCCTGCATTTAACTAATAAAAAATTTTTTACAGTTAATTAAAATTTCATGGATTTACAAGGAGGGGGGGTAACAGAGTTAAAAAAAATATTTTCACCAAGATATTTAAAAAAGTAATAATTTAAAAAATAATTTCATTCATTTGTGAATGAGTACTGAAAGTTTCATTCAAATCTGACTATTATTTGATTTTTGCGAGAATTTCCAAATTAATGTGTTTGTCACCAGGAAAAAAAGTGAGCTGTGTCATCATTACGTTACCCATTGTAAAACAGTCGTAAACTTTTTTGAGCTGCTAACTCAAATAAAAACAAAATTTTCTAACAAAACTTCGAAAATGTTAGCAAGGATTAAAAAAATTTTTAAAATAATTAAAAATTGCTTTGATCTTTCCTTTTTAATATAAATATTTTGATGGAAAAAGTTTGTTTTATTAAGTTTATGAACTTTTTTATCCATACTATGCTGTTTTTTTAGCGATTAATTGGAGGTACCTAAAAAAAGGTCCCAAACTTAATAAAACAAACTTTTTCCTTCAAAATTTTTATATTATTATTAAGAGGAAAGATCAAAATTTTTAATTATTTTTAATCCCTTCTAACATTTTTTAAAATTTTGTCAGAAAGTTTTGTTTTGATTTGAGTTAGCAGTTAGGAAACGGTACGATTGTTTTTCAATGGAAATCTAATGATTGCATTACCCACTTTTTTCGGTGACAAACACATTAATTTGGAAATTCTCACAAAAATCAAATAATTGTCGGATTTTAATGAAACTTTCAGTACTCATTCACAAATGAATGAAATTACTTTTGAAATTATTATTTTTTAAAAATCTCGATAAAAATATTTTTTTTTACCTGTTACCCCCCCCCCCCCCCTGTAAATCCATGAAATCTTAATAAATGATTGGCTAACTTTTGTTTTATTAGTTCAACAAAGGACTCATTGGGGAATATAAATCACCTATGTTTTTATATTTTAAGTTTGCAATCATTATCCAAAAGCCTTCTCCAAAGAGTACAATAAAAAAATGCAATAATACTGATATAATTTAATTTCATAAGCTTTTAATTGCTGGAATAACTAATTGAGGACGTTATACTCTGAAGAAAAAATTTTTTTGATTAATAATAAAATTTTAAAAGAATTGTTTTCATTTTTTTAAAAATTATTTTTAAATAATTTAATAATATATAAAATTTTAAAAATATTTTTAAAATCATCAAAGAATTGATTGCAAGTAGACTTTTTAATTAAGAACTGATGATTATATTGTCTATCTAAAATTGAAAGGTTTAATAAAAATCGTTTTGCAGAATATTTGAGGTAAATTTTTTTTTTAGGTATATAAAATATAATTGCTGAAAATATTAAATTAAATTTTTAATTTTACCATTTAGTTAAAATCAAAAAAAGAAATTAAAATTTTCACATTTCATGTTTTAAATTTTGGCCCGTATGGTTGCCATACTTACCATTCTTGACAACTTCTGGTAGTCATAAATCTGTTATCACCTCAATAACAGAGATAAAAGAGGGCTACCATAGTTAAAAAGTTTTTTTTATTGTAAATTTCTGGTAGTAAGGAATTATTACGTCACTGAAATCAGATAAAGGTAAGTTTCAATTTCAAAAATTGACTTAAATGACATGTCAGCAAGGTATATTTTATTTTTGCAAAATTTTTAAAACAGAAATTTGGTTACTGTGTCAATCAATCAAAAATGGTGGGAAATTTAATGTTTTTTTCCAAATCAGAAAAAAATTATATTAAAAATCAATATAATTTTGGTTTAAAATACACCAGTGTATTTTCCTTACTGGAATTAAAATTTAATCTCTTGGCTTTCAATTAAAGCTAATTTTAAAGCTTGAAGATAACTTATTTTTAAAATTTCAATTCAAATTTAGGCATCAAAAATGGGTGGAGGTACCTAACTAGGTACTTCCAGTCAAATCAATAACAAAACAGCATTTAAAGTCATTATTTCTTTCATTTTCTTAGCATCTTAGATGCTAAGAAAATCGGTCTCATTGAGACCGATTTTCTTTAAAATAGTGTTTTTAAAAATATATCTTTAAAACTTTATATATATGCCTTATTATTCGGACTGATATGATCCCATCTAGTTTCTGTTTGTTATATGCCAAAGAGACACACATCCAGGATAAAAGCTCAGTCAGTTCAATCCCTGTGTCTGGTAGTGCTGAAAAGTCACACAGGTAGGAGTTGAATTTTGGATCGGAATCCGACAAGACAAGATGAATAGAATAAGTAAATAAGAAGTAGGGAAAAGTGTCTTATCAAACATGTTCATTTTAATGAATCTTTGAAGAAGCTTGTTTAAAGAAGTAGGGAAAAGTGTCTTTTATCTAACATATTAAAGATTTCAAAATCTAAGAGACAGTATGTTGAATGAGGTATAAATTTAATCATTTAGCTTTAAAGTTAAAAGAAAAGTTTGAAGAATTTTTTTTATTTTTAAAAACTTAATTTTAAGATTTAGATATCGAAAATAAGTGGAGGTACTTGCTCTACAATATTGGATTTTGAGGAGATTTTGAATTTTTTTTTCAATTTTCGCCCAAAATGGCGATTCAATGAGAAGAAAACTCGTCAATATCTGAAAAATACCTGAAAAAAAAGAAAGATTTAGAGACGAAAATTCAATTTTTCTTTTTATTTACATTCGCTTTAAGCTATTATCTTTCAAATAAAAGTGAAAAGCAAGCGAATTTCTTTTAAAGAAGAGGCATTTAAATTATTTGAAATGATTTTGTTGTGTGTCATTTAGGAAGTCTTTGACGGTTCGTCTAACTTACCTTTTCAGGGCGAATCTAAAAGATTTTCATAGAAAGACAAACAGGATAAGCTGCCCTTGTTAATGGACTTGATATTTCTTTCTCAACATCGACAATATTTGGCAATCAATAAAACTTCAGAACTTTTTTTAATGCAATTAACAAAAACCGAATTATTTGAAAATACCATGGCGTTTGAGACAACAATTATCCTGCCAAATTATTACCGGAAACGGTATAAAAGGAGAATTTGTTCCTTGCTAAAAAATTGTCCCTGTATAGACAGTATGTTAAAACATTGTAATGTAATGTATTGATATTTCACTGTTTTTTTTTCTTCTGATTTTTAATATAATTTTATGTAACTTATTTTCATTTGACATTAAAAGTATAGAATAGTAATTATATATTATTATTGTGTACATGTGTGTGAGAGAGACAAAGACACAAAACCATAGCTCAAAGGAGAAAGGATAGATTTTTTAATGACCTCTTCCAAAGATATATCTCTATGCGCAAATACCCTTGGTAAAGAAAGGTATTCCGTTTTCTCCCCCCCCCCCAGCTATTGGTTAAATAGCAGGACAGTTTGGGTTCTATGGCCTTGGTTTGCAACCAGTTTACTGAAGTAAGTAAATGGCAACCTAGTGTGGGAAAATCTCCTGCCCAGTCTGTCATGTCTCGTTCAAGACATGATCGCCCAAGCGTATATCACATACGGCACTTTAACTAACTGTTAAGGAATTACAATACATGTAATCTATTTTCAAAAATTAAACTTTTTTAATTGCAATTTCTTTAAAAATCTGAAGTTTTATTGACTGAGAAAGAAAGAAATCGAACAAGAAGAGTAACTTCCTGTTTGTTTTTCTATTAAAAGATCTTTAGATTCTCCCTGACGAACCGTTACGAACTTCCTAAAACAAAAACAAAAAACACAACAAAAAACCACAACAAAAGATTTTAAAATATCTTTTTTGGCTTGAGTCACGATGGACTGCACAAGCTTTACTTTAAAACTCCTACGATGGCACCATGACCTGTCTGTATGGCATCTGAGGTGGCTGCTCCGGCAGTCAGCATCTTGAACCAGCATTGTAAGTGTGTGACAGAAAAAACATCTATTGTTATTGTCCTTTCTTTTGGTTACTGTGTTTTTTGTGTTACGTTATTTTCGCTCTATTTTAATTTAAAAAATATAAAAATTATTAAGCATTTTATTTTTACCAAATTCTTATTTTAAATTTACTAATATTTATTGAAACAAATTACTTGGACAAATATTGGATTCTTAAGAGGTTTTTAAATTTTGTTGTTTTCACTTTTTGTCAATAATAATTTTTTTATATAATATCAGAAAATCAAACTGAGTTTATAAATTCCTCCTTTTACACCGTTTCCGGTAATTTCCTTGTTCTAATCACAAACTGCATAATATCTAGTTTCAAATAATTAATCGTTTTGTTTTTTATTGCAATTTCTTTAAAAATCTCAAGTTTTATTGATTGCCAAATATTATCGATGTTTAGAAAAAATATCACGTCTAACAATAAGAGAAACTTCATCTTGTTTGTTTTTCTATAAAAATCTTTTATTGCCCTGGTGAAAACAAAAGGTAAGTTAGACGAACCGTCACGGACTTCCTAAAGACTTACAACAACAAAACTATTTGAAATCATTTATTATGCCTTATTCTTTTTAAAAAAATCGTTTATATTTCGTTTTTATTTGAAAATAGCCTAAAAAGCGAATGAGCATGAAAAAGAAAACTGAACTTCCGTCTTTAAATAATTTTCTTCTTTTTAGGCATTTAATGAAAAAAGTTAAAAACCAAAAACATGTTGTTGGAAAAACTTCGTTTTTTTTTTGTTTTTTTTTAATTTGGGAACTTTTTTTTTATACTATGCTGATTTTTTTCAGCGATTTAGTGGAGGTACCTTAAAGCTAAAAATTAAGTTTCAAGAAATTTTTCTTTTTTTTTAAAATTCAATTTAAAACTTATGTATCGAAAATGAGTGGAAGTACCTAAGAGGAAAGTATTGTTTTAATTATTTCTCAAAGTTTTTTTTTTTTTATCCTTTCTTACACGTTCGAAACTTTGGCAAAAATCTTGTTTAGTTTGTAGTTTGATTTTCGTTTGCTGGGAGCCAAATCGTTACGAGTGTTTTACAATGGAAAACGAAATATTACATAACTTAACTCACTTTTTTCCGGTGACAAACACATTAATTTGGAAATTCTTGCAAAAATCAAAGAATTGTCGGATTTTAATGAAACTATCAGGATTTATTCACAAATGAATTATTTTGAAAATCATTATTTAAAAAAAAAATATTGGCAAAGATTATTATTTTTTTTTTTTTTTTTTTTTTTTTACATCTGTTACCAACCCCCTCCAGGTAAATTCATGAAATTTCAAGAAATTAAATCTGTAGGCAAAAATAATTTTATTAGCTAAAAACGCAGGACTCATTGGGGGAATGTAAATCATGCATTACTTTTTAAAATCATTTAGTCTCTTTCACCAAAAATCTGCTCCAAATAGTAAAATAGAAAATACAATAAAACCGTGACATTATTTGATGAGATAAGTCTGAGACTTAGTCTGAAGAAAAAGTTTTTATGATTAATAATGAAATTTGGAAAGAATCATTTTAATTTTTTTGTAATTGTAATAATTTATAAAGTTTCAAAAATATTTTTAAATATTTCCAAGACTTGGATATGTTAGGCTGACAGGTTATATAGTGAAGACTATATTTACTAATCAAAAATTGAAAAGTTTAATATAAATCATCTAGCTATTGTAGTTCTAAAATAATTTTCATTTTTTTATTTTGTATTTGAATTTTTTGTATGGTAATTTCTCATGTGTTTCAGGGTTTCTCCTTACAGGACGAAAATTTGAACAATTATGTCACTTGTGATCGCCATGCACTTATCTTTTCTTGCATCTGTCAACACATTTCACTTACCGTGGAAAGGTTAAAAAGGTCAACTCTGTTTAAAAATGATTTTATTCTAAATTTCATGCTATAAATATGTAATACTTGTGTAAATAAAATTAATTTACATTAAATTTGCTAATTTTCCAAAAATAATGTCACAGATATATTTTGTTTTTGCAAGATTTTTAAAACCGAAAATTAACTTTCATTTACAAATGTGTTGATCACTCAAAAATGGCCAAAAGATTTTTTTAAATTTTTTAATTTTATATTCCAATCAATATAATTTCTGTTTTAAATACACCAGAGTATTTTGTTTACTGGAAATAGTTTTAATCATTTAGCTTTAAAATTAAAACTTAATCAGAAAGGTCTGATTTGTTGATTTTCAAGTAGGCAATGATAATCCCTGTCATAAACCAGTTTACACATCTGAAAGTATGGTGACCAAAAACATGAAATAACCTAATTTAACATTTTGTAAGGGGAACATCCCTTGAAACACATGACTTTTAATGATTAGTCACTTAAGTTTCTGTAGTAAAAGAAAATGTGCATTTTAACATAAAAAATTTGAAAAATTTAAATTATTTAAAAAAACTTAATTATAAATGATTTGTATTAAGCTTTCTAATTTTTGATTTGGAAATAGTCTTTACATAATAAATTAATAACCAAAGACACTGAGAGACTGGAAGAAAAGATGTGTGAAACTATAATTCATCATAATTATAAAAAAAAAATAAAAACAATTCTTATAAAAATTCATTATTCATCAAAATTTTTTTCTTGTTCAGTATATGATGTAATATATATTATAAAATCAATTAAAATTTTATTTAAATTAAAAATCACATAGTCTTAATGCATTTTTTTATCCTACTATTCAGAGCAGATTTTTAGAAAAATGGTCTTATTAAAATAAAATTTATGTGATTTACATTCCCCAAAGAACCCTGCATTTAATTAAAACAATTGGTATAGATAATAAATTTCTAGGAGTTTGTTAATTGTGTAAAATGCTTAATTTTTCCTTTTTAAAATAGAGCAAAAATAATGTATAACATCACAGTAACCCAAAGGACAATAACAACAGTTTTTTTTCCTGTCACCCACTTACAAGGCTGGCTCAAGGTATTGGCTGCTCCAACAGTCACCTGGGATTCAATTACAGGTCACGGTGCCATCATATCATGTGTTCGGGGTCTTTCAAAAGTAAAGCTTATGTGCAGTTGACCATAAATTTAAGAGAGATTAAAATCTTAGGCTATTTTGTCAAAAGAAAAATGATCTTATAAAAAATAGGTGGAGAAAGTGCCATGACATCTGTGACATGTTATTTTTGAAAAATTAACAAATTTAAATTATGTACCTCTACTAATTATCTGAAAATACATCATAGCATGAAGAAAAAACACCCCAACTTAATAATAAGTACCTTCACTCACTTTTGGTACCTAACTTGTAAATTGAATCTTTAAAAATGAAAAAGATTTCTGGAAACTTTTATTTTAGTTTTAATTGAAAGCTAAATGATTAAATTTACTATTTTAAGTAAGCAAAATACTCTGGTGTTTTTCAAACAAATATTGATTGGAATCTAAAATTTTGAGATATATTTTTGATTTCTTTTCAGTTTTTTTGCCATTTTTTTGAGCAATCAACCTATTTGTAAGCAAAAGATAATTCCCAGTTTTAGAAATCTTGCAAAAATAAAATATATGCCTGTGACACATTCATTTTGAAAAATTAGCAAATTTGAAGTTAAATTAATTCGATTTACACAAGTATTACTTATTTCTAACATGAAATTTTGAATAAAACTATTTGTTAAATACAGTGTTGATCCTTCTGACCTTTTCCCATATGGTTTAACATGTGATGACAGCAGACAGATGTAAGATAAGTATATTATGACCAGGATTGCCAAAATTATCAGATTTTTTTTCCTGTATAGCGAAGAAACCAAGAAGCACATGTTTTTGTAATGTACACAGAAATTAAAAAAGAACTTCAAATACACAACAAAAACAAAAAAATTAAAAATTAATTTAAAAATATGAAGGTTAGATAAGCCCTGAAAATTTCATTGAATTCAAGCAATTATCTGATTTTTACAAGAATTTTCAAATGAATGTGTTTTCAACGGAAAACAAGTGCAAAAAAAAAAAAATTAATGTCAAAAGTTGTAGAAGACAATGACATAAACAAAACAAGATTTTAACCAAAATTTCGAACAGGTTGGAAAGGATTAAAAATTTCAAAAAATAGTTAAAAAAGACTTTGATCTTTCATCTTGATGATGACATCAGCATTTTGATGATGAAGCTTTGCTTTCATTGAGTTTGTAGCCATTTTCATTACGTTATGCTTTTTGTTAGAAAGGATTAAAAAAATTTTTTAAAATAATTAAAAAATACTTTGGTCTTTCATCTTAATAACATTTTCACATCTATTTTTATCAAGTTTGTGGCCTTTTTCATTACGCTATGCTGTTTGTCAAAAAGGATTAAAAAAATTTCAAAAAACATTTAAAAATACTTTGGATTTTCATCTTAATAATAAAATCAATGTTTTGACAATAAAACTTCATTTTTCATTAAGTTTTCATTGCGCCATGCTGTATGTTAAAAAGGACTAAAAAAATTCAATAAAATAAATACTTTGGTCTTTCATTTTAATAATAACATCAATGATAGAACTTTATTTTCATTAAGTTTATTGCCTTTGTCATTACACTATGTTGTTATTTCCTGCAAAATAGTGGTGGTACCTATAACACACTATACACTGGAACACACACACACACACCTCTCTCTCTCTCTCTTTCTCTCTCTCTATATATATATATATACACACACATGGGCACATGATACCATAAATAGGTATGTATATACATTTAAAATAATCACAAAATAGGAAAAGAATAAAATAAATAAAACAAAATAATTATAAAAAAAAATATATATATATATATATATATATATATATATACACACACACACAAAATAAAGTAAAATAAAATACAAAAAGTATATGCACGTAAACATGTACACATGACACACTCACGGACATGCACACAGCATGAGATAAAGCAGATAGAGAAAACAACAGTAATAAAACAATCCTTCTTCAACTTTGGCAAAAGTCAAACTAACAGTCAGGTCACGCATACTTAAATAAACCACATTAAAGCAGACTGATATCATCAGACCTGAAAAACGTCCCAGCTATCAATCACACACATATATATATATATATATATATCATAAACACACTCACATACATGCTCTAACACACTTACACACACACACACACACACACACACACACATTAATGACAGCAGCAGCGGGCAGGAATGATTATTTGTTGAAAGGTTCGGACTCACTTGGACACAAGCTCTTCTGCCATTCTGAAGATGAGATTTTGATCTCGAAATATTAATGTATAGTAAATAGGTAATACCCAACAACTTCTTTACCTTCCTTTATTTTACTTAGTGCATTGTGACAGCCTTCAAGACCTAACCATACACCTAAACTTTTCAATTTTCATTTAGTAAATATAGTCTTTACTTAATAACTAACAGCAACAAATCTTTGAAATATTTTTGAAACCTTATAAATTATTATAATTAACAAAATTAAAAAAATTATTTTAAAATTTGATTATTGAAAAAAAATTTTTCTAAGGACTATAATGTCCTTAATATATATACTATTAAAGCAATTACAAGCTTTTCAAATTAAATAATGTCATAGTTTATTGCATTTTTGATTTTTCAATTAGGAGCAGATTTCTGGAAATGAAGGCAAAATGTTTGGGAAAAAAAATACATGATTTACATTCCACAATGACTCCTGCTTTTAACTAATAAAACCAGTTTTCCCAACAGAATTTAATTTGTTAAAATTTAATGAATTTACATGGAGTGGGTAACAGATGTAAAAAAATATTTTTACTAAGAATTTTTTAAAATAATAATTTCAAGATTAATTTTATTCATTTGTAAATAAGTTCTGAAAGTTTAATTAAAATTTGACAATTCTTTGATTTTTTTTTTTTTTTTTTTTTTTTTTTTTTTGCAAGAATTTCCAAATTAAATTCACTGGAAAAAACAGAGTTATATAATATTACATTATTCATTGTAAATTCTTGTAATGATTTGGTTACCTGCAAATGAAAATTAAAACAAGATTTTTTACCAAAAATAGTTCTATTTGAAGTTTGTTTTTGATAAATTAGAATGAGTAAAATTTAAAGACCTAAAAAAGCTAAAGGATCAATGTCATAAGTATCATGATAAAAATTATTCATAATAAAGAATAAAATAAAAAAAATGAGATATTAAAAATATAAATTAATAATAAAAAATGATAACATTTTATAAATTGAGTTATGTCTATCATGGTATTTCAATTCATTAATTCAGTTATTAAATTTTACGATTAATTGAAAATTTTATATTAAATTTTATTTTTTTAGAAAGTATCTTCAAACATGAAGCTATAAAGCTAAAGTAACTAAAACTCAATAAAATATAAGATAATTGGTGAAAATGTTAATTTAAAACAAATATTTGGTAGTTAAAAACCAAAACTGACATGTTCACTAAGGTTTTATAAATTTGTGGTCAACCATACTTAGCTTGTCCACACATCTGGCTGTCAGGAAAACAAGACTTTCATGATTAAGAAATGCTTGCATTTTATGCTATAAAGAAATAATACTTGTTTCAACTCAGATTAATTTAAATTTACATTCACTAATTTACCTCAAATGATGTATCACAGATGTATATTTTTATATACAAACTTGTCAAAAATGTCATAAACTGAAAACTCTCAAAAACTTGAAATTCTAATCAGTACAATTTCTATTTAAATATACCAGAGTATTTTACTTACTGGAAATAGTGAATTTAGTCATTCAGCTTTCAATTAAAGCTAAGATAAAAGCTTCAAGAAAGCTTTTCCATTTTTAAAAATTGATTTTATAACTTAGCTCCACTAATTTTGAATAACTATCTAATATTAAGTGGGGTTATCCTATTTGAATTATTAGTTGTTGTTATTAGGTTTTCTTTGAATTCATTTTTTCACCATAGTAATTACGTGTTTATCAATTCCATGTAGTCAAGTGTTTTAGTTTTTAAATCATGGTCAATGTTATCATCAATGAAAAAATTGCAAAGATTAAAAAACTTTGTATTGTCTGGGTTTCAAGATGATTGAAACTTAATTTATAGAATTTAAAAAGGATTCATTGTGTGTGAAATTTTGTAAAGTTTGTTTTATAGAGCTTTCTTTGTTTTCTTTCTAAAAAACTGAAAATAAGTTGAAATTTCAGTGACTCTTCTTTCCTAACATAATAAAAAAATCCAAATACAATACTTAGCATTTAAAATGAATATTTAAATTTTTTAAAGTAAAATTTGCATAGTATGTGTTTCTGACAGGAGAACTTAATTTATTTCTTATTTTTCAGTGTTCATCTTTGAAAAATGATGACTATTTTTGTGAAAAAATACATAGGGAAATTTTCATTTGGAAATTCATGGATTAGTATTTGCTTTTATATGATGAGACATAACAAGACATGAATTGAGATAAATCACATCATTTATAATCTGTCATTTGAAAGTACATTTTTTATGAATTCAAATTTCAAAACAAACATGCAATCTCAAACTAGAGAGAAACATTTCTACTGTCAAATCTGCGGGTGTAAGTTTACCAAAAATTCAAATCTCAAACAACACATGTTAACACACACCGGAGAAAAATTTTTCCACTGTCAAATCTGTAGAGTAAGTTTTTCCTTAAAATCATCACTCTCAAAACACATGTTAACACACACTGGAGAGAAAACATTTCATTGTGAAATCTGTGGATTGAAATTTGCCCGGAATGGAAATCTCAAAACACACATATTAACACACACTGGAGAAAAACCTTTCCACTGTGAAATCTGTGAATGCAAGTTTTCTCGAAATTCACATCTCAAGGAACACATGTCGACACACACTGGAGAGAAACCTTTCCACTGTGAAATCTGTGGTTGTAAGTTTTCCAAAAATTCAGCTCTTAAACAACACATGTTAACACACACTGGGGAGAAACCTTTTCACTGTAAAATCTGTGGACGTCAGTTTTCTCGAAATTCACATCTCAATAGACATATGTTAATACACACTGCAAAGCCATTCCACTGTGAAATTTGTGGTTGTAAGTTTTTCAAAAATTTTACTCTCAAACAACACATGATAACACACACTGGAGAGAACCTTTTCCACTGTAAAATTTGTGGATTGAAATTTACCCAGAATGGAAATCTCAAAACACACATGTTAACACACACTGGAGAGAAATCTGTACACTGTCAAATCTGTGGATGTAAATTTTCCTACAATTCAGTTCTCAAACGACACATGTTAACACACACGGGAGAGAAACCTTTCCAATGTGAAATCTGTGGATGTTATTTTCGGCGAAATTCACATCTCAAGGAACATGTGTTAACGCACACTGGAGAGAAACCTTTCCACTGTGAAATCTGTGGTTGTAAGTTTTCCCGAAATTCACGTCTCAAGGTACACATGTTAACACACACTGGAGAGAAACCTTTGCACTGAAATCTGTGGTGGTAAGTTGATCCCATATTAAACAATGCATGCACACTGGGAAGAAACCTTTTAACTGTCAAATCTGCAAGTGTAATTGGTACAATTGTATTTTATCAACTTCAACTGAAAATTATACATGGAACCTAATGTGCAAAGCTCAAAACATGTCATTATGTTTGAAGCTGTGAAGGAGGTAACTTCCTGCTCCTGTTCACTAGAAGTTCAAGAATTTACCTGTTTTCAAAACACTTTTCATTCAATTGGATAAATTTGTTTTTCTTTGAAAGTGTGTTTCAGCCCCTCAAGGTTAATTTGAGTTATGTTGTATTATCTGTAATAAAAAGGAAAAGGTTTGCCTTTTTACAATGTGCAGGAATGAATGTAATTTTTTTTCCTTATTTCATATCTTGTTATTTGCCTAAATTTTCATATTTTTGACATGCCAATGCATTAACAGGTTTTGTTTTTGTTTTTTAGTAAACTTTTCATAATTCTTGATAGTTGTCTTCTATGTTGTCTGTGACACACTGGGATTTTCTGTTGCTTAGATTATTTTAGTAACATCCAACTTTTTTTTCACCTGCCCAGGTAAGTCAAGCTGCAGAAACTCAGAAATCAAAGATGGATTTTTTGTGTAAAATCAATTTCAAGTGAATCAGAATTGTTATCAAAGATAAAAAATCACTTATTTATGATCAGCCATCTCAATTTGTTATGACATTTGAATTTTCACTTTCTGAGACTGGTATTTTGTTCAGTTTTTGGGATACGTAAATGCAGGTATTTTGTTCAATTGTTTGGATATGTAGAGCCTGGGATTTTGTTCACTGCCTGCTAGCCTTATCCTGTTTCTTTATTTGTTTCTGCCACCTTTTTTCTTACTAGGATGTTTTGATGGAAGGGGTTTATTTTGTGAATATTTTATTATTATGTATTTTACGACAAAATGTCACTGACTCTTAAGAGTTACAGTTAGAAAACACGAGATGTACACTTTTCCAAAATCTGTTCTTATATATATATATATATGTATAGATTTTTTTTTTTTTTTCAGACCAAAGTATGTAAATAGTTAGGATACCTCATTAAGACAGGATTTTATTTTTAAAGATTTTCAAATGTTTTTCTTAAAGTAGTATTTTGGAAACATTGATGACTTTCCTCATCATTGTATCATTAATAGAGAGTTTTTAAGATTTTTTAAATGTTTATAAAGAAAACACAAATCTCAAATGCTATTTTTTTTGTCTCAACTGATGAATTTTTTTTTTAAATGTTTATTTAAAAAAACAAAATTTTCACTGAAAATGTAGAGCCAGAGCTAAAATTTCTATTATGAAATCTGCAGACACCAAGGATTGAAGTAGAAACCCAAATTTTATTTAAGTCATGTCTATTATGAGTTTAATAAGCTGGCAGCATATTGATCCAAATAATAAAATATTGAAAAGATAATTCTTTATTCTGACATTAATTCATTTCTTTTTTTTTGTTTACATTCCCCAGAGAGTGGAAATGAATGACATAACTGAACATAAATATAAAGTTTATAAAAAACTTGATAAAAAAGAAAAAGTATTAAAATTACTTTATATTTGGTTTTTTATATTGTCAGTGGATTTAAGTGTTCCTAAAATTCAAATCTCAAATGGCACATTGACACTCACAAGAGAGAAATCTTTGGATTTAAATTTCTCAAAACATGTCTCAGACAACCTATGTTAACGGTGGTGAGAAACCATTTTACTGTGAAATATGTGGATGCAAGCAGATATAAAATATTAGTGAGAGGTAGTTGGTTACCTGATATGTATCATGACAAGAAAACCTACAGTAGCATTGGCATAATGTTGGATATATGACATTAGCAGCCACAATACAAGAAGCAAAATTGCTTCTACAGTTCATAAATAGTTGATATATTCAAATGAAAATATGTATCTTTTGGGACAGTCAAGTTAGTATAGCTGTATGTAAAAAATGTATGAAACAGCAAAAATATGACACTGTACTCCTGGTTTCAAAACTGGCCATAAGTTAGTCTTACCTGAGTCTGCAGCTGTTTGCTTCTGTTCTGACCCCAGGTGATTGAGGATGTCAAATGATCAGTTGAAAATCTTTTGCTTTCTCTTCTACGTTGTGCTTTCTGATCTTATAGAAAGCTACAGACCTGCGAAAAAAGGACAGTTGTCTTCATGTTTTAGGCCTTGTGGTTATTACAACCAAGGTTTGTGGCTTCAGGCTGGCTTTTCCTTCTGTGGTGATTGAACAGAGCTGGATCATCAGTCAAACTGCTCCCAATGTAGATTGCCGGTTATGGTACTCGAACTGGTTTAATCTTTGAATATCATGCAAAATATGGTCCCAAATGGGTCAAATCATGGTCAAACATCACCAAATATGACACCTAACCCATCCTGGTCTCAAAATTATGTTGCGTGTGCTAACTGACCATAAGTTAGTCTCACCTGTGTTTGCAACTGTTCGCTTTTCTTCCGGCCTCACTTCCTTTACCATGTTGTAATTTCTGATCTTATAGCAGGCTATGGACCTGCAAAAAAAAGGACAGTTGTCTTTTTACTGCATTCCTTGACCACCAAAAACAAGAGATGGTTGGGTGCACATGTGGAAACAAGGGAAACAGGCAAGAACAAACAAATAAGGCAGTAGTGAAGACCAGTCTACAATATAATCATTAGTACACATAATTCTAAAATACAATTCAACTTTTTCAGGATCCACAATTTACTCTCGGCTACTATGTTGTTGCTAGAAGTAATACAATCTTTCTGCTTCCCTGCCTATAAGCAGTGTTTTGTGTTACTAGCATGTGGAAGAGTGAGAGAGAGAGGGTATTTTTCCACATCTTCACTTCTCATGTTCTCTCGTCTGTCTCACGTCTCATCTCTCTGACGTTCCGAGTCTCTTTGACTTGATCTTCGAATCCATTGTGTTTTTGTTGAAACCATTTCAATATGGCGTGAGGTGATAAGTGAACGAAATGTCTCTTCATTAAAATTCAATTTCAACTATGGTTATCTGGTTTAGATCACCCACATACAATTCTTGCTATGCTGGAAGCTTGGAGACACAATTCTGTTGACTATAGTTTCATCTGTCAGCATTAATTACAATTACATCTTTATGTGGGTGGCCTCTTTCAAAAATTTACCAATAATTTTTTTCACTTTTAGTCGATCCTTTATTTTCTTTTCTGAGAGAGCAAAAGGGAGAGCAATAGATAAGAATGAAGAACCAGGATTCTCTCCCTTTCTCAAAGTCATATTGTGTTTTTATAAAATTGTTATCATATCAAGTGTCATCTTGTAAATGCCTTTTGTTTTGCCTCTCCCTTTCTATCTCTTGGCCACACTAGCGCTTATTACCTTCTTTTTCTCTCCATCAGCCCATCCTACAACAAAGAAAAAACTTGATGTTTCTGGGATGAAAAAAAATACACACACACACACACACACACACACACACAGAGATACTATCCAAATATCTATTCCTTGGTTTGAATCCAGGGTCTGTCAATATGTTTAACGTGTGTGCATAAGGAACACTTACAGTGTTACAATGATGAAACATAGGCAAAGATGTAAAATTTTTACACACATCAGTTTTTATTAAGATACAAATGATGAGCCATAACAAGCAAACAGTCAGAAATTGATTAGTTGGCTTGTTATTTAGCTATAGTTGTGGTATCTGGTAGGTGTTGTCAAGTCTGGCATGTTGGCAGGAGCTTTGTCAGCAATTGGCATGAATGGCACAGGCTGAAATATTGTCAGTATTGGGCAAGAATGGATGTAGGCTGAAACATCATCTGCATGGTGACCATGACAGCTCCAGGCTGGAATGCTGAGATCAGGTCTCGGTTGCAAACTTGAATGTAGTCCAAGGAGGATATGTTTGGCTGTGACCTAGTATATGTTCGCTCTCAGACAGAAGTGAGAGACCACGCTTTGCAAGAGTCAACTGCAGTTAAACGGGACCACTGTGAGTTAGCACATATCAGCCACAGCAATTGGACTTTGAACAGCTGTCAACCCCATTGCCAGATGGACTGCAGGTAGAGGGATCTCAAGTGGACTAGACCTTTTCACCTCTGAGGCAGGATCAGAAATTCAGCAGGACCATCTGATAACTAGGATATAATCGGCTCCAGGAATTAACCATGGGTAGTGAGATCACCTAGCTAGAGGTGGTCAGAGTAGAATGTGAGTAAGTAGTGCAAAGATAGTGCACTTTGATCATGCTCTCTGGGCCAAGAAAGGTGGGAGGTTTCCAGAAACTGACGCTGATTATATGGTTTCAGCTGTGAGCAACAACTTGATGATTTCTATTGGTGAAAAGGGAGGTGCAAGGTCATGGTTGTCCCTTGGTTTATATCCTGACACCTCAACTTATTTTCAATACCTAAGTTTTCAAGTTAATTCTTGATGAAAATAAAGTTTTCATTTTAGCTTTAATTGAAAGCTAAATCATTAAATTAGGTGCCTCCATCCACTAACAATACCTAAGTTTTAAAGTGAGTTTTTAAAAATAGAAAAAGCTTTCTTGAATCTTTCATTTGTGTCACTTTTGAACTATAGTGTGAGAGGTAAAATTGTGAGTTTAATTGGGATTGGTTGTTGAAAACAGTCTTGAGTCTGTTGTCTTTGAGTGTTGTTTTCATTTGAGAAAAGAATTATTAGTTGAAATGAGGACACAAAGTAAATCTTTATAGGTTGAGTCTGTTTTGATCTGAGATACGATGCACTGGGGGTGGTTATGACACATGGGATAATGATACATTTAGTATAAATAGAGAGGGAGAAGTTATGTGGGCGATATGTTTGTGTGTGTGTATGCGTGAACAGCAAGAAAGGAAAATGTAAGAACTACCCTAGGTACATGACAGCAGCTCTAATAACATGGATGGAAATGTGCACAATGATAATGACTCTAAGAAAATAGCCTTGGTCTTCCTACCTTAAGTGAAGGTATTATCAGAAAGAATACAGAAGACCTGTGCTCTATATAACATGAGGAAGACCTTCAAAAGTGGTTCAACACTTTGCATATACCTCTCCCAAGTGAGATCTTTAATAGTGGACTGTGTGTACATAATCATACATAGTCCCCCACCCCTCAAATAAACTCCAGACAAGTCCCAAGTGTATCTGTTTGTGAAATCTGAAAATCAAGTAACAAATCGTTCATTTTATTTCAGTGGTTCTTTTTTTGAGCCATTCTAATTTTAGAATGTTTAAAGAACAAATTTTTTTACTGTCTCGCATTCTTTAATTACTTTAAACATTTTTCTTAAAAGCAAACCTGGTCTATTATAATATTCATTTTTTGCTCTTCATCTTTTTTTTATCATTTATTTAATTTACATTTATTTCATATAAAATTTTTATATTCTTTCCAGGAGAGAGAGAGAGAGCAAGCAATAAACAAACTTATTTTATTGTATTATTTTATATTCAACTTTTAATTATTTGACATTAATTTATAAAATAAACTGTATACAATGAATTTCATAAAGAATTTGAAAAGATTTAAAACTTTATAAATAAAAAAAAATAATAAAAACTCTTCTAAAAAAATTAGTCACTGTAAAAGATCTTAAGAGAATTGTGTCCACAATGTATTTTTATACACAAAATTAATTCAAATTTTTATTGCATTTTCTTTAAACATACAATGCAAATTTTCTTTTTGATTGAGGGGCTTGTTCAACCAAAACAATTTTATGCATCAAATTTTTTCAGGCTTTTGTAAATTTGTCCTTATAACAAATATAAACCAACATTAAGTGTAACAAAAATGAATTTCTTCAAATTTCATAAAATTAAATAAATAGTTGATAAAAGATAAATATTTAACCAAAAGTTTCAGAAAAACAGTTTCTGAAATAATTACTGAAAAGGTCTTGAATGTTTTATTAATCCAACAATTTTCTAATGCTTTTTAACATGTTCAAAATTTTAGTAAAAAATCTTGAAAAACTTTCATCCATGAGTGATGCAATTTTGACAAGGGTTTACTATAGCAAACATATTATACAACTCACTTTTTTGCCAGTGAAAAACACATTAATTTGGAAATTCTTTCAAAAATCAAATAATAGTTGAATTTTGATTAAAATTTCAGGACTTATTCACAAATAACTGAAATCACTTTTTAAATAATTATTTTTAGAAAATCTTGGTAAAAGTATTTTTTTTTTTTTACATATCCCCCTACCTCCAATAAATTTCCTGAAAAGTCTAGAAATTTGTGAGAGTTCACCAAATTTTTATTATTAAAATGCAGGATTCATTGGGGAATGTTAATCAGCTGTTTTATTTTTTACTAAAATAGCCCCTTTTCAGAAAATCTGCTCTGAATTGTGAAAACAAAAAAGCAATAAAGCTATGCCATTTTTTTTATTTAGATAAACTTCTAATTTGTTTTATAAACAATATATATTACTTTTTATTATATCATAGTCTGACGATAAAAAGTTTTCATTAATAATGAATTTTTACAGGAATTGTTTTCATTTTTTATTATTTTTATCATAATAATTTATAAATTTTCAAAAATCTTTTAAAATTTCTTCCCTTTGTTGTTTGTCTTAGGTTCAAGATTTCAAGCAAGTTTTATATTTTTAATTTTTAGTTTATTAATTTTGTTAAAAAAAAGTAATTATGAAATTCATAATTTGTGGAGGTACCAAGTTATAAAAAAATAGATATTAAAAATAAAAATTAATAAATACCATAGCATTTCATATCGATAAAAATTGATAAGATATGTGAAGACTATATTTACTAATCAAAACTTGAAAAGCTTAATACAAATAATTGAGCCATTCGATTTTTAAAATAAAACATTTTTCTTGTTTGCATGCTGATGGCCCATATTTCATTTTTTTTGGGGTGGCCGTACATGATACATATCATTAAAAGGTCTTGTATTTCAAAGGCAGGTTACCTACAGGAAATAAAAATTATATAAACATTTTCGGCAGGGTACAATTTTTTTCATCCTGCTTTTGTGTTTCCTGTGCCCTATATTTCAAAATTCAATGGACTTTGCGAATCATCTCTTCAAAATTTAAAGCAAGTTTTATACTTTTAATTCCTAGTTTTGTCATTTTGTTAAAAAGTAATTGTGAAATTCACAATTTGTAGAGGTACCTAATAAAGAATATACAAAATATTAATTTTTATTTTTAATATCTATATACCATAACATTTCATAAATTGAGTTACCCCTTGTTATGTTATATAATTTCATTTTCTGTTACTAAAATGTAAAATTATTTTTAAAAAAAGTTTTATATTATTTTAATTTCTATTTTTCAAAAAGCATCTTCAAACATAAGGCTATACAGTTAAAATAAGATTTTATAAAATATTAGTTAATTGCCAAAAATATGTTAAATTTTTAATTTTACTATATAGTTAAAGACAAAAAAATGAAGCATATGATTAAGCTGCATACAATTAATGTCAATTTTGGCTACCATTCTTGCCTATAGAATCATTACTATAGAACCTAATGCACCAAAACGTCAGATATTTAAAATCACACTATCAGTTTCAAGAAAGATTTTTGTTTTTTTTAATGCATTTTAAACCACAAATATTCAATAAAATTGAGGAATTACTAAATTTCTTTTAATCTGATATTCCTTATTATGCTAAACTAGGTTTCTCCACAATATAATTGGAACAAACATTTCCCATATAGTTGACATGTGATGACAGCCAGATGCGGAGATAAGCTATGTATTGTTCACCAGAATTGACATGATTGTCCAAATTTTTTCCTGTAAGAGGAAGAAACCATGAAACATGTGACCTTTTAATATGACACAAAAATTACCATACAAAAAAATCATCAGATACACACACAAAAAATTTTAAATTATTTTAAAAATAGAACCTAATGCACCAAAACGTCAGATATTTAAAATCACACTATCAGTTTCAAGAAAGATTTTTGTTTTTTTTAATGCATTTTAAACCACAAATATTCAATAAAATTGAGGAATTACTAAATTTCTTTTAATCTGATATTCCTTATTATGCTAAACTAGGTTTCTCCACAATATAATTGGAACAAACATTTCCCATATAGTTGACATGTGATGACAGCCAGATGCGGAGATAAGCTATGTATTGTTCACCAGAATTGACATGATTGTCCAAATTTTTTCCTGTAAGAGGAAGAAACCATGAAACATGTGACCTTTTAATATGACACAAAAATTACCATACAAAAAAAATCATCAGATACACACACAAAAAATTTTAAATTATTTTAAAAATACAATGGCTTGATGATTTGTATTAAACTTTTCAATTATTGATTAGTTTTCACTTAATAACTATCACAAAGTTTTGTAGAATTTTAAAGAAATTTAATAAATTATTATAATAAAAAAGAAAATAATTCTTTTAAAATTTCATTAGTAATTGAAAAAAATTTTTTTCTTCTGTTCATAATATTCTTAATATATATTATAAAAGCAAATATAAGCTTATCTAATTCAATACAATAATGTCATAGTTCTATTGCATTTTTTTATTTTCCTATTCAAAGTAGATTTCTGAAAAAAGTTGAAATATTTGAAACAAAAGCATCAATAGACAACTTACATTCTACAAGGAAGGTTTAATGTGTTTAAGCCTGCTTTTTTTAATCTCACTAAAATTTACTGTTTTATATTTTAATCCTTCTTTACTTCTTACCCCTACACCTATATTGTCCTGGTATATTGTCATATTTTTTTATTTTTCCTAATAAAACTGTTTCAATTGCTTTTTAAAAAATATGGCTAGAAGTCTTTATACTAAATGGTAGACAACTCCATCTTAATAAGCCTATAGGAGTGTTTGTTGTCATTATTTCCTTGAATTTCTCTTCAAGTTTTATTTGATTATATGCTGACTTGAGGACAATTTTTAAAAAGTACTCTATTTTTGCTAACTCGTGGCTCATATTATTTACATTATTTGGATTATTGTCCTCCTCTTTATTGCCATGCTTAAGACGTTTTGGCCGTTTACACTCCAGCCTTCTTCAGGTGTGAAGAATTTCAAACCAAACCCTTTATTTGATCACTGGGGTATATCATTCTCATTACATGTGTGACGTTACTTCTGGTATCCATCTAGTTATCGCCTTTTAACTTAACTCTTTAAGCTACCTCACATGTGTGAGATTCACAAAGATGATATTCTGCCCAGGCTGATTTTTAGAAGCCAAGGCTCAGTGTGCCACCCTCTGAGTTGCTTCCTTGTAGATATAATTGACTCACCAATCAGAAAGTCACCATCATATGTTTGCAACTCTGCTCATTTCATGGAACTTATCAAAGATACTCTCATCTAATGCAACTAGAGATTGTGAGCCTGGATGTGGTGAGTCTATTTTCCAAGGTACCCACAGTGAAGGCACTATCGGTAATCAGGGACAGACTGGCCATGGCTTCATTCCTAAGAGAACATACCAGTATACCACTAGATAACGTGATGGAGATGCTAACTTTCTGCACACAAACACACTTTGGATTGGGATTAGACATATATCGGCAGGATGAAGGCTTAGCAATAGACTCGCCATTATCACCATCATTGGCTAACATATACATGGAACACTTCAAAGAGATTGCATTAGAATCCACAGCACTAAAGCTAGCTGAGATACGTTGATGACACCTTCATACTCTGGCCACACTAGGAAGAGGTCCGAAAGCTACTGAACCATGTGAACTCAATAAGATTATTGATACAGTTCACGATGGAAAAAGAGAGCAACAACAAACTAGCATTCCTGGGCATATTAATATCTTGAACAGAGGAGGTTTCAAGACATCCATATACTGCAAGCCAACATTCACTAGATGATAGTTCAACTCCCACCACCCATACAATCTCAAGAAAGGGATCATTTGCTGCCTGCAGCATCAAGCAAAAGTCATAAAAGGTGACTCAGAGACATATGAACAGGAAATGGTCAGTATAAGCAGTATCTTACAACATAACAGCTATACAGGGTACATGACAACAGCTCTAACAAGTATGGAAGGGAAGGTGCATAAGGATAACAACACACAGAAAACATTCTCAGTCTGCCTACCCTGTGTGAAGGGTATATCAGAAAAGATACAAAGGGTCTGTGGTCCGTATAACATCAGGATGACCTTCAAAAGTGGTTCTATAATATATATTAAGGATATCATGGTGCAAAGAGAAGATTCTTTTTTATGAGTAATGAATTTTTATAAGAATTGTTTTCATTTTTATTATAATAATTTATAAAGTTTCAAAAATCTGAAATTTCTTCTAATCATTGATTTCTTTAGGTTATTAAGTTAATATGTGAAGACTGTATTTGTTATTCAAAAATTGAAAAGCTTGATACAAATATTTAAGCCATAAGATATTTAAAATAACACATTTTTTTTTCATGCATGTCGATGGCCTGTATTTTATTTTATGGCCATAAGTGCTATGTCACTAAAAGGTCACATGTTTCAAAGGTTGTGCTTTTTACATGGAAAAAAAACCTATGTAAACATTTTTGGTAAGGTACAATTCTTTCATCTTGCTTCTGTGTTCCCTTTGTACAAATTAACATTTGACGGGCTTTGCAAATCATCTCTTTAAAATTTATAGTAAGTTTTATAAAAATTATTAGCATTAAAGAATAAAATAAAAAATAAGATATTAAAAATATAAATTGTTAAATAAAATATAACATTTTATAAATTATTGAGTTACGTTTATCATGGTATTTCAATTCATTCATTATCATCCCAGTTATAAAATTTTAAAATTAATTTAAGAAAATTTTCTATTGAATTTTATTTTTTCAGAAAGCATCATTAAACCTAATGCTGTAAAGCTGAAATAACTGAAATTCAATAAAATATTAGATAATTGCTGATAATATTACATTAATTTTAAAAATTACTAGGTAGTTAAAAACCAAAAACAAAATATTCACTTAAGTTTCATAAATGTATAGTCAACCATAGTTAGTTTGTCAATACATCTGGCAGTCAGAAAAACAAGAATTTTATGATTAATAAGTGCTTGTATATTACATTTTATGCTATAAGATTAATTTAACTTTAAATTTGCTAATTTTCCTCAAATAACACATCAATCTTGTATATTTTATTTTAGCTAGATTTTTAAATCCAAGAATTAACTTTTGTTTACAAACCTGTCAAAATTAAAAAAAAATAATTGAAAGATTGAAAATTCAAAAAAGTTAAGGTTCAAATGGATATAATTTCTATTTAAATATATCAGAGCATTTTGCTTACTGGAAATAGTAAGCTTAACCTTTTAGCTTTCAATTATAGCTAAGATGAAAGGTTCATATAGTCAAATGTTTTAGCTTTCCAATCAGTGTTTTCCACCATGACTGTCAATAGTAGCCAAGCCCAGATTTTTTTCAAATTATTGGTTACAAAGAAAAAAAAATTTTAAATTATTTGTATTGTCTGGATTTCAAGATGATTAAAATTCAATTTACAGGATTTGAAAAGGATTGTGTGTAGAATTTTGTGAAATTATGTTATAGATTGTTCTTTATTTGCTTTCTTAAAAACTGAAAATGAGTTGAAAAAATTAAAAATTCTATAACAATCTCTGCACCTGGCTTCATTTGATGATCATATTAAATCTAATTTGCATTGTACAATTGATATCAGTCAGAATAAACTGTATAATGTGTAGATTTAAATGCTCATTTATCAGTATTTCTGTCTTCCATTTTTTCATGTTAAAAATTTTAGTTGATGATAAATGCCTTTAAAGTAACAAATTACATGTTTATTGAATAAACATTTTGATGTATTTTTTATTATTTTCAGAGCATCTTTAAGAAAATTCTTGAGAATGCATATTTTTAAAAACTTATTACAAAACCTTATATATTGTGTTTTTCTTCTTCTAGAACTGTTTATTTCTTATTTTTCAGTTTTCATCTTTGAGTATTCCTAAAACCATAATGAATATCTATGAGATTAAACATTATTACCTTGTTAAATTCATGGCTTAGTATTTACTTTTAAATGACAAGACATAACAGGAAATGGATAAGGATAACAGATGTCCTTTGAAATCAGTAATTTGAAAATACAGTTTCCATGAATTCAGATCTAAAAACAAGCATGCAATCTCAAACTTTTGAGAAAAATTTCCAATGTAAAATCTGTGGAGTAACTTTTTCCTTAAATTCATTACTCTCAAAATACATGTTATATTAACCTACAATGGAGAGAAATGTTTTCACTGTGAAATCTGTGAATGTAACTTTTCCTGACATTCATATCTTAAAAGACATATGTTAACACATTAGAGAGAAACCATTTCACTATAAAATCTGTGGATTAAACTTTGGTTTAAATGGGAATCTTAAATGACACATTAACAAACACTGGAGATAACTGTTTCTGCTGTGTAATCTGCAGACCTAAGTTTTCCCTAAATTCATCTCTCAAAAGTCACATGTTAACACACACTAGCAATAAAAGTTTCCATTGTCTATGTTTTACTTAAATTCATGTTTCAAAATAGTTAACACCTGCTAGAGAGAAACCTTTTAACCGAGATCTCTGGATGTAAGTTCACCCAAAGATCATCGCTGAAAAATACATTAACACACACTGGGAGAAAACTTTTCACTATGAAATCTGCTGATGTAAATTTTCTCGAAATTCACATCTCAAGGGGCACATGTTAACATACAGTGGAGAAAAACCTTTCCACTGAAATCTGTGGCTGGAAGTTTTCCTGAAATTCAGATCACAATAGACACATGTTAATACACACTGGGGAGAAATGTTTCTACTGTGAAATCTGTGGATAATTTTTCTCAAAATTCATCTCTCAAACAACACATGTCAACATACTGGAGAGAAGCCTTTTCACTGAAATCAGTGGATTAAACTTTTCTCAAACATACATCACAAATGACACAGGTATACACACATGGGAGATAAATCTGTTTGAGGAAACTGTTCAAAATCTGCAAATCATAAACAGCTTAAGGTAATGCACACTGGCAAGTATCTTTACATTATGAAATATTGAGTCATTTTGTCATTAAATTTCCATCTCAAATGAGAAAATTCATTAGAGCTGAAAAGGGTCTAACATTATTTCATAATTGTAAAGAAATCCTTATGTAAGCAAAAGCAAGGAATTCAAGTTACACAACCAGTTAATATAGATAACCAGATTATATCATAAATTGAGAATGATCTCTGTGCAAAACAGAAAAACGATTTGCAGAGTCACTACATGGTTTTATAGTCAACAAGTGTTCACCAATGGCAGATTTCAACATCTGTGAGCACTCAGAAGTAGGGCAGTGCTCACGAATAGTGTTCTATTTGTGAGTACTGCCATATATATAATGTGTGTGGTTGTATTTTGGGATAAGGTTAAAACTAATAATAATCATAAAGTTAGTATAAGTACATCTTAATTAAAATTAATAAATGGGGTAAGTAAAAAAAATTGTGACTGTTAGTAAATTCATTTGTCAGTTCTCAGCCAAATTAATATTTTAAGTGTAAATTCCACTTTATTAGAGAATTTTAAATCTGTTTTATGTCTGCACTTGAGGATGAATTCATTCCTTTGGTTTAATAGTTCTCTGGTATTTTTATATTTAATTATTGCAATTTTTTTCATTAAGTAAGCATAGATTGCATCTGCCCCTGAAATTATTGGGAGTTTGTGCATTTAATTTGTGGGGTGAATCCTCCATATATATAACACATAAAATTTGAATTTTCCAAAAACGTATGGCCATTTCATTGAGTGAATTTAACACTTGTCTCATCTGTGATAACAAAGCATTATAGTAAAATAAAATTGTTTGTGTGTGTAAAAAAAAAAAAAAAAAAAAAAAAATGGACTGACAAGTGCAAACAGATACATTAAGATAAACTAAAAATGAAAGATAGATAAGAAAGAAATGGTTCAGACACCACACCGGCCTTTCAAGGTTATGATTGAAAAGGGACCCGAATAATGTTAATATAAAAATAAGTTACATTAAAAATTTACATTGGGAATGAAAAGAGATTTAAAAATGGGTAATTATTACATAATATAATTAAGTTATATGGCTAATATAAAAAAAAAAAATTAAAAAAAAGCTACTATTTTAAGGGATTTTAATTTTTAGATTAATTATTAAGAAATTAAATTTCAAATAGATCAAAGTTGGCATTAATATGTAAGTTATGTTTTGAAATTAATAAACTTAAAATTAGACAAAAAATAAAATATATAATAAAAACCTTCAGGAAAGGAAAGTTTACAATTTTAGATTGGGTTTGGAAAAAGATGAAGAAGAATTTTAGGAGCAAGTGTGAATGATTTTATAACCAATAAAAAGAGAGCAGTTTGCAGAAAACAACAAAGTGAACTTTCAATGACCCATGTCATAGTTCTTTCCACCCAAAAGTGAGTGTACATTGATCTGAGTTACCTAAGTATTTCACATTTTTCTGTCAGTCAGTCAGTCAGTCAGTGAGAGAGAAGAAGGAAGCGAAGAGCACTCAACCCAGCATAATGCAGCAAGAGAATAATCAGGACCCCCCCCCAGTGACCTGCATTTGCACCCTCTCGCACTCTCTCTCTCATATGCTGTTTTCTTTATCTCTCCTTCCTCTTCAGCTAATAGCCATCAACACAAGAAGAAAGAAGAACAAGACATTACTACTATCTTGTTCATACAATCAACAAAAACATAGACTTTTCTATATAAATTACATTTTGCTCAAACAAATAAACTCTTAATTCTGTAAACTTCTCACTTCATTTTCTTAGAACATTTCACAGTTGATAAATTCACTTCCTACAAATTGGATATTATTTTGTTGTATAAATAAATTTTCATTTATTTATACAAACAAAACAGTTATATTCTTTCAACCTTCTGATCTGGAGTAAATTGTGAGAAGTTTGGTTATGTTTGGCACAAGTCCAATTGAATAAATATGATTCAGTTCCCCACCTCATTTTAGATAACTCAGATTTAACAACAGATTTTACATATACTAATCTGTCCTTAAAGCCATTTTCCTGGAGGGCTTTATTATATAACTTTTTATTTTTATTGAAAATCTTAAGGTTTGAGACAACCAGTTAATTCTGATGTCAACAATGTTAAATATTTGTTTTATAATAGTATTAGGGTGGTTGGAATTAACATTAATATAGATGGAGTATCATTTTCTTTAAGGTAAGGTTGGTAGAAACTCATTTAGATTAAGGGTGATGTCCAAATAATTGTAAATTTTTAGATTAGAGGAAACTTTAATTTTAAAACCTAGTAATTTAAAGGCTGTAATAATTTTCTTATGGATCATATTAATTGAGGGTCTATTGCTATTAGGGATGAACATAAAATCATCATCATGGTAATTTGTTTGGGATCTATAATTCTACTTAAGCTATTTAAGACACAAATCCTTAATAAATCAGCAACTAGGCTGAACCATATACCCCCATAGGAACATCAAATCTTTCATAGAGACCTTTGGTCCAGGTATTATTGTCAAAGGTTAGAATAATCTTAATTTCCCTATCAGTGATTTCTACATGAATTTTAGCAAAGTTAATACAGCAGTCTAGGAGGTTTTTAGAGATTAAAGAATAAAAATCTACAATGTCAAGTTTAAGAAAAGAAGTTTTAGCTTTTCCTTTAGTATTGGTAAACCAATTAATGGTATCAGGAGAATCCTTCCCAAGATTAGGACAGAGAATAAACCGTAGTTTCTCAGTTATTCTTTTGATAATTTCCCAAGAGATTAACCCTAAATCACTTTTAATAGGAATGATTAAATTAGTTTGTAATTTATTATTAAAATTAGTTTTGACATTTTTCTTCAATAAAGAACCTCAAAGAACAAAATGTGTCAACTAAGATAAGTTTTCCTTTTCTCTTTATTTATTTATATATATATATATATATATATGGAAATAAAAAAGGCAAAATAAAATTACACACATCCACCCTACATCAAATTAGAATAAAAGGAGAGATGCTGTGTATAACTAAAACTAGTTAAAGAGAAGCAACCAATCCCAGACCATGTTGAAAATTAGTGGAAAGAAAAGGGTCACACAACATCTAAGCAACAAAAACATAAACAAGACATTATCAGTATTGCTAGCTCCCTGAATCTACAGACATGAATTGCTAATCAAAGCCATCTACATTCATTCTCACAACAAAAGGAACAAATAGTAAACCATAATGGATAAATATTATTGGCAGATTTCTTTTGTTACTGTTTATATAGACCACGAGATTAACTTCATCATATACCTTGAAATCAGCAAATATCTAGGACAAATTTTCATGATAATTACATTAGTAATTCAAACATCAATAACATGCTTGAGTTTAACACAGGTCTTCAATACAGGTTCCCATAGTTTTGCTTCATAACCAAAAGGCCTTTTTAAAGATAATTTACCTACTATTTTTAGACAGTGTTTTTCTCTTAATATTAGAGCACACACATTTCCCGAGGGGGTAATTACTACTATTTTTAGTCTTACTTTCAATGCAGATTTGTTTTCTTGATAGAATGCACTTCATGAAATGGACAATACGTACACTACACAAAAATATAGTTTCACTTCAGTGTGTGTCCTCATTTGCATTTTCAGTTTTGTTTACCATAATATTCACATGCATTTTACAAATGAATGTTTGCTCTATAGAATGATTTTAAATATGAATTCTTGCAAATGTCAACTAGTTTATTTGAAAAAGCTAAGATCATTTGTAGGAATTGTTTTAAAATTTATATTCTGTAAAAATATTTCAATTGACATACTTTGCAAGAATTTCTTTTCAGTGTGTCAAATGAATTCTGTATACTTGGAAATTTTTAACCTATAACTAAACATTTTCTGGAGTGAGTACTTAAATATATACACTTATATCTGAACTGTCAAAGTTTGGATAATTTTTCTTTTAAGCATGAATGTTCATGTGCTTTTTTAAATTTGAACTCTGTGAAAGTATGTTTTCAGTTGAGAACTATCTGGAAATGCTGAGCTACATATTTCACATGAATAATGGCTTCTCTCAAGTATGAATTCCAATGTGCATTTTCAAATTGTAATTCTTTGAAAATGCTGATCCACATACTTCACAAATATGTGGTTTCTCTACAGGGTGTGTCAGCATGTTTATTTTTAAACCAGAATTCCTTGCCAAAGCACATTCACACACTTCATGAAAATGTTTTTTCTCCAGTATGTGGCATACACATGTACTTTGTTAAATCTGAATTTAGCAAAAATGTTAATCCACACACTTCACAAGAATGAAGATTTTCATCTGTGTGTATTGGCATGTTTTTTTTTATAATTTGGATAACTAAAAATCTTGGTTTGCACTCTTCACAAATATGTATGACAATCAAGCCTGTAAATAAAGGAAAAATACTGGCATTAAAGCAGCAGATTTATGCATTATTTCCAACAGAGCATTGTAAGACTGCTTTAATCAAGTTCGCAATTGTTATGAAGTACGTAGCTACGACTACATGTGCGAAACTATGCGTGTGAAAACACAAGCAGCTCCGCATGATAAAGGACTTCCGTCAATAAAGCTCCGGCACTTAAACTTATCTACACGGCCTTGCGTTCTCTCATTTCACACACTACATTACATGGTGTCAGCGGGATTTTTTTCCTCGGAAATACACATACACACTCACAATACGTATTTGGAAAACCCCACAACATAATTTATGTAAATATAGCTTACGTACACACGGAAGAAACATTATTTACTGGGCCCCCTGACATTCTTAGAACCTCGTGGATTCTAATCATTGAGAAATTACTCTACTAATATAATACAACATAATGGCATACGCAATTCCACCACCGGCAAAAATGGAAATGGACGGTGACTTGCGAGAAAACTGGGCTTTATTCAAACTAACCTGGGAGAATTACGCAGCCGCGACGGAAATAGGGAAAAAAGCAGCTAACGTACAGGTAGGCACATTTTTCTCACTAATTGGCAAAGAATGTCTGCAAATATATAAAAACCTGCCAATGTCGGCAGAGGAACGAGCAGACACACAAAAAATTCTGAAAAAACTTACTGAATACTTTGAACCAAAACAAAATATCATATACCAACGGTATATGTTTAACTCCTGCACACAGGAACAGGCCGAAAAATTCGACGCGTACCTAATTAAACTCAGACACTTAATTAAAACGTGCGACTATGGCGCCCTTGAGGATGACCTACTGCGTGACAGAATAGTAACAGGCACCAGTAACAATAATGTTCGGGCGAGACTCCTCAGCGAATCCGGACTCACGCTAGACCGAGCAATAGACATCTGCAGGAGCACTGAACAGGCGGAACAACAGCTTGGCAGACTAAACACAAACACCACGTCAATGGAAACTATCCATTATAGCAAGGGAGACAGGAAAAAGCCACGTGAATTTATAAAAGATTGCAAATTTTGTGGACAGAGCCACGACAAAGGAAAATGTCAGGCCTATGGACTCACGTGTGCCATCTGCTCAAAGCGTAACCATATTGCCAGAGTGTGCCAATCACAGGGACAGCTCACTCCATCACAGCGCCCAAACAAATCAACACAACGAACTGCAAAGGTGCGCTACATGGAAACGGAAGCAGTCAGCAGTGACGAAAGCATCTACGTCCTCGGAAGCCTGACAGATCGCAAACACTACCAGGCCAATGTTCGCGTATCCACCCCGGGAGATAGCACAAAAACAACGTGCAAATTTCAAATTGACACTGGAGCCAGCTGCAGCACCCTGGCCTTTGACGACTACAGACGTGTTACAAAAGCTCCACTACAACCGTCACTCACAAAGTTGAAGCTATACGACAATTCAATACTTCAACCTTTGGGTGCAGTAACACTCTACTGTGAAGTGAAAGGCACAAGAAAAAAAGTCACCTTCCAAGTGGTGGAAAGTGATTCGCCATCACTACTCTCTGGGCGTGCTAGCGCTGCTCTGAAGCTGATAGCATTCAACACAGAATGTGTGCGACAGCTAAGCGAGATAAGAGAGGCAAAACCTAGCACAAAGGAAGAAATCCTCAACAGCTACAAGGACATCTTCATCGGACTTGGAAGGCTACCGGGCGAATACAAAATAGAAATAGACCCAAATGTCAAGCCCATTCAAAATAACCCTCGCCGAGTCCCTCTGCCACTGAAAGCAGAGTTGAAAAGAAAACTGGAGGAAATGGTCGATGAAGGAATAATAGCCTGGGCCACAGAGCCAACCCCATGGATCAACAGCCTAGTGGTTATTCGAAAACCGAACAAATTGCGAATATGCATTGACCCATATCACCTAAACAAGGCAATCAGGCGCAACCACTACCCAACGCCAACAGTTGAGGAAATTACCACGAAAATGAAGAATGCCAGACTCTTTTCAGTCGTAGATGCCAAAGATGGCTTCCTTCAAGTCGTTTTAGACGAGCCATCCTCATTTTTAACGACGTGCTGGACACCCTTTGGCAGGATACGCTGGCTTCGAATGCCATTTGGAATCAGCTCGGCCCCCGAAGAATGGCAGCGCCGACTGGATCACTGTTTTGAAGGGCTCCACAATATACAAGTAATGGCTGACGACACCATACTCTACGGGACTGGCGACAGCGATGCAGAAGCTGAAAAAAAACATGATGTTGCTCTCATTGCACTACTGGAAAGGTGCCGAAAAAAAGGAGTAAAGCTCAACCCCAATAAGTTCAACTTCAAAAAAACCTCTGTTAACTATATGGGACACATCTTCAGTGCACAAGGATTGGCACCGGACCCAGAGAAAGTAAAAGCAATATCCGAGATGCAACGCCCCACTGACATCCAAGGCGTCCAGCGATTACTAGGAGTTGTAAACTACCTTGCCAAGTTTGCACCCAAACTCAGCACAACATGTGAACCACTGCGACGCTTGCTGGATAAGCAATCCGTCTTTGACTGGCTGCCACAACACGAAACGGC
This sequence comes from Ascarosepion bandense, assembly GCA_037127315.1. Classification (NCBI taxonomy): domain Eukaryota; kingdom Metazoa; phylum Mollusca; class Cephalopoda; order Sepiida; family Sepiidae; genus Ascarosepion; species Ascarosepion bandense. The sequence continues at coordinate 2,494,128 of JBBBDQ010001776.1, forward strand.
ATTCACCCGGATCAAACAGCTCATCACAGAAGCCCCAATTCTTCACTATTATGATGTCAGCAAAGAGGTGTCACTTGAATGTGACAGCTCCGAAGTTGGCCTTGGGGCGGTCTTGACACAGGAAGGACACCCTGTTGCATATGCGTCACGAACACTCACAAAAACTGAGCGAAACTATGCTCAGATTGAGAAAGAGTGCCTTGCCATCGTCTTTGCTGCTGAACGTTTTGAGCAATATATTCTCGGCAAAGAGAAAGTCAAAGTATTCTCTGACCACAAACCACTGGAGACAATACTTGCAAAACCAATACATGTGAGCCCAAAGAGGCTTCAACGCATGCGGCTAAGGCTTCAAAAATACTCATTAGAGGTAAAATACAAGCCAGGACCCCAAATGTACATCAGTGATACTCTGTCCCGTGCCTCACTACCAGCGGCCCAAGCCACAACAGAAGATAACTGCACCATATTCCAGTTGCAAGACCAGGAACTCTCCAGCGAGCTGGCAGATCTGAATATGGAAGACAGCCTCTTCGTTACAGACCACCGCCTCACACAGATTCGAGAGGAGACCAGTCACGACGCAGCCTTACAAAACTTAATTAAAGTTACTAAAAAGGGCTGGCCAGAGGACAAAAATGACAGCCCTCTAAATATCAGAGAGTACTGGCCATACCGAGACGAACTATTCACAGACAATGGATTAGCATACCGAGGCACACGTCTCATCATCCCAACCCAACTTAGACCCGAGATGATTGCCAGGACACACAGATCTCACCTAGGCATTCAGTACACACTGAACACGGCTCGCGACATTATGTTTTGGCCACGAATGCAGGCAGAGATCACTGAGGCTGTCCAAAGGTGTGAAATCTGCCAACTGACACAACCCCGGCAACAGCGACAACCGCTAATGACTCATCCAATACCTGTACACCCCTGGCAGTGTGTGGCCAGTGACTGCTTTGAACTGAATGGCAAACACTTTGTGGCATTGGTGGACATATACTCAGATTTTGTGGAGGTCGGCCAGCTCCCAGACCTAAGTGCGAACTCCCTTGTTAAACTACTTGTACTATACTTATCTGCCCTTGACATTTTGTTAGTGTAATTACGTCCCTTACTTGCATTCGTCAGTTGACGATTTGCTTAGTCAGGAATTGTTTTGTTGATTAAATCCTTGTTAAGGAAAACCAGTCTTGTCAACTCATTTCAATTTAATCAACAAAACATATTCAACAGTATGGATAAATACTTGAAGCCGGAACGTTTGGGGACCCCTCCTAATACAACATCTTCAAGTAAGCACTTTGATCACTGGCTTCGAAGTTTCTCGTCGTTCCTACGAAAAATTATTGACCCTAACATCCATACTGATTTGGATAAACTCGATACACTGATAAACTGTATTTCTTCTGAGGTATACGAATACATTGCTGAATGTGATACGTTTGATAGTGCAGTTAACCGTCTGAAAGAACTGTACATAAAACCCCCGAACGAAGTTTTCGCCCGGCATTTACTTGCCACGTGCGGCCAAAAAGAGGAGGAAAATATTGACGAATACGTGCAAAGACTACAGTTACTAGCGAAAGAATGTAACTTTAAACCAGTTGATGCGATTCAAAACCGAGACGACTGTGTCAGAGATGCATTCATCACAGGTTTACGTTCAAACGTTATTCGACAACGGCTACTTGAAAACAAAACACTGCATTTAAATATAGCTATCGACCAAGCTAGAGCGCTCCATGCAGCTCAGAAAAATTCAGAAGCATATACATACACTCAAACACCAATTGTGGGTGCAGTTTCTCAGGAAAATAACTGTACCAGTGCCCAGTCAACGGTCCCCATTAATGCTTGTTGTGCAGCTTCGGCTAACACCAAGTATACGTGTTTTTTTTGTGGAGGACCTCGTCATAACAGAAGTGTGTGTGTGCAGCAAGAAACGCTACCTGTTTTAAATGTAAAAAAGAAGGCCATTTCTCAAAAATGTGTCGTTCGAACCCAAATACGACATCTGCTGCAACATGCTCTCACAGACTCGCGACAATGTTGATATCCAACACTACGTCTGCCTCCTTAGGATCCCTAAAACAGGCTGCATTATACGTATTGGTCGGGAAAAATGGCGCCGGTACGGCGCTAATGGATACGGGGAGCTCAGGATCCTTTATCTCCCTCAGTTATGTGAGGAAACACAAAATACAAATAAAACCTGCTACTGGTAACGTGTCCATGGCGTCATCATCACTTAAAGCTTCTATCAAAGGACAGTGTACAGTGGATTTGAACCTTCTGGGTGAGTGGTATCCAAATGTAAAACTTTCAGTTCTACCCAACCTCTGCTCTGATATTATTCTTGGCCAAGATTTCATGTCACAACATTCCACTATATCTTTTGCATTCGGTGGCTCTAAGAAAGATCTTGAAATCTCTCATCCTATCTCCTGTAGTGTGCCCTCGGCATTAGTGGACACACCATCTTTATTTTCCAACATTGATCCAGACTGTAAACCTATTACAACTAAATCTAAAAGGTGGGGAGAGGGTGACAGACGTTTCATACAGACTGAGATTGAGAAAATGATCAGAGAGGGTGTAATTCAGGAAAGTACTTCCCCTTGGAGGGCTCAGGTTTTAATAGTAACAAATGAACGTCAAAGAAAGAGACTAGTAGTCGATTATAGTAGAACAATTAACAGATTTACTAGATTGGATGCTTATCCATTACCAAGAATGGATGACTTAGCCCAGGAAATATCAAAATTTAAAGTTTATAGCTCATTGGATCTGAAGAGTGCATATCACCAGATACCAATAAAAGAAGAAGATAAGCCTTATACAGCATTTGAAGCTAACGGTAAACTTTACCAATTTTGTAGAATTCCTTTTGGAGTGACCAATGGTGTTGCATGTTTCCAAAGGATAATAGACAAGATTATTAAGGAAAATAATCTAACGGGAGTGTATGCCTATGTAGACAACATTGTCGTAGTCGGGAAAAATCAGCAAGACCATGATGAGAACTTAGAAAAATTAAAAAAGATTATTACCCAGTATAACCTCACTCTCAATGAAGAGAAGTCCGTGTTCTCTAAAACATCCATTGATTTTCTCGGCTATAGTATATCACAGGGCTTACTTAGACCTGATGCAGAACGTCTACGGCCATTAAGAGAGTTACCTATTCCTCAGAACAAAACCTCTCTGCGTCGAGTGCTTGGATTATTCTCTTACTACTCCCAGTGGAGACCCAAATTCTCTGATAAGATTAGACCCTTGATAACAGCTAATTCATTCCCCCTTGATCCAGAATCGATAAAAACATTTGAAATCTTCAAAGAGGAAATTGAAAAGGCCTTATTGCACTCAGTCGACGAAAAGATACCTCTTGTAGTAGAAACCGATGCCTCTGATACTGCTATTGCAGCCACTCTCAATCAAGCAAACCGTCCAGTAGCATTCTTTTCACGCACACTTACGACTACAGAACGAAAACACTCTTCCGTAGAAAAGGAGGCTTGTGCAATAGTAGAGGCAGTTAAAAAGTGGTCACATTATCTATCAGCACGACGTTTTGTGATAATCACAGATCAACAAGCTGTGAATTTCATGTTTGATGCAAGAAGGCATGGAAAGATCAAGAACAGCAAGATCGAAAGATGGAGAATGGAATTGGGGTGTTACGAGTACGATATCATGTACCGGCCAGGGAAAAACAATATTCCAGCCGATACGCTCTCGCGTGTCCAGTGCAATGCACTCGACAACATGGGAAGATTGCATGAAATACACGAACATCTTTGTCATCCGGGTATAACCAGGTTAGCTCATTTTGTTAAAGTAAGGAATCTTCCGTACTCTATTGAAGAGGTTAAGAGAGTGTGTGCAGCATGTGCAGTGTGTGCCAGATGGAAACCACGCTTCTATACACCAGAAACTGGACGCCTAGTCAAAGCTACACAACCAATGGAACGACTCAGCATTGACTTTAAGGGGCCCCTTCCTTCAACTTCGAAAAACCGTTACCTATTAACGGTTATAGATGAGTACTCACGTTTCCCTTTTGCTTTCGCATGTACAAGCACTAATTCAGACTCTGTAATACAGAGTCTAAGTCAAATATTCATAGTATTTGGCATGCCATCCTACATCCATTCGGATAAGGGTGCATCCTTCTTATCAAAGGAAGTACGTGAATATCTCACCAATCTCGGGATTGCTACTAGCCGGACAACGCCTTATCACCCCCAAGGAAACGGTCAGTGTGAAAGGTATAACGGGATTATATGGAAACACACATTATTAGCCCTAGCCTCAAGAAATCGCAGTGGGAAACGGTTTTGCCTGAAGTGCTACACTCCATAAGATCTCTTCTTTGTACCGCTACTAATGCCACTCCACATGAAAGACTCTTTTCATATCAACGGCGAACTCCCAGCGGCCATTCCTTACCCACTTGGCTATCTAAGCCAGGGCCTGTTCTTTTGCGTCGCCATGTCCGAGCGAGTAAGTACGAACCATTGGTTGATGAAGTAGAGTTACTCGAAGCAAATCCTCAATATGCACACATAAGATTCACCAATGGTCGCGAATCTACAGTCTCTGTAAGCGACCTAGCACCAGCAAGGATCTCATTACAAAGCGAGAATGTTGTAGATGATATCCAGAAAGACCTAAATGATTCTACACCCACTAATGAATCTCCCAAGGAAAAAGTAGATAGTAACGATTCACAAACTATCGTTAACTCAGAAATTGTATCTTCTCCAAGTGATTTAAATATTATTCCTCCTCAAGTAATGTCAAGAACTCCTGATATACCCAGACGATCCCAACGGGAAATTCGTAAGCCAAAGAGGTATGATGAACCGTAAAAAAAAAAAAAAAAAAGAAAAGAAAAGAAATTAAAAAAAAAAAAAAAAAGGGAGGGGGAGAATGTACTATACTTATCTGCCCTTGACATTTTGTTAGTGTAATTACGTCCCTTACTTGCATTCGTCAGTTGACGATTTGCTTAGTCAGGAATTGTTTTGTTGATTAAATCCTTGTTAAGGAAAACCAGTCTTGTCAACTCATTTCACTACTCAAACCCATCTTTGCTGCATATGGCGCACCAGCAGAAATGATAACTGACAACGGTACTAATTATACAAGCAGCGACTTCCGCAGATTTTTGAAATCATGGGACTGTGGTGGAATTTTAACGTAACTGAAGACGGAAACAAAACCTCTTTAATAGGCTTTACAGAACTAATTTCGCAACACAAGAGCATGCAGTAAACGCAAGAGCAGGTAAACAAAATGCCGAAGAAAGAAAAGAACTCAGCCTTTTTAAAGGAAAAGGAACGTGTGCAAAATCACGTGCAATAGAAATTTTTACGAAAATATAACAATCTCCCCCCACTAGTAAGAGAGATTGCAAGGTGGGTGTATATATTATTTTATTTTATTTATAAGTCCAGTCGCTGAACGGGTCTACGAATCCTGCTAGACCGCCGCGGGGGCAGTTCACTATTCGAAGGACTGGTAGGTCTCTGGGAAGGCTGATTCTCTATTTCCTCCGCATTAAGTGTAGTGTCAACTGGACTTGTTTCAATCAAACGGGCCGGGTCTGCATTTGCAAGGTCGGGTCGAGTATTCTCAGCAGGACCCTGATGTTCATCAGAGCGTGGAAAACGAGCCAAATGTCTTAGCGTCACTGAATCCTCCCGGCCGTCATCATGCCGTATTCTTGCATGAGTAGGGTTGGCCTCGAGGAGTTCCACCACCTCTACGATCGGGTCATACTTGCTCCTGTTGCCAAACCGTTTCAGCAGTACCCTTCCAGGTTCGCAGAGCCAAACAGGTAAGGCAGTACCGGTAGAAGAGCGCCTTTCAAATTTGAACAAGCGTTCGTGGGGAGTCACATTTGTACTAGTGCATAGTAGGGAACGAATAGAATTTAAAACATCGAGCAGAACGTCCTGCCAAGCACTAAGGGGTAACCGTTTAGATTCCAAGGCCAATAATATTGAGTGCCAAATAACGCCGTTGTAACGCTCGCACTGACCGTTGCCTCTTGGGTTGTATGCAGTGGTGTTACTGTACCCAACCCCAAGTCTCGTCAGGAAATTTCTGAACTCCTCGGACACGAACGACGTTCCTCTATCAGAATGGATGAAAGTGGGGAGTCCAAAAATAGAAAAAATATTCGTCAAGCACTTGATTGCGGTTTGCGAAGAACAATCACGGCACGGGAATGCAAAGGGAAATCGACTGTACTCATCGACGATAGTAAATAGGTAACGACATCCTTTCGATGATGCCGGGACAGGCCCTTTGAAGTCTACAGAGAGGCGCTGAAAGGGAGCAGTAGAGCGGATTAGCGTATTATTAGTAGGGCTGGAAAATTGAGGTTTTATTTTTGCACAAGTTGTACACTCGGATGTCACGCGCCGAACTTCATCAATTGAGTATGGCATATTTTGTGATCGTATAAAGTGCCAAAAACGTTGAACCCCAGGGTGTATTAATGAACTGTGTATGGTCCTTAGCTCCTCCAAGGAGGAAGCAGCAGCACCACACACTCTCGACAAAGCATCGGCAACGGTGTTTTCACTTCCGGGACGGTGTTTTATATCGTACGAGAACGGGAGAAGCTCCATTTTCCACCGAATGATTTTATCATTTTTAATTTTTCCTCGGTTAGCTGGCTTATACATAAAAGATACGGCTTGCTGGTCTGTTATGATAGTAAAGTGCTTCCCAACAAGGAGGTCCCTCCATTTTCGGACACATTCAACTATCGCGTAAGCCTCTTTTTCAACTATGTGTAGTCGTATTTCAGATGGGTTTAATGATCGGGAAAAGAATGCTACAGGCCTATCAGCCTGTAGGAGAGTGCCTCCTATAGCTTTCTCTGAGGCATCGGTTTCAATAGTAAATGGTAGTTCGTCGTCGATAACCTTTACAGATGATTCGGCAACGTCTTTCTTAAGTTTTTCGAAAGAATTCACAACTATAGGAGGCATGGGAAATTGTTTATTTTCAACCAGGGGACGAATTTTGTGTGAATACTTAGGTATCCATTTCGCGTAGTAAGAAAACATACCAAGACACCTCTTTAACGAATTTGAATCCGAAGAAGGAGGCATTTGCAAAAGAGGTTTCAAACGCTCAGGGTCAGGTTGAATAGTTCCGTCACAGATTTGGTATCCAAGCAAATTGATAGAACGAAGCGAAAACTTTGATTTTTCTCGGTTTATTTCGAGGTTGTATGTTGAGGCAGCCTTTAAGAAACGTTCCAAGTTAGCGTCATGCTCCTCTTGAGTTTTACCACAAATAGTAATGTCATCAATGTAAGAAAAAGTTCCGGATAACTTATTTTCAGAAATAAAGGAATTCATAAATCGTTGAAAGGCAGAAACCCCATTAGTGACACCCATGGGTATTCGTTTGAATTGATACAAACGATTTCCAGCTTGAAAAGCCGTGTAAGGCCGATCTTCAGGACAAATTTCGATCTGGTAGTAAGCTTTAGACAAATCAATCGTACTAAAAATATGATACTGGGCAATTTGGTTTACGAGATCCTCAATCCGAGGCAAAGGGTACGCGTCAAGTAGTGTGAAACGGTTAATGGTTTGGGAAAAATCAACCACCAATCGTTTCTTTCTATTAGGCGACGAAGTCACAACAATTTGAGCACGCCACGGTGAATAGCTGGTTTCAATGACATCGTCTTCAAGCAGTTGAAGAATTTCTTTTTCAATAAATCGGGCATCCTCCGCACGGTAGTTTCGGGATTTAGTAGCAATGGGTCTGCAATCAGGGGTCAGGTTTCGGAACAATTTTACAGGGGCACAACTGATCCTGGTTAGCGCGCAGATTTTTAAAACTTCCTGAGATCCACCAAAAGAAATAGTAATACCCCGGTGTAGTTTCAAAAACGGCATTCCGAGTATAATGTCCATACAGGAGTCAGGAAGCACAGTAAGGTCAATCTCTTTATATTCGCAACCATTGAAGAAAACGTTCTCGGTGCAATATTCAGACAGTTTAAGGGAAACGGCGGATGATGCCATAGAAATTACGGAGTTCCGTTTTAAAGTGGGCAGTCTCATTTTTTTGACAATACGGGCACTGATAAAATTATCAGAACTGCCGGTGTCTATAAGGGCAGTTAACTTTTTCCCTTTTAACTCCACAGTTTCGGTGATAGGAGGGCAACTATCACCACCTTTAGCACGGGCCCCTATGATAGCAGAAGAAGAACGTGAATGTGTCGGTAGAGTAGAACGGCAAACTTTAGAAAAATGCCCGAGTTTACCACAGCTTCGACATACCTTATTGCGGGCAGGGCAGAGGCGGCGGTCGTCCTTAAAGTGACGTCTCCCTCCACAGTTGTAACACTTGCCACGAACAGGAAGGGCAGCAGAGAACAGTACAGAGTCACACTTCATTGGAGAATCAGTTAGAGCAGAATTTTTAGAAATACCAGTGGCCTCCTCGGCAGAATCGGTCAACACATTTTTAGTTCCAGTAATAGAAGTAACGGCGGCTGCTCCAATCTGGGTGGCATACGATTCCGCGCGAAAGTGAGCTTGTTCTAAAGCCCTAGCACATTGAGTAGCTTCTGCGAGAGTTAGAGTGTCAGTTTCAAGGAGCCTAGCACGTATCAATGAGGACCGAAGACCACGAATAAATGCATCACGGACAGATTCATCCCTGTAAGTGGTGGCCGTTACGTCTTTAAAGCAACAGTCAGCGGCAAGTCGATTCAAGGCCTGAAGGTATTGGTCGACAGACTCGCTTTCTTGTTGCAAACGCGTAGAAAGCAGATGTCTAGCATGAATAACACTTGGAGACTTGTCGTAGACACCTTTCAGTAAGTCAACAGCATGTTCAAAGCCAGAACAACCCTCGATAACGTCAGCAACAGTGGGACCGATGTTTAAATAGAGAACTTCGAGTTTATCAGGGTTTAACGAAGCAATAGTTGAGAGGTAGTAATTAAAGTTACGATACCATAATCTCCAAAGCTTGCTGGCCTGTGGGTCTGCCGAGGAAACGTCAAATTTGTCCAGGCGAATTATTTTCTCCATGAGGAAAATAGAAAATTAGTTCTGTAAATTGTGGTGGAATTTTAACGTAACTGAAGACGGAAACAAAACCTCTTTAATAGGCTTTACAGAACTAATTTCGCAACACAAGAGCATGCAGTAAACGCAAGAGCAGGTAAACAAAATGCCGAAGAAAGAAAAGAACTCAGCCTTTTTAAAGGAAAAGGAACGTGTGCAAAATCACGTGCAATAGAAATTTTTACGAAAATATAACAGGGACATTGAACATATAACGGCCAGTCCTCATCACCATCAATCCAATGGACGGGCCGAAGCAGCGGTGAAGTTGATAAAAGGCATCATAAAGAAAGCAACAAAAGAAGGCACAGATATGTGGAAAGCCATACTAGAATGGCGTAATGCAGTCACACCCGGCATGCGCAGCTCACCAGCGCAGAGATTCCTTTCCAGGCGAACTCGCTCTATGCTACCCTGCAAAGCCACGGACTACACACCACAAGTCCAAACAGATGTACAAGATACACTAATACAAAAAAGGCAAAGGGCAAAAACATACTATGACCGCCATACCAAGCCACTACCCAGTCTCACCATAGGACAGCCAGTCAGGGTGAAATGCTACCCACAAATCCCTAACAGCAATTGGGAATCAGGCACAGTCGTCGATGAAGTAGCACCACGCAGCTACAGGGTCGAAGTAAACGGAAGACATTATAGAAGAAATAGAATACACATCCGTCGACCAACAATCCTGCCAACTGACGTACGTTCCACATCACAACATGCCACCATGCCACAGTCACCTTCAAAGAGCCCAGAGACAAAGCCAGAACTACAACCCACAACACATGACAAACAACCCCGCAGGTCTAGCCGTGTGGTCAAACTCCCCACACGACTGAAAGACTACAAACTGTAAACCCAATCAGTCCACAAGTACACAAGTAAGATCCCCACACACATCTCATTTAGTCAAACCAACAAACAATGGGAAACAAGGGGGATGTTATGAAGTACGTAGCTACGACTACATGTGCGAAACTGTGCGTGTGAAAACACAAGCAGCTCCGCATGATAAAGGACTTCCGCCAATAAAGCTCCGGCACTTAAACTTATCTACACGGCCTTGCGTTCTCTCATTTCACACACTACATTACAGCAATATCAGATATATTTTAGTCAGCCATAAATGAAATTGAAAGACCAAGCAATCAGATTATATCTACATTTTTATACATTTTACCTTTATGAACATAAAAAATTCTTAGTGAAAAAGAGAGAAACTGCACACAATTTAATATTTAATCAACAACTATCAACTCTTTTAAGATCTCAAAACAAATGAAATTAAAGAAAGCTAAATTTTCATCTCATGTTAAACAAATAAGATTCAATAAAAATCCATTCGGTTTTTGTCCTTGCATGAATTAAGATAAAATTAAATAAGCTTTTTAATGCATATATAGGAAAAGATTTATTCTACGAAGCAAAGGTTCAGTTAATAAAAAACAGGATATTTCAGTTAAAAAATTGATAAAAGAAACAGTGATGCAATTAACAAAATACCAAGATTTAGATGGAACAAGAGAAGAATTTAGTAAAAGAGAGAAAATGTTGGCAGTCATCAACAAAATACCATAAGATTTAATTGTACTGAGAAAAGTATTTAGTAAAAAAATAGTGTTAGCAATCAACAAAATACCATAATTTTAAGGCTTACGGCCATATCACGTTGAATACACCGGTTCTCGCTCGATCACCGAAGTTCAGCCTGGTCAATACTTAGATGGGTGACCGCTTGGGAATACCAGGTGTTGTAAGCGTTTAGTGATGGATGTGCATTGTGGTGCAGTGGACATCGGCTCAGAAAAAGAAATCGGTGAGCTGAGTTCAAATTCCAGTTGAATACCCTGCATTCACTTAAGCACTGGTACCCTTGGGAAAGGTATTAATTCATCCCTTCCCTCCAGTTATGGGTTAAATAACAGGGTAGGACTTGGGGACCCTGCCCTTAAAAACAAATCACAATGAATCTTGATACTCGAAAAGAAAAAGTATTACTAGACACAAAACTTATATGAAAACAACAATAAATTGTTGAAAGAAAAAGGTATTACCAGCAATAAATAAATAAAATTTAGTTGGCAATAAATGACCCATAGAGGTTGATATGTCATGAAAACAAAACAACCAACCAACCATTTTAATTTTATATGCTTGGAAAAGGATTTAAAAAATGTGTTGGCGATTATCAACAAAAAAAAATTTTATGGAATGAGAAATGGATTTAGTAAAAGAAAGAATTTTGACTTTTGATCATTAACAAAATAACAGGAGATTTAGATGTGCTCCGAAAATAAGTGTAGTTAGGAAAAGAACGTATTGGCAATCATCAACAAAATACCCTTACATTTAGACTGTACTGAGAACAGTATTTATTAAAAGAAAGAAACAGTTGGCAGTATGGGATACATATTTTTTTTATTAGAATAAGCAACAGAAAAACAATAGAACATTCTAGAAAAATTGGATCAAAACAGCAGTAGAATTTAGATTACATTTTTATATTTCTCAACCAATCAGCTAAAAACTTAGAATAAGAACATTCTAGAAAAATAGGCTTGAAAGTAAATTAACACAAAAATATTTAGGCCCCAAACAAAATAGTAAAATAATAAATCTGATTGGTCAGGAAATGTTTTCACACCCTAATGTTAGGAAGCTTAGTTGATCCCCTATTAATGTATATAATACAACAGTTAGAAAGAAAAGTGAGTCATCAAGCAGTCACCCAGCAGGCCATTAAGTCCGCATGACACCGTATACTTTGCCGGCCATGTCATTTTTTCCATGCCAAAAGTTCGTGACCTCGCTCCAAGGACCTTAAAAAGAATAAGCCGACAAACTTTCTTTGAGCAACGCGACACGTTGTCGCCAACTGTAACACACCAAAATGTAAGTAGGAAAGGCTTATTTACAGACTCTGATAATGCAAACATATACACGTTTTTGGACAAAAATTAACTTCTTGCCAAGTTTATATTTCTCAAAAAGGCAATTTTAGAATCATGTATTTTGTTGGTTTCTACATACCATTTTATTTCGTCACATAATAAATTGTTTGTTGTTGAATGTCCGTTGTAAATTATTCCTTCACTTTGCGCGATTGCAAAATAGAGTGTTGTATTTGTGGGGGAAATAATCAACATACAACCCAGCAAATACCAAATCCCCCACAGCAGTCAACAACAAAATACCGTGTACTGAGAAATGAATTTAAACAAAGAAAGTTTTGGCTTTCATCAGCAACACAATATTTAGAATAGATTGAGGAAAGGAATTAGTAAAAAAAATAAATAAAGTGTTGGCGATCATTAACAAAATAATACCAACACTTTTAGATGTATTGATAAAATATTTAGTAAAAGAAAGCAATTAGCGATCAACAACAACATTTTTTTTATAAGATTTAATACATTTTTAAATGTTTTTTTGTTTTTTTTTTAATTATGATGATTAAGAAGATTGGGGATAAGTAAAAGAGAGAAAGAGAGACGACTCACTACTGTCAATAATAACATTTCATGAAAAATCAGAAGAAAAATCACTGTTGAAATTGCGATACAGTGGTCTCTTGTTTTAACCAGGACTATTTTTGAGCAAGGAACAAATTCTCATTTCATACCGTTTCGTTTGTTCTGTTCGTTGTTTGTCTTCATAAACTAAATACGATTTATTTTCAAATAATTAATCCTTTTTTAATTGCAATTTCTTTAAAAATCTGACGTTTTCTTGATTGCCAAATATTGTTGATATTGAGAAAGAAATATCAAGTCTAACAACAAGAGCAACTTAATATTGTTTGTTTTTCTGAAAAGCTTTAGATTCGCCCAGAAAAGGTAAGTTAGACGAAAGGTTACGGACTTACAAAAAAAGAACCATAACCAAAGCATTTTAAATCATTTATTAAAAATGCCTTCTTCTTTGAAAGAAATTTGCTTACATTTCGCTTTATTCTGAAAGCGAATTAGAATGAAAAAGAAAACTGAATTTTCATCTCTAAATAAATCTTTCATTTGTCAGGCATATTTCAATCAAACATTGACGAGTTTTCTCGTCCTTCATCGAAACTCTACTAAATTTGCTGAAAAAACAGCATATTGAAGAAAAAGGCACTAAACCTAATAAAAGAAACTTGTATCCTCAAAATGTTTGTTATTTTTGTAGGAACCTCCACTCATTTGCGATACCTAAGTTTTTTTTAAATTGAATTTAAAAAAAAAAACTTGAAACTTTAACTGAAAGCTAAATCATTTTTAAACTTACTATTTTCAGTAAGCGAAACATTCTGGTGTATTTCAAACAAATTATATTCACTGGAATCTAAAATTTTGAGTTTTTTTTAAAATTTTCAATTTTTCAGCAATTTTTGAGCGATCGACACATTTGTAAACAAAAGTTAATTGAAATTCTCGGGTTTAAAAATCTTGCAAAGGTACGTCCAAAAAATTGCTGAAAAAACAGCATAGTCTGAAAAAAGGGCCTCAAACTAAATAAAAAAACAAAGTTTACTCGGCAAATGTTTATGCTATCATTAAAAAGATAGATCAAACTATTTTGAATTATTTAAAAAAAAAAATTTAATTTTTTCCAGCAGGTTCATTTTAGTGGTAGAAAATCTTTTTTTTTCTCGTCAGTGACGAAAAAAAAAAAATATATTACCGTACGCAAGGTCATTTTCTGACTGTGAGAGACATTAATTTGGAAATTCTTGCAAAAATAAAATAATGGTCGGATTTTGATGAAAGTTTCAGGACTTATTCATAATTGACTGAAATCAGTTTCGAAATAATTATTTTTAGAAAATATTGGTAGTAAAAACACTTTTTTTTTTTTTACATATGTTACTTCCCACCAATTAATTTCCAGAAATGTCAAAAAATGCGACTAGGTCTCAACATATAGATAATTTAAATTCAGGAGTCATTAAGGAGAGCTAATCAACTGTCTTTTTTTCTTCAAAACCTGCTCATTTTTAGAAAATCTGCTCCGAATTACGAAAACAAAAATGCAATAAAACTATGCCATTTTTATTTGGCTAAACTTGTAATTGCTTTTATAAACATAAAAATGATATAGTCTGTATAAAAATTTTTTGGTAAATTTTCGTTTTAGGCCCTGAAGGCTTCCCCAACTTCAAATTTATCCAAAATAGCATTATTTTTGTGCACATGTATATGCTGAACTCAAATCAACAATTAGTTATTGAAGAAACTTACCTCTTTGATCTGAACGTCCATGAAAAAGTCGAACTACATTTTGTCTCCCATAACTCTAACGCAGTCATGTAATTAACTGCTGAATGACATTCTGCGTAGGACAATAAATTTACTGAAACTTCCGGCATTTTACTTACTGTACTGAAAGTAATACGCTATTGTATTTCTACGCATCTTACTTACATTACAGGAAGTAAATAGCCGGAAGTTTCAGTAAAGGAAGTAAATCGACCGAAATTTGTTGCCTACGCAGGACGTCATTCTGCAGTTAATGACATGATTTCGTGAGTTACGGGAGAGAAAAAGTGCGAGATATAGTTCGTTTTTTTATGGACTTTAAATTTAAACTTAAAGTTTAAATTCGTTAATTTGAATAAAATAATGTGTCAGCGAGATGTATTTTATTTTTGTAAGATTTTTTTTAAAACCGAGAATTAGCTGCTGTTTACAATCAATGAAAAATGGCGGAAAGTTTGAAATTTAAAAAAAAAATTTTTTTTAACCTGAAATTTTTTTATTCCAATCAATATAATTTCAGTTTGAAATACACCACCTGGGGTATTTTGCTTACTGTAATTAGTAAATTTAATCTCTTGGCTTTCAATTAAAGCTAAAATTATAACTTCAAGAAAACGTTTTTGTTTCTAAAAATTCAATTTAAATTGAGGTATTGAAAATTGAGTGGAAGTACCTAAATCTCTCACTCTTTATTTTCAGAAAATTAGTAAATTTAAAGTTAATCTGAATTGAAACAAATACTACTTGTTTATGGCATGAAATTTAGAATAAAGTATTTCTCAATCACAAAGGTCTAACTCATTGACCTTTCAAGTAGGCACTGATAGCCTCTGTTATCAATCAGTTTTTACACATCTGGAAGTATAGTGACCAAAAATTGACATAACCTAATTTAACATTCTGTATGGGAATGGTATTAATCTGTCACTTCCTTCCAGTTATGGGTTAAATAACAGGACAGGTTGGGTTCTATAGCCTTGGCTGGCAACCAGTCTACCGTAGAAAGCATTGGCAACCTACTGCGGGATAATCTTCTGCCCAGTCAGTCATGTCTCGAAAGAGACATGATCGCCCAAGTGTGTATCATGTATGGCACTTAACTGACTGAAGGGGAACAACCCTTGAAACATGTGACCTTTTAATAAGTCTCTTATAAGTTTCCATAGTAAGAGAGAATGTGCAGTTTAACATAAATAAAAAAATTTACAAACTATTTTTAAAATCTTAATTTTCAATGGTTTGTATTAAGCTTTTGAATTTTTGATATGTAAATAAAGTCTTTATTTAATAAATTAATAACTGAAGACACTGAGTAACTAGAAGAGATTGAACCTATGTTTGAAACATTAATTAGCAAAGTAAAAAATTAAAACAATTCTTACAAAAATTCATTATTCATTGAAAGTTTTTTTTTCTTCAGAATGATATTCTAAAATTATATTATTTATAAAATCAGTTAAGTTTAACTATATTCAAAATAGCATCAAAATGCATTTTTGATTTTACTATTTGGAGCAGATTTTCCGAAAAATTGACTCATAATTAAAAACAATTATGATTTTCCCAATGAGTCCTGCATTTAATTAATAAATTAAAAATTGGTATAGATAATGTATTTCTAGAAAAATGTAAAAAAATATATTTTTAGCAAGGTTTTCTAAAAATAATAATTGCATAAATAATTTCATTCATTTTTTAAGAAGTCCTGAAAGTTTAATTAAATCAGACAATTAGTTGATTTTTGCTAGAATTTTCTAATTAAGGTGTCCTTCAACACCAAAAAATGACTTGTGTAATATTATGTTTTCCATAGTAGTAACATTACATAAACATGGCATGAATCGCTGACGGAAAACAAAAAATGAAATTTTAACTGAAATTTTGAATGTTTTAGAAAGGATTAAAAAATTTTTTTAAAATAATGATAAAATTTGCTCTTTCCTTTTAATAATAATATAAACATTTTGATGATAAAACTTTGTTTTTTATTAAGTTTGAATTCTTTTAACATCATGCTAAGCTGTTTTTATGGAACTTGCGTGGAGGTACCTATTTTTAATAGAAAAGATCAAAGTATTTTTAAAAACAAGTTTATCCTTTCTAACACATTCAAGAATTTAATAAATATCTTGTATTATTTCTTGACATGTTCTGATTTGGCTGACCAAATTTTTACCAGATTTTACTATGGTAATCAAATGTAATATTATGAAACTCAATTTTTTTCTGGCAAAACACATTTATTTGGAAATGTTTTGCAAAAATCAAATAATTGTTGAACTTTAATGAAACTTTGAAGACATATTCAAAAATGAATAAAAATATTTTCATATCTATTAATACCCCCTCCACTTAATTTCATGAAATTGCTAATAATTCAATAACAATGCAAAATATGTTGTTTCATTAGTTAAACAGTAAATGTAGGACTCATCTTTTTTTTTTTTTTTTTTCAGTCAATCTTTCCTGAAAATCTGGTTTAAATAGTTTTATTGCATTTTTATTTTACTATGACATTATTTCATTAGATAAGCTTTTAATAGTTTTTATAGATAATATATATTAAGGACATAATAGTCTAAAGAAAACAATAATGAATTTTTACAAGAATTGTTTTCATTTTTTCTTTTTTAATTATATTAATTTATAAATTTTCAAATGTCTTTTTAAAAATATTTAAAGCAGTGATGCCGTTAGGTTACTAAGTTATTAAGTGAAGATTGTATTTACGAATCAAAAATTGAATAGTTTAATACAAATCTTCACATGCTAAGATTTTAAAAATAATTTGAATTTTTTTCTTTGTGTATAAAAAACGTTCTTTTTCTTTAATTATGGTACCTCAAAATTTAGCAGCCTTTGCAAATCATCATTTCAAAATTTAAAGTAAGTTTTATTCTATTAATTCTTAGTTTTCTCAATTTTCTTGTAATTTTAGATGAAGCTGCCTGCATTAAGTTTTAAAAAAGATTAATTTAAAAACAAAATTGGAAAGGCTTTAATTTTTGCTTTAAATGAACTTAAAGATTTTCACAATAAAACTTTGTTTTTATCAAATTTGGTGAATCTTTTTATTCAATGCTTTTGAAGTATCTAAAATAAATAACAATAAAAAAAAATTCTACTTGAATTTGTGTTTATTTTTTATTTATTTTTTTGTAAGACAGGAAGGAGCAAAGTTTAAAGAAATGAAAAATGTAATATTAATGTATCATAAGAAATTCATTCTTGAATTTTTTTTAAGATGATAGTGTTCTTAACATTTTATTTATAAAAGCAATGGAAGATTCTTCTATATGAATAATTTTATAGTTTTATTGCATTTTCTATTTAATTGTTCAGAGCAAATTTTGGGTAAATGTTTTACTATTTGAGAAAAAAAATAGATGATTTACATTCTCCAAGGATTTTTGTTTTAACTAATATGAATATAAAGAGGGACACAATTTAATTTCTGGAAATTTTATTATGTAATTTGGGGGATAAAAAATGTAAAAAAAAAAAACAGAGGATTTACATTCTCTAAAGATTTCTGTTGTAAATATCAGGTCATCCTATAAGTTCTGTTCAATTTTTGGATAAAGCAAACAAATGACCAAAACATATTTCATCAATGTACATTCCCTGATTTTCTATGACTTCCTTCCATCTATTTTTAAGCTGATTAATCCCATTAAGATAAAACTCTTTTGGTTTTGAAGGGAAAAACTCTGCAATGTCAGTTTCAATTTCCTCCTGGCTTGTGAGAGTTATTTCCTGCAAATGATTTTGTAAACTTCGAAACAAATGGTAGTCTGAGGGAGAGTAAGGTGGATGAGGAATTTTTTCTCAACCAAGTTTTTCAATCTTCTGTGGTGTGATTTCTTGCAGTGTGTAATCATGCATTGTCCTGATGAAACAGGATGTCCTTTTCACTAAAGTGGGTTTTTTTTATCAAAGCTTGGTTCAAACACTCTAATTTCTGACAGTAGACTTGAGCATTGATTGTTGCATTAGGTGGTAACAATTCAAAATGAATTACTTCTTTGCAACCCCACCAAATAGAGAGAAGAAACTTTTTCTTTTGAAGTTTCTTTCTCAGTTGGGGATAGGCCTTTTCCCTTTTACCAAACCACTGTTTACAATGTTTAACATTACAATAAAAGATCCATTTTTCATCACATTTACAAGTCTATCCAAAAAAGGTGAAATGAGTTTGTGAGAATAGAGCAAAGAGCAGATGTCAACTCAGGATTTGCAGTTGATTTCAGACAATTCATGATGTACCCATTTTTCAAGTTTAGGTGCCTTTCCAAGTTGCTGAAGATGACGATGAACAGTTGTATGGTTTGAACTAAGCTTTATTGCCAATTATTCAACTGATAATGCAAGATTTTCTTCAAGAAGCTTATCATCAAACTCAACTGGATAACCTGTTTGATCTCCATCTTCAAGACTGAAATCTTCACTTCTGAATTTTGCAAACCATCATCTATGAGTTTTTTCATTCAAGCACTCATTTCCATAAGCTGAGTAAATGTTTCAAGATGCTTTTTTAACAGTTTTCTTTTTTGTATTCATAAAGCATTACATACCTTAAATTCTCCTTAGATACCTCCATGTTAGAAGGGCTTTAATCAAAGTATTTCTTATTTCTATTAATCTGTTAAATAAATTTAGTTATTTAAATGTATCCAAATACATAAAAATGGTTTTTAATTTCGTTTGACATTCTAAAATACCATTAAATTTTATTCAACTTTAATGAAGTTAAATTCAAACAGAACTTATGGAATGACCTGATAATATGAATATAAAGAGGGACAGAATTTAATTTCTTTAAATTTTATTATGTAAGTTGAGGGATAAAAGATGTAAAAAGAATTTGATGGTTTACATTCTTCAAAGATTTCTGTAGTAACTAATATAAGTATAAAAAGGGACAAAATTTGATTGCTGAAAATTTTAATATGTAAGTTGGCAGATAAAAGATGTAAAAAGAAAACTGATGATTTACATTCTCCAAGGAGTTCTCTTTTTGAACTAATAGATATATGAAGAGGGACAAAATTTAATTTCTGGAAATTTTATTATGGGAATTGGTGGATGAAAGATGTAAGAAGAAAATAGATGATTTACATTAGTAAAAACAGAAATCCTTGAATAATGTGAATATAAAGGGGGACAGAATTGAATTTCTTGAAATTTTATTGTGTAAGTTGTGGGATAAAAGATATAAAAAGGAAATAGGTAATTTACATTCCCCAAGGATACCTGTTTTCACTAATATCAGTATGAAAAGGGATAAAATTAAATTTCTGGGCAATTTATTATGTAAGTTGTGGAATTACATTCTCCAATGATTCCTCTTTTAACTAATATGAATATAAAGAGGGACAGAATTTAATTTCAAGAAATTTTATTGCATAAATTGGTAGATAAAAGATGTAAAAGAAAATAGGTGAAGTACATTCACCAAGGATTTCTGTTTTAACTAATATGTGTTATAGAACCTACCTTTTTGTACCATAATGAACTCTTCTGACGATTATAAATACCGGGAGACTATGTCTCAAGTTGGACGATCGAATGAGGAGTTGAGTTGGTTGCGTCTACCTGGTCTACACTTGGTAGTCAGCCTGACGTGTAACGCTCTTGTATTTGTTTTTCATTAATATATATCTGTTTCACTAATACCCTAGTTGTATTTTCTTTCAGACCTATTATGGGTCTACAACACTGGCAATGAAGGATTCTAAAAAACGAGATTCACATGAAATCATATAAAAACAAAAAAAAATTTTAGTCAGTGTCTACAACACTGGCAATGAAGAATTCGGATTCACACAGAGAAGGACTTTTTTTTAGCTATCGCCAACACAACACTGGCAACGAAGGATTTTAAAAAACAAACTTTATGTAAAAATCATAAAAGAGAAAAAAGTTTTTGTTGACCATTGTCCACAACACTGACAACAAAAATCATTTAAGGTTTTTTTTTGTTGTTGGAGAACCTTGAAAAGACAAATGCAGAGGAACCAAAGTTGGGATTACAGGACAACTTAAACAAACAGGCTTATCAGCGGGGGGAGGGGGAACCTGTAAGTTGATTATCTTTCTTATTAACCAAAGTGATTCTTTTCTTTTTCTCTCAAAGGAAAAGTTATTGTTTCATTTTCGGCATTGTGCTAACAAGGTAGGTGCACGTTTTTTTTTTCTTCTGTTAAACAAGAAAGGAAAATATTATTTTTTTATCACCGCCGAAGTTATTAACTTTATGTTCACAGTTGTCTAAAAGCTACTGTGTGCGTGAATAATGTATTTAAAGAGAAAAAAGTGATTATCTTTTTCTCCTCCTCTCCTCCAAGCAGCATAAAGGTTTTGTACAACTAAAATTAGGTTAGAAGCGTAATTTTGCAATTTAAATATGGAAGAATTTAAAGCTACTATATTAGAACTGGTTAAAATCCAGTTTAAACAACAATGAAAAAAACGAAGAACGACAACTAAAAAACAAAGAATGACAACTAAGACTTGAAAGAAAACAACTATAACTACAGCAAAACAAATGAAGAAAAACAACAGGAATTGCAGCAAAAAAATAAAGAAAGACTGCTGGAACAACAGAAAAGGTTTGAAGAATTATTACTATCAACAGTGTCAAATAAGGGTCAAAATACTGAGAGCGAAAGTACTTTTTCACAAAACGCTATTTGGAGTGCAATTGGCAATTTCACTTATGCTCCAAACAAAGATAAAATTTTCACTTCATATTTCAGAAGGTATGAGAATCTGTATGAAATTAATTGTGGGAAATGGGCAGACAACCAAAAAATTTTGCCTACTGCTCCGGAAATTAGGGACTATCAAACATAGTAAATTCGTGGACTATGTCTTACCTAAAAAAAACTAGCAACTTGATTTTCGTTGAAGCTGTAAATCTGCTAACAGAATTATTTAGCCCAAAAACATCGTTATTCCACAAAAAATGAAAGTGCTTAAATCTAACCGAAAAAGACAGCAAAGATTACTCGATATTCACATCTGTAGTTAATAAACATCACGACAATTTTAAACTGGCCGAACTCAGCACAGACAATTTAAAATGCCTAATATTCATGCAAGGACTTGTATCAACAAAAGATGCAGAAATTAGACGTGGAATCCTAATCAGGTTAGAAGGTGAGCCAAATTTGACTTTACAAAATATAGCCGAAGACTGCCAAAAATTCATAAGTGTTATAAATGGTTTTAAAGATATTGAAGAGTCAGGTGTTGCACATATAAGGAAAATACATTGAAAATCACATTTTTCCTCCCCTTCAAAAACAAGGCCAAACCAAAAAGGAAGATTATTTTCACTCTCCTAAAAAATGAAGCTGACTCCATAATAAACAGGAAAATTTACTCATGTTCCCATTGTGGAGCTCTTCATTGGTTTAGAGATTGCCTATATTGTTTTAAAACCTAACTTATAATAAAGTTGGGCACAAGAGTTCACATTGCAGAACAAATAAAGGAAGTAAAAACTGGGTTAAATCCAGAAAAACAGATGAACTGGACGTCAAAAATATAAGAAAGTACATGCGGGTAGAAATATTGAATTAAAATGTCAGGTTACAATTAGACTCTGGGTATGATTTATCAATAATCAACCTGCATACTTGGAAAAAGCTGAATAAACCAACCATGGTGAAAACCAACAAAATAGCTAGATTGGTCACAGAAAAAAAAATTAAATGTGAGGGTGAAATTATTACGAACATTACCTTTAACAGAACTACCAAAAAATTGGAAATGTTTATATTAAAAATCACTGACAATTTATTTGGCACAGATTGGATGCAACAGCTCAATCTTTGGGATCTACCAATCAACACTTTTTGCCAGAAAATAGAAAATCTGAAGACCGAGGCAGAAAAACTCAAGAAAGAATTAAAAGAAACCTTTCCTAAAGTTTTTTTGGCTGGCCTTGGGAGATGCAAAAAGGTGTTAGAAAAATTTGAACTAAAAGAGAATGCTCAACTAATAATTAAGAAAAAAAGGAAAGTGTCTTTTGCTTCATTAGAGGAAAAATTGCTGCCTAAACAAACAAAACAAGGACTGACCACTATTGTACTAAGAAAACAATACAGCCCATGGGAAAAGTATTCTACAAGATGTTTAAAAGTGTTGCACACAATAATTACCAAAGTGCTTGCCAATGCTGACCAGCTTATTAAAATCTTGCTGTTATCTTCTTATACCATACTTTCTATTCCCAAAACAGTTAATTTTTCCTCTGTTTTAGACTAATCCTCTCTATAGGTTTCAGTAATTTAGACATCTTTTCAAGGATAACTTCAGGAAATCTGCCCACTACTGGTTCCCACAATTCTGTGCAATTTTATAAACTTTTATTAATTATCCCCACAATTGAATTTTTCTCTTCATATTTCTATCTGGGGGTAAGGAGATGAATTTTCCAAATGTAGAATATTCCATGGGCAGTTTTATTAAGGACAATAGAGGCTCTACCCTCAATGTTCCTGCGGGCTATCCTCCACATACCTTGGACAGATCAATCAGCCCTTGTATGGCCACTGCCCATACTCTATCAGATATTCTGATAGCTTGTGGCAACAGTGTGTTTGCTAATACCTTCATTTGGCAAGTTTTCTTAATTCCCTCTCTATCATCTTTGAATAGCTCAAGTACACATAATCTGGAATTACCCTTCACATATATAGGACTGAGTGAAGTTTTCATCTGTCATTAGCATCATAAATTTCACCCTAGTTAAATTCAAAGCTATATACTCCATCTCTATTTGGTATCATGCAACTGTCCCTAAGCCCTGATCAACTTGGGGGTATGAATAGGCACATTTATGATTTGATATACTACAAAAATACCTTCTCTGTCCAACAGTGAAATAGACATTAATACCACCAATCTCCCATCTTCTAACAAGGTAACACAACTTAGGGCATTGCAGTATTTCCATAATTCCTTGGTGGTGTCCACTGGCAACCTTAATTGATGAGGTAACTAAGCCTGTACCTTCAATAAGAGATCTTTTAAGTGATTAGTGGGTACTATGTTTGGAGACAGGTGTCCTAATGTCAGCATGTCTAGTTGGGCTCTCATATACTCTAACAGAATAGTCAGGGATTGACTAATCTGTTCAATCTTTGCCTTATACTCTTGTTATCATCTTCAGTCACTGTTCCAAACAGGACACTCAGTACTTTTTCAACAATAGAGACCACTGCTCTCTTCCCTCTTTTTTGTAGTAGTTGCATTCCTTTCAGATAATTTTTCATATCTCTCCCCTGGACTTCTATTATAACTGTCTCCACTTCCAGAGAGTGATACCCCTTCTTTGGGGTATTTCTGAACTACTTTTGCTTTGAGCATACTCAGCTTCCCTATTTCACTTTCCAATCTATTTAACAGCAACTTGGATGGGTTCAAATCTATCACAAGTGTAATCAGCCATTTCAGCCTGGTTATTATCAATTGTATCTTAGCTGTGTTTCAAATCTCCTGTCAGCATCATCATCACTGGTATAAATCCCCATATACCAGCCATTCCTGCAAAGATAACAAAATTTCATTGTTTTTATTCCTCTAACCACTCATTCTTTCTGTATTTTCATATCAATCATCTTCCCCAACAGTTTCTTCTGTTAGTTACTGGATAGGGTTTCGAATGAGCCCAGCACCATTGTGCACAAACACTGAACACATTCACTCCCTTTATTCACTGCCTTATTTTCTTATTGAGATTTTGATTTCTCTGTCCCTCCCAGTCTCTGCTTAAGGGGTAATTCTAGCTCTTTTTCTTGCCCCATTTCATTCCTTATTTGATTTTGGAGTTAGGAAGGAGGTATAAAATCCTCCTTCTCCCCCTCATTCAGCTCTTACTTTTCTTCGGTAAGTTTTGAGTCAGAACCCTGGATTTCACAGCTGAGGTTCTTTGCTCTTCCTATAATGGGAGTGGGCAGTGACATCACGAAACCCTCTACAGAGTGACACTAACACAGATGATGAATGAATGTGCTGGCTGTTGCCATTGTCCCATGCTAGTACTTGGATCACCCCATCAAGGTTTGCTATCAACAGTTTCTATTGACTGTTTTCCTAACTTTTTCTTCCTCCAAGAAGTTTTCATCTATTTCCATGTCTTCCAGCTTCACAAGGGTTGCTAACTTCAGATTATTGGTATTAGTTTTCTTAACTCACCCTTTCATATGACTCATTTGTTCTACTATTCTATAATAGGGTTCCCATCTCTGGTCCAATTTTCTTTCTCTCTAGTGAATTTTATAGAACATGGTGTCTCCAACCCTCAATTCTTTCCCATTTCTTCCTCCATTTACACTTTCATTTCTTTCCTTCTGTGCTCTCTTTATCTTATACTAGGCCTGGGTGAACAACTTATGTTGTTCTTTGATTATCAACTGGTGATGGTCTTCTCCCATATACATTCTGCAGGCCTTAACAAATTATCTACTGGCAAGACTACATCTTGGCTGTACAGTATATAGTGTGGCAAGAACTTAGACGTTTCATTTATTGTAAACGTCACAGCCACTAAGGCCTGTGCTAATTTGGCTAACACATCTCCCAAGGTCCTATGAAATCTTTCTACTTTTGCATTACTCTAGGGATGATAGGGGAATGTGGTTATGTGTGTTATATTCAGGCTTTCTAGGGTCTCAGCCATTACTCTGTTCATTATTTTCTGGTTCATTGTCTGTGATCAGTTGCACTGGGGCACCATATCTAGGGAATATCTCATTCATTACTAGATCAGCCACTGTCTCAACTTTCTTATTTGGCATGGCATATGTCTCTGGCCAATTTGTTAGCCAGTCTAGGAATCTTATGTACATTTTTCTTTTGTGGGTTTCCCCATATAGTCCTGACACATCCATGCTAACCTTTTCAGGCTGGAAATTAGGAATATTCATCTCTTCCAGAGAGACCTTCTATCTTCTATTCTGAGCTTGATAGAGGGGCCTTCTATCTTCTATTCTGAGCCTGACATAACACGCTGTTCTAAATGTAAATAGTAGCCTCAGTATGCAGTCCAGTAATAAGTTCTTCCTGCTAGGTCACAGGTCTTATTGATCCCCATATGACCTATTCTATCATGACACTGCCCTAATATCTCTACTCTCAAATTCTTAGGCACATACAGTCTGAACCTTACTTCTTCATCTCTGCCTGAAAGGTAATATAGCCTTCCTTTGTTTATCACATGCTTGGATGTCTCTCCCACCTCCACTTTTTCTCTGAGGATAGCTATCTCAATGTTCTCTTGACCCTTCTCTAGCTACTCTATTCAATGATTCATCACATATATGGCCTATTATACATCCGTCTCCCACACAGGGCGGTCTTTCAATTTATCTGAGTTAATTACTCTTATTTGGTAGACCCTATCATCTACTCCTAGCTGTACACTCACAGACACTGCTTCTGTTTCAGTATTTTGGAAAGTAGATCAGCCTCCATGTCCTATACTGCTTCCTCCACTAGGTCTTTTGTAGATAGGTGTTCTGTAGGCTCTCAGTTTTATTGGTGGCTGGTCACCAGTGTTTATCTGCACCTTCACCATGTGGGTCTGCCTTAACTCCTTGTCTGATTTGGCCAGTACATCACAGTTAGCCCTCAACAAATGTCCCAATCTAGCTCTAAATGTATCGATGGATATTGCCGCTTCATCTTTTATACCTTCCATTTGCTTTGGTGCTCTCTTTTCCTCTTCATCAATCTTTACCTGTTCTATGTCTTTCAACAGTAGGGCCCTTTCTACTTCCTTTCCTTTCTTTATTTTAATTATCTTCAGTGCCTGATTGAATATTACAATAGACACTACTTTTAGCATCTCGACCAATGTTTCCCATATCTGTTTTCTTCCATTGGGATCAAGTGAAAAACTTTTTTCTCCACCTTTCCCTTCATTACTAGCCTATCTCTGCCTGATACTGCAGTTCTAGGGAGCATCTTTATACCCTCCACAACCACCACTGCTGCTGATCCATTCAGGGAATTTCCCAATGAGGTCTCTACACCATCCATTATTAACATGGTGGGGTTGAACGTTACTTTGGCCCTATAGCGATATAGCCAATCCTCTCCTAAGATTACTTCTCTGTGGAAATTAGGGGTGACATAAAAGTTATGGGCACACCTGGATCTTCCTACTCTCACTGGGAGTTTTACCATTCCATCTATCCTCATGAATTTGCCATCTGAGTAATCTCTGTATCAGGCTTTCCCATTTTTCCCTGATTTTTTAGGGACCTATATTTCATTTTCCTAATTAGCCATTTTCAGCCTGGGGTTGCATCGCTCTGCCCACCCAGACATAGGTGCTGGCAGCAAGAACTCCTCATTACTGTCACTACAATAGAGCCTC
Organism: Ascarosepion bandense; assembly: GCA_037127315.1. Classification (NCBI taxonomy): domain Eukaryota; kingdom Metazoa; phylum Mollusca; class Cephalopoda; order Sepiida; family Sepiidae; genus Ascarosepion; species Ascarosepion bandense. Next base: position 2,520,890 of record JBBBDQ010001776.1, read on the forward strand.
AACCGTCTTCTTCTATACCAAGGTGCCCTTGGCTGGGTTTTCTGAGGTTTTCTCTCCCTACTTCTAAATGGACAGTTTTTTATTTTCAGGTGTTCTGGCTTCCTACAAAACCAACACTTTCTTCCTGGGCAGTTTACATCAAAATGACTGGTTTGGTCACATGCCCAACACCTCACTCTATCCTCTCTTATGTGGGCCACTCTCTCTTTCACTTCTAGGGCAGCTCATTGATGTTTCCTTGGTTCTGTTTTCCAGGAGCAGGCTTTCTTAACAGGAGTCTGTGGAGGCCTTTTTATAAGCCTATTCCAGTTTTTCTAAGCCTCCTGCCTGCCTACCTTCCAACTTTGTGCCTTTCCCCTCCTCCCTCTATCCCGTGCACATTGGCTGTCCTTAACCAGTGCAATAGCTGCTGACATCTGGATAGAAGCTAGGTAAAACGTCTCTATCTAACAGCTGATATATAGACTCACCTTTTTCAGTACATGCTTGCCATTCCCTTAACTTCATGGGGTTACCCCCCAAAGTTTGTAACTCTACGTACTCCTAGTAATTCCCTAAAACCAATTGTTAATTGTTGCTCTGCTATCTCATTTTCAACCTCTACCCTTTCAGGCTCTCCTGACCCATGGTCACTCATTTTAACTCACTAGCAATCATCAAATTGATAAATTCAACAAATAGAACAAAATTGGCTTTGGTGAGCCATGACAACAAAGCAAAAGAAAAAATTTCAGGGACAGCCAAAAAGTGTCCTACCTGTTACTGTGATTCTTGTCTTGTGATCACTGTGAGCTTCAATGAATGAGGAAAAATATTGTGGAGTGTTTTTAGAACTGTATGGGTAAAATGACCAAAGTCTACTGGTTCTCACTTCTTTCTCAGTTAAAGAAGTCTGCTGTTACTTTTTTCTTTGATTTGGTCCTAGTCAAACTGAGTCGAATGTCCTGGTTTTCACAGCACCAAATGTGAACTGACACCACTGGTGCTTCATGCTGACACCCACAACTTCCACAGCTGATTGATAGTCAATCACTTCATTCCAAACTGGGCTCTGCCTTCATTGTGTTTGATTGATCACAAAGCCAGCTGCATCAATGATCCAGACAAAGCTGGGAGCTACAATAAGAAAAGAAAATTTTTATAAAATTAACAATAAAGAGTTTATATACATACATTCTGTTTGGTACAGTATTTGGTTATACTTTTGTCACTGTTGCATGCAGACAATTATAATTCCAACCCACATTTTCTATAGGATGCAACAGTTAATCTAAGTTGGTTGGTCTGGCACCAGGCTAAAGTCAGCATGTTTTTAAGGCATGCAGTCACATGACAACATGTCTGCTGTGTTAACTCACTCTGTACCAGTTCAACTCTACAGTACTTAAAAAACAAATCCATCTACTCCTACTTATATTGTGTCTTATATCTGGCAGGGATGGTTATTACACACTTTGGGTGTGGTTGCCACCAAGTTACCCTAAAAAATAGGCCTAAATTCTTGTTGTAACCAGATCACATTTTGTAAAATCAGCAGGTTTGTTTCTCAGCAAAGCCAACCCTGTATTCCATTACCAGTGGCTTTGTCATCCCTTAAGATAATATCGCCAGATAAATTAGTACCCTTCCTTTCCCTATACTGCTTAAACTGTTGACTGCTTCCTTATACCTTCGGCATAAAAATACACAGTCGTTGTTCTCAGGCCAAATGCTTAAAACAGCTTTTTCAGCTCCAGATGGCAATGAGGATGGTCACATGATAGTTTTTCTCCCTGCAACTAGACACTGGCTTTAGCTAACGGTCACTAGCAGTGTACCAGAAAAGATAAATTTTTCCTTGTTTTTTCCTAAAGTTGAGTTTTAAGCTAAGTATTTTAGCACCTTATCAATGTATTTTTAATGCTTTGCTATTTTTTCTAAGAATATTTTCTACCCCTTTTGCATAAATGTTAAAACCCAAAACTTTCCTGCTGATTTCTCTATGTATAAAAACCCTCATTTATCGTTTATTAAGTATAAAACTTCCCTAAAAGTTTTATTCTCTTTAATGATTTTGTACCATCAAAATGTAATATTTTTGTATTTTGCTTTATGTTTGTTTTTAATTTGTTGCAGTTTTCACGAGGCTGCATTTATATGTGAAATAAATGTTGTTTTTACATATTATGTGGCTTTTGTCAATCCTTTCAAACACACCACTATAGATTGCTAGATGGCCGTCACAGTGAAAACGTTTGTCACAGAATGACATCTGCCACAAAGTGAAAGCCACATATGGTGACCTGCAAACAGACTGGTAAAGAAAAAAGAAAAAAAAGAACTGGACATTTTTTTTATTTTTATTGCCTGGGCAAAAACAGAAGTTGTAAACACCCATATTCTTTGATATTGTCTGAACATTTGCTCCCTTTTTAGTTGTGTAATTTTTTCTCCTTTTTGTCTTTTCTTTCTTTTGTACAACTTTGTAACTGCTCTTGTGTGTTAGTTCGTGTGGACTGGTTGGATTTTTAGTCTGTTGTTATTGTACTTGCTGCCCATCCATATAAAAACAAAACATGGGTAGTGTATTCGAATTGTTTTTTTTGTTGTTTTAAAAATGACTACAAAAGATATGAACCGACTCCCAGCACTAAAATCTGTAGATAGAGACAGAGTCTACAATGAAGATTTTTCCTTGACGCAAGAGACAGTATTGGAAAGGGCTCCCATGGCAGCCATGTCTAATGTAATTGATGAAAGAAGCATGCGGCAGTCGAATAGAGAAAAAAGATGATCTCTTAAAGCTACAGATAGCAGAATTTATGAATTGATAAAGAAAATGTACAAAAGCCGAAACAGACTTATAAGTCAATTCAGCAAATTTTGAAAAAGGAATTGGAAGAACTACCAGTCACCGAACTTCAAATAATGAACCAACGTTTGCAGGACAAAAATATAGAAGTGGTCTCCAGGTTCGAACGCCTCCAGGAATTAGCTGGCGAAGAAATCGACATTGAAATTGCGGAATCTGTGAGAAATATCAGCAAAATGGAGAACAAACTATCTTTTAAAATATGCCAGGCTATCACACACACTAATACCATTGTGGAAGGGACAAGAACATACAAAGCACCCAGCTCAGTGTCTAAATATTCACTTCCTCCTTGCAGTCCAACACATCTTCAATAAGAATAAAACTGGTACTGAAGGTCACAGCTATTCGAGCTAAACTGAAACTCCAACAAGAAATGCACTTTATAGAAGAAGAAAAAATTAAAGCACTGGATGAGTTGGAGAACCAAGAAAGTCAAAAGCTACGAGATACAACACCTCAACCGCCAGATATACCTGTCTCAGAAGAAGCCAGAAAGGAGTTTAGAAAACCTTTGTCACCACATAGGGTTGAAATAGATGGCTCTGTGGTGTCACCTAAAAAAGAGAAAGTCTCTGACATGGAGACACTAATAGAGCCTTTCACAAGTGAACCAAATTCTGAGACTTCCAGACAACCTGACCCACTTTCAATAACTGGCTTGAAAACTCCTGGTTTCTCCAAGACAAATGAATGTAATCAACAAATTAACAGATCACCCGAGAAGACATTAGCTCTGATTTCTGACTCCAACTTGAATCAGAATCTAAAAGTAGGTAATATCATCAGAGACTCTATCACTGTTCAAAATAACCAAGAATATATTAGAATTGAATTTGTTGACTGCCAGTCAAATGGTTATGTGGGAAAAAATTGATAAATTTTCAGAAGAACTTAATGAAAATGATAGTCCTTGTTTAAATATACTGCATTCTCAGAATGAACGTGTTTGCCATCCTGACCCAGAAGAAAACCATGATAACAGTAAATTAGAACCAAAAGAAGAGTCTTCAGATTTGGCAAAAAGTGACAAAGTTAAAGAAGAAAAAATTCAGAATTACCAAAGTGCTAACCTCACTTCCAAGACTCCGCAACACAAGGCATCCTGTCAGTCTTGTGAATTGATATTTACTGACAATTGGAATGAAATAAAAGAGATGATTTCAGAAGAGCACATGTTAAACTAACAAAGAAGGAAAAAGAAAATAGTGAATATCTGGGGAAAGTATGGAACACTAAAGATTTATACTCGAATTCTATCAATGCTTGTTTTAATTCTCATGTCAAAACAGGTGAAAAAGATATTGAATGTTTCTGTGCTTCAGATAGTGACTCAGTCAAAATTAGTGAAATAAAACATTTGAGTGTAATTGAAGAAGCAGCAAAAAGCAGTTATAGACAATCATGCTCACCTGGTCACTGATTGCAAAACTGAGACACAGAAAATGCATAAGGAACTTCTCAAACCAATTTCTTTCATCCAAATCTGGTTAATGTCATTTCTATAACAAGTGAAGGAAAATCTATTCAATCAGAAAACAAACTAGAAAGAAACATCAAAAGAAATTTTTTTAAAAATGATCCTCAAATTTCAAACTTCAAAATTAATCAGAATTTAAATGAGCAAAACAAAGAACTGCAAATTTGAAAACCTCTAAATTGATTTAACGGTTACAAAATCACCATTACAAGAAAAAAAATATATTTTCAAAACTCTTTTTCAAGACAAGAAGAGAAAATGAGCAGAGGAAATATGATACAAAGATGTTGGTTATGTGACCACTGATAAAGTAAAAGAACTCTTATCTAAAATAGGCAGTATCCAAAGTGAAAATAATAGTAGATCTGATCAGTTGCAAGAAAATGGATAATGTAACAATGTCAGTACAATATAAAATCACAAAGGTGATTTGGGAGGGGAGTGTGGCTGCCACCAAGTTACCCTAAAAAATAGGCCTAAATTCTTGTTGTGACTAGATCTCATTTTTTAAAATCAGCAGGTTTGTTTCTCAGCAAAGCCAACCCTGTATTCCATTACCAGTGGCTTTGTCACCCCTTAAGATAATATCACCAGATAAATTAGTACCCTTCCTTTCCCTATACTGCTTAAACTGTTGACCTCTCCCTTATACCTTTGGCAAAGAAATACACAATGAGGATGGTCACATGATAGTTTTTCTCCCTGCAACTAGACACTGGCTTTAGTTAACGGCCGCTAGCAGTGTGCCAGAAAAGGTAAAATTTTTCCTTGTTTTTCCCTAAAGTTGAGTTTTAAGCTAAGTATTTTAGTACCTTATAAATGTATTTTTAATGCTTTGCTATTATTTTCTAAGAATATTTTCTACTCCTTTTGCATAAATGTTAAAACCCAAAACTCTCCTGCCGATTTCTCTATGTATAAAAACCCTCATTCATTGTTTATTAAGTATAAAACTTCCCTAAAAGTTTTATTCTCTTTAATGTTTTTTGTACCTTCAAAATGTAATGTTTTTGTATTTTATTCTATGTTCATTTTTAATTTGTTGCAGTTTTCACAAGGCTGCATTTATATGTGAAATAAATGTTTTACGTATTATATGGCTATTGTCAGTCCTTTCAAACACACCACTATGGATTGCTAGACAGCTCTCACATTGGGTACAACTAGCGTTTTCCTCCGACCACCACTCAAGAGGCATGTTTCAGCCCAACAGTCAATTTTAGTTATCATTCCAAAATTCCTTTCTCTTCATATCTTTCGGTGTGTGTTTGTTTTACATCTGTGTTTTATCATTTTAATCATTGTAAGAAATTATCTAGCTTTGATCGAAAAGAAAACGATATGTTTCTTTTTTAATAACCAGGTTTGCAAGATTCCACAAGGAACTAAGAAAACTCTATTTCTGTGAATTTTTGTCTCTTCTCTCCAGGGGGTGGTTGGCTGTCCCCAGGATTTCCCTGTGGAAAGTTTGTTTCAACTCACACCCTTAGACTGCTGTTGATTTTATCTATGGTTGCCAAATTTTCCACTAATTAAGAAACTCGCTTTTCACAAAAAGGAGGGTGTGCTGAATGTCGATGTGGCCACAGAGCAGATACCCACAAAATTAATGCTATTTGAAGAAAGGAAACCCCCAAACCCCAGAATATATTTACAAGTATCTATGGCTATAGTTTGTCTGTCCACCTCTTCAACATTTTTCTTTTCTTGCCTGTTAGACTGGATGGAAATGAAAGGTCACATCCTTCTACTCTGCCCTCAGGTGCTGTTAGTATTCATAACTGAATGGTAACACTTTGCTTCATTTGATGGTCAAGTTTGAAATGTTAATGTAGCATGTTTCATGCATAATAGCATATATGGTTTTGAATTCAAACGTTTCCTTTTTCTAATCTAGATCTCAGCTTAGTGATCTTGTTTTTCTCTTTCATTGCCCATTCCAATGCCCACACATCCATGCCCACTGATACATGATTTAATAATAATCTGGTTACTGATCTGCTCTAGTTTTACATGCCATTCAGAATATACCTTATTTCATTGTAAAACTTCAATTAGAATAAACTGTATCATGTTTCAAATTGAAATACTTATTTATCAGTATGTTTCTCTTTTGAAATCTCTTTAACTTAACAAATGACATATTTCTTTTGTATCAACATATAGCATAATGTTGGATCTTTATGATTTTAGGAGTTACTTTTAGAAATTACATGAAAATGCATCTTTTATAAAACTGATACATGATTTCATATTTTGTGTTTTCTTACTCAAGTGCTTAGTCATAATATTTTTTTCTTTTTCAGTTTATATCTTGAAGAGTACCTGAAAACATGATGAATATTCCCAAGCAATAAAGAATTCTTACACTCAGAAATTTGTGAATTAGGAGTTAAAGTCCACAGATGAGAGAAAAACAAAAAATGCATAGGGGATAAAAAATTTCCTCAAAAATTAATTTTCTGTTAATTCAAATCTCAAAACAAACATGAGTACACACATTCAGGAGAAACCTTTCCACTGTGAAATTTGTGAATATAAATGTTCTATAAATTCAATCCTTAAACAACACATGTTAACACACACCGAAGTGAAAACTTTCCACTGTGAAATCTGTGGATGTAAGTTTTCCAAAAATTCAAATCTCAGACAACACATGTTAATTCACACCAGAGAGAAGCCTTTTCATTGTGAAATCTGTGGTTGTAAGTTTTCACAAAATGTGCATCTCAAAAATCACATGTATACACATACTGGAGAGAAACCATTCCACTGTAAAATCTGTGGATTTAAATTTACCCAAAATTCAAACCTCAAAACACACATGTTAACACATACTGGAGAGAAAGCATTCCACTGTAAAATTTGTGGATTTAAGTGTTCTCTAAATTCAAGCCTCAAAACACACATGTTAACTCATACTGGAGAGAAACCTTTCCAATGTAAAATCTGTGGATTTAAATTTACCCGAAATTCAAACCTCACTACACACATGTTAACACACACTAAAGAGAAATCATTTCACTGTGAAATCTGTGGGTTTAAGTTTTCCCTAAATTCAAGCCTCAAAACACACATGTTAACACACACTGGAGAGAAGCCTTTCCACTGTGAAATCTGTCGGTCTAATTTTTCTCTAAATTCATATCTCAAAAAACACATGTTAACACATACTAGAGAGAAACCATTCCACTGTGAAATCTGTACATTTAAATGCTCCCAAAAATCTTATCTCAAAATGCATATGTTAATACACACTGGAGAAAAACCCTTTCATTGTAAAATCTGTGGATTTAAATTTTCCCAAAATTCTAATCTCAAAACACACATGCTAACACACACTGGAGAGAAAAACTTCCACTGTGAAATCTGTGGATTTAAGTGTTCCCTAAATTCAAGCCTCAAAACACACATGTTAACTCATACTGGAGAGAAACCTTTCCAATGTAAAATCTGTGGATTTAAATTTACCTGAAATTCAAACCTCAATACACACATGTTAACACACACTAAAGAGAAACCATTTCATTGTGAAATCTGTGGGTTTAAGTTTTCCCTAAATTCAAGCCTCAAAGCACACATGTTAACACACACTGGAGAGAAGCCTTTCCACTGTGAAATCTGTGGGTTTAATTTTTCTCTAAATTCATATCTCAAAAAACACATGTTAACACATACTAGAGAGAAACCATTCCACTGTGAAATCTGTACATTTAAATGCTCCCAAAAATCTTATCTCAAAACACATATGTTAATACACACTGGAGAAAAACCCTTTCATTGTAAAATCTGTGGATTTAAATTTTCCCAAAATTCTAATCTCAAAACACACATGTTAACACACACTGGAGAGAAAAAATTCTACTGTAAAATCTGTGGATTTAAATGTTCCCTTAATGGAATTCTAAAAAAGCACATGTTAACACACACAGGATAGAAACAATTCCACTGTGAAATTTGTGGATTTTGTTGAGCTGAAAATTAGTTCAAAATTACTTTCCAACTATTTGAAAAGAAATACTTAATGATTAGGTTGAATATTTAAAGATTAGGGTACTGAAAATTTGGACAGCATATTAAGTTCTCTTATCAATTTTGTAGTTCTGCAAAATATATACCCAGTACTTATATTGAATCTATTGCTTAAATGACACTATAAAATGACATGAGTCCACAGAAAGTGAAATAAATGATATAAATTAACTGAAAGGTAAAACTCTTGTTGGATGTTGGTGGGACTAGACTATTAAAATGGCAATGAACAATACAAGTTTAGTTTGTTGGCAAAGACTACTCACTAAACCCTGCATTAAATTATAATTAAACTTTCACTACACTGAATGCAATTAGGTTCTGTTCACCAAATGGATGAATTTATACAGTGTGAAGTGCAAAATGACACAATGAATACACTTTGCTTTTTTCATGCTTTAACATTTGCATGACCATGACATTGCAACATAAAAAAATTCTATTTTGCATAATTTTCACATTCTAATAAATGCTAAGCAATTTGTCAACCGTTATATTTGAAGCAAGAAGAAAATTTACAGTAATTTTTAACAACACAGTTTTGAGGTTATTTTTTGTTACCTCCACTCATACCTCTGAAGATGATCTTGGAAGGAGATTGAAAGTACTTGGGAACATTGAGAAATGATTAATAATATTATCTGTCAATGATACAGCTCATTTCTTTCATCTTTCAATTATAATACATGAAAGATCATCTGTGAGTATGAACGGATTTTATTAAAAATAAGCAGACACAATGTTTGCAGTTTATTTAATCTGACATATATATATATATATATATATATATATATATATATATACACACACACATATATATATATATATATATATACATATATATTGGTTTATGCCATTTTTTTCTTTATTCTTATTGTTTACTGAGAATTTTGTCAATTTTTCTGCAAGAAAACCATTTTTACTTTCACTTCAGAACGTTTATTTTTTGTATTATATTTGCTTGTAATTCTGCACTGTAAAATATACACCTATTTGAATATAATCACATGTGATGTATTCGTAATATTTTCTGATATAAATAAAATATGGCATGAAGTAATCCCTGCTGGAAAACCTGTGAATGTTTTATTCTCTCAGCATCAAAACCTGAATTATATGTACATGGGAGTAATCTTCCTCTTTTTAAACATGTTGGTCATATGTTTCCAAACATTCATACTCTGCACTTTTTTGTCAGTCTAGTATGTGAGGAAAAAGATAGGGAGTAAAGATATTTGCTGATTTCTTAAACAAAAGCTGAAGTCATTTTCTGCTTCTTACTAACAGCATTAGTAGGATGGAAACACAGTGTCAAGTTCAATTTCTGGTTCTATATTTGGTTAGAATTCTGCACTTTATTTTATACACCTGTGTGAATGTAGTCACTTGTAATGTGTTGCACAATATTGTCTTTATGAAAAGGATTTCTTTTTTTTATCAAGTAATGGAAGAATTTGGAAACTGCACTGTAAATTTTTTATACCTTCCATGGATATGAGTGGCCATTTCATAGATATAAAAATACTTCTATGCATACATATTTATTTTAGATGAATTCCTAGATTTCATTTAATCAGGCATCATTTTTATTCCAAAAACCTAAGTTTTTATATCTTTTCAATAAAACTTAATTAAAAATTCAAAACTGAGTTCTTAAATTTTTCTTACGATCATGACAGCTCTAAGCTGAACAACTCCTACTTGTAAGTATGATGGCCTATAAGAAACATTAATTTATTTTTCTAAACTCATTACTTTTCAGTATATATTCATTTCCTTTCCATTATCAAGATTTTTTAAAGCTGAAACAATCATTACTTTTAAAAGGTAATTCTGGAAGATGTTCTGTTACATGAAAAGTTGATTAAAAGGAAAGATCAGCATATCAATCTTTCTCAAAGTTTCAGAAAATTTTATTTTATTTTAAAAGATTTTTTAATAAAGAGAATTATATTGTGTTGATAGAATTGTTAATATGGACAGTTTTATTGTTAATCAGAAAAGAATATTCTAATTGAAATGTGATTTTAAATAAAACAAACAATATTTTTCTTATTTGAAAAAATAATGATTAATCTATTAGCTTAGAATTAAAATTACAATATCATCATTTTAGAATTTTTCATGACAAATATTTGTGTCTATATATTTTCTATCATATATGTTATCCGTCATATTCTACATATAAAAATGCTTGTTTGTACATACATGTATATTTTTTTGAGGAATTTCTTTTAATCCAACATTATTCCTTTTTATTCTAAACTAGGTTTATCTACCATCTGATTGACAGAAACGTAATATTTTAAACAAAAGTAAAAAATAATCAAAGTAAAAAGACAATTTTATGAGAAATATTTACTTTTCCTTTTAAGTTAACAATAAACATTTTGATGGAAAAAGTTCGTTTTTCAGCGATTTAGTGGAGGTATCTAAGAGAGAGAAAGAGAGAGACTATTTGTGAGTGATTTATTCATTTTCGCGAAAAATCGGAAGAAAAAAAATACTGTTGAAATTGTCATACAGTGGGCTCTTGTTTTGACCTGGACTATTTTTTAAGAAAGAACAAATTCTTATTTTACACCGTTTTCTGTAGTAACGTTTTTTCCTGTTCATTGTGTGTTGATGAACTAAAAATGCGATCTATTTTCGAAGAATTAATCTTTTGTTAATTGAAATTTCTTTCAAAATCGGATGTTTTATTACTTGCCAAATATTGTCGATGTTGAGGAAGAAATATCAAGTCCAACAGCAAGAGCAGCTTCTTAATCCTGTTTGTTTTTTTACTAATGAAAAGCTTTTCTTTTAGATTCGCCCGGAAAAGGTAAGTTAGAGACGAACCGTTACGGACTTTCCAAAACATCCACGACAAAAGAATATAAATAAGTTTTTTAAGCATTTTTAAAACGTTCATGCATTTTCTTGTCATTGTAACAATTAATCCAGAACTTTAAAAGGATTTTAAAAACATCAAAACAATTTTTACAAAAGTCGAAAATATGTGGCAGTATCTCAATAACACTTTTCACTAATATTTCTACAGAATTGCTTCCGTTTGCAAAAGGCACAAAAGATGGAAACAAAATTTTAAAATCTTTTTTAAAATCCAAGATTTATCTTCGAGATTTGTTTATACTATAAAGTAGTAAGTTCATTGAATTGAAATTTCATGAATTCGGGTGGAGGTAACAGATGTAAAAAAATATATTTTTACCAAGAATTTTTAAAAATAATGATTTTAAGAATAATTTCATTCATTTGTGAATAAACCCTGAAAGTTTCATTAAAATCCGGCAATTATTTGCTTTTTGCAAGAATTTTCCAAATTAATGTGTTTGTCACCGGAAAAAACTGAGTTACGTACGTTCCAATGCAAACTCTCGTTACAATTTGGTTACCCGCGGCAAATTCAAACCCAGACAACATTTTTTTACCAAAATTTTCAATGTGTTAAAAGAGATTTTAAAAAATTAAATAATAATAATAAATTACTTTTATTTTTTTTCTCTTAACATTTTAATGGAAAAAATTCGTTTTTATTAAAAGTTTGAGGCCTTTTATTACTGTTTTTCAGTGTTTTTTCAGCGATTTTCAACTGTCTTTTTTTCTTAAAAACTGGCTTATTTTTAGAAAATCTTCTCCAAATTGCAAAAACAAAAATGCAATAAAACTGTCATTTTTTATTTAGATTAACTTTAATTGCTTTTAACATAATAAATTAATGATCATAGTCTGAAGAGAATTTTTTTTTCCATTAATAATGAATTTTTACAAGAATTGTTTTCATTTTTATTATTTTTTATTAAGTAATTTCTAAAGTTTCAAAAATTAAAAAAAAATTTTTCCCCCTAGGTCTGCACAATTTTGTGAAATTAATGTGTGGTGAATATATTTATTAATTGAAAAATCTAAAAACTTACTATAAATAATGCAGCTAATTTTTTTTTTAAATAAATAAAACATTTTAATTTTTTGCATATTGATTACTCGTATTTTGTTTTTACGGGTGGTCATGCGCAATATTCATCATTAAAAGGTTACATGACTCAAGGGTTGTTCCATGACCCTTGCTTGTTATTCTGAGGGTCACGGTTGTCTTCTCTTCAGTCAGTTAATTGCCATACGTGATACACGTTTGGGCGATCATGTCTCAAAAGAGACCTGACTGACTGGGCAGAAGATTATCCCGCAGTAGGTTGCCATTGCTTTCTGCAGTAGACTGGTTGCCGACCATGGCTATAGAACCCAATCTGTCCTGCTATTTAACCCATAACTGGAAGGAATAGACGGATTAATACCTTTCCCAAGGGTATTTGCACGTAAGTGAATGCAAGGGATTCAACTGGAATTCGAACTCGGCTCTCAGTTCTCATTCCAAGTCGATATCCACTGCGCCACAACGTGTCTTCTCTTGCATGAAAAAAATCTGTATATAAACCAACTATGTGATGCAGGATCTGTACCTCGAAAAGCAGCTTAGCAGTGAGGAGGATTGAAGAGCCAATTAAAAAAACACAACGGCCCTTTTCAGGGCCACAAGATATTCCTGAATGTCTTTTCTCTTCAAGGCATTGCATAAATACATCAGTTATTTTAATTTCATTCTTTCGTATTAAATTGTTAAATTATTTTAAAAGAAATTTTTATTTTTATTTATTCAGAAAGCATATTCAAGCATCTGGCTATAAAGCTAAACTAAAATTCTATAAAATATTATGTAATTGATGAAAATATTATGTTAAATTTTTAATTTTACTATGTAGTCAAAAACCAAAAAAAAAGAAATTAAAATTTGAAAATTTTAGATACAAATTTGGCACATTTGACCACCATAGTTAGTGTTATTGACAGCTGGAAGCTGTCATATTAAATCAATTGTCACCTTGATGACTGATTAGAAGTTGGCTACTGTATTTAAGATAAGCTTTTGTCATAAATTTTAGGCAGTAAGCAAGTATTATTGCTTGAAATCAGTTTAAGGTAAGTTTCAATTTAAACAATTGACTCAAATAACGTGTCAGTGAGGTATATTTTATTTTTGCAAGATTTTTAAAACAGAAAGTTGGCTACTGTTTATGAAATGTGTCAATCAATCAAAAATGGCGGAAAAATTTTTGATTCCAATCAATATAATTTCAGTTTAAAATACATCAGTGTATTTTGCTTACTGGAATTACTAAATTTAATCTCTTGACTTTCAATTAAAGCTAATTTTAAAACTTGAAGATAACTTATTTATTTTTAAAATTTAAATTTAAATATCAAAAAATGATTGGAGGTACCTAAAAAGAAATTAAATTTTGTTGTTAAAGTTGGTTTTATTAGTTAAACTCAATGGGAAATGTAAATCATGTATTTTATTTTTAAATTTTGCATCTATTTCTGAAAATCTGCTCCTAATAGTAAAATAAAAAATGCAATATAACCATGACATTATTTAATTTAATAAGCTTTTAATTGCTTAAATAAATAATATAAGCACATTATATTCTGAAGAAAAACCTTTTTTGATTAATAATGAAATTTTAAAAGAATTGTTTTCATTTTTTTTTAATTATAATAATTTATAACATTTTTAAAATATTTTTTGAATACTTCAAAGTTTTATTGGGGTTAGTTTAAAAACTTATTAATCGAATATTATATTTAGTAATTGAAAATTGAAAAGTTTTATACAAATTGTTCTAACTTCCTACTTTTAAACTAATTTTTAATTTTTTTTTTTGTATGGTAATTTCTATGTGTAAATTAAAAGGTCATGTTATCCAGAGTTTTTTCTCCTTATTGGAAAAAATTTACAGAATTTTGTCATTTGTGATCGCCATACACTTATCTCACATCTGTCAACACTTAAGGTGGAAAGGTCAGAAAGTTGAACTCTGTGTTTAATAAAGTTTTATTCTAAATTTCATGCTATAAATAAGTGTTGGAGTAAAAAAGAAAAAACCAAAACTGTACACTTATAGTAGCAACAAACATTTGCAATTGATTTCTTCTGTCTCTCAGCAACACTTGTAGCCAAATCACAGTACAAATGATAGTTCATACTAACAGTCCAACAGGCAACATGGAAACAACAAAATGGGGTCACACATCCAACCTTCACTTCTAACCAGCAAAGCTCAGAAAATCCAAGTCTCTCACATAACCAAAAAACAATGGCTTTTATTCACCAAGAGATTTTTCTGATTTGTCATGCCATTCAGGGAAGAGAAGAATATTAGCATAGAATTTAGTCCTTAAAGTAGATTTTTGCTAACTAGTATTTATTATTTTTTCTTTGGCAGATCCAGCACAAAACACAAACTCTTTTTCAAGGTAGCTAATGATTATCTATTTCCCTACAATAAGTAATACTTGTGTAAATCAGATTAATTTAACATTAAATTTGTTAATTTTCCAAAAATAATGTGTCACAGACATTCATTTTATTTTTGCAAGATTTTTAAAACCAAGAATTAACTTTTGTTGACAAATGTGTCCATTGCTGAAAAATTGAAAGATTAAAAAAATATTTTTTTTAAATTTTAGATTCCAATCAATATTTCTGTTTGAAATACACTGAGTATTTTGTTTATTGGAAATAGTAAATTTAATCATGTAGCTTTCAAGTAAAACTAAAATAAAACTTTCAAGAAAACTATTATATTTTAAAAATTCAATTTAAAATTTAGACATTGAAAATGAGTGGAGGTATCTAGTTTACTTTTTACTTAATTATAGTAAATGATATTTATTTATGCACAATAGCCTATGAGTTTATAGGTTAACTCAAAAATATTTAAAAATAGGTAGAAGGAAGAGGGAGCGTCGATAGTGCATAATGATGAGGAAACAGATGTGTATATTTTAACCACAAAACAAGGAATTTATTTACAAATTTACAGTTGTAATTGTCAGTAGCTTATTCTAAGACAAGTAATCACACATTAAAGTTTGTGGATTAGATAATCAGAGAAGACGTTCATATTAAAATATCAGGCATGACATACACTTCCAAAATTTATTTCTACACAAAAGTATTAAGTTGAATTCCATAGAAACAAGGTTTCCAAAATTATTAAAACAAACTAAAAAAGTTCATTTTTCACATTAAAATATTACAGTGGAATTCAATATAAAAAATGTATTTTTAGGTACTTAGCTTCAACAGTAGAAAGAGTTTGTTGTCATTAAAGGCTAATAATGTATTGGCGTGAAATTGACATCGGTCAAGCAGTCATTGCTTTCTTTCTCTCTGACTCCAACTGACTTTCTTGTCATGATTATTAAACTTAATGTAATGGATTCTGTTTGCAGCATTCAAATTAGTGTTGCATGGCGAAAGTGGGTGATTGTTGTTACATACCACATGTATACAGGCATCTGCTTTCGAGCTAAACTCAAATCATCAGTGGTTTTTCTCAGTTAAATACCTTTCAGGATGGATCAGATCACCTAAGTGGGAAAATTGCAGAAATCTTTTTGTGAAGTGAATTAGCCAATCAGATTTTGAGTTTTAGAAAAATTAAAAAGCTGGCTGGAGCTTGCTTTCAAGGAAAAGTGCACAAAATTTAACTACTAAAAATAAAGTGATAAATTATCATCAAGCTGCAATCAGTAAATTGTCCTATGATAGCTAAGTAGTATTTTTTACCCAATGGCATTGTTAGTTTGCAAATCATGAAGAAAAGAAACTTATTCTTATTTCATATCCACTACATCACTTCCCTTCCCATTTGATGGAGTCTCCTTTAGTACGAGAATAAATTGTTAATTCAGTTCTAGTGATATATTTGTCATTTTTTAAGTAACTTATCTTCCAGATTTAGTTTTTGTTTTGCTTTGTTTCATTTCCATAATTGTAAACCAAGCAAGTACATTTGATTCCATATATATGGGCGACTTGATGGATACTGTTTGTATTAAATCGTTAGCCTCTGGTGTCACTTGATTCATATCCATTTTATCATTAAACATCGACTTAAGTTTTAGTTTCCTCGCATGTCGACAGGTACCATTGAAATAATGGAATACTGATGAGGAAATACTTGCTATTCAAGACGAAACAAAATAATTTCTCTTTACAAAGTTAAACATTTCAAGTTATCAGCAGCTTGTCTCAAGAAAAAGTAATCAAAGATTAAAAAGGTTTGGTTTTGATGTTGAATAGAGTTCTTTGAAATTCTGCTGTTCTCATTAGAGGCTGATAACGTATTGGCATATAATTTAACATTGGAGTCATTCAAATATATGGGACCCTGTGATTTGATCAACAGTCAGGAAAGAAAATGTGTATACACTAGTTGGACATGAATTCATATTCAAAAAGGGTAAAACAAGTTGACAGTTGATTTTACATAAAGTTATACAATTGTATTCAACATGGATAAAAACAGGTATATTGTAAGGTTTCACATGAAAGTATGACTTTGGAATTTAAGATAAACAATGTATTTTTATGTACTTTAATTTCAACTGTCAAAACATTTCTAACAATTAGCCATTGTCTTTAAAGGCTAATAATTTATAGGTGTCTAATGTGACAATGAGTTACTCAAATGTGTAGGGCTCTGCCTTTCTTTCTTGTCCTGTAGATGATGAGTTGCCATTTTATGTAGTGATGCTTGAGTGTTTTATGTTATTATCAATGTGCTGTAGTGAGCGGAAGATTGATTTGTGTGATTTTTTAATTCTTTTTTGCATTGGATGGTCACAATTATGTAGAGATCAAAATTCCTTTGCATGTTATTTACTGATGTATCAAATATGTAGAGATGTGAATTCATCTGCATGTTCTTTGTGGGGATGCCAATAAAGAAAGAGAAGGCATCGGTAGTGTATAATGATGAGGAAACAGGTGTGTATATTTTAACCATAAAAACAAAGAATTTATTTACAAATTTACACAGTTGCAATTGTCAGTAGCTTATTTCAAGACAAGTAATCACAGATTAAAAGTTGTAGATTAGATAAACAGAGAAAATGTTCATATGAAAATATCAGACACTAAGTACATTTCCAAAATTCTTTTTCACACAAAAGTATTTTGAATTCAATAGAAACAAGGTTTCCAAAATGACTAAAACAAACTAAAAAAGTTCATTTTTCACATTAATATATTACAGTGGAATTCAATATAAAAGATGTATTTTTAGGTACTTAGCTTCAACAGTAGAAAGAGTTCTTGCACTCATTTGTTATCATTAAAGGCTAATAATATATTGGTGTGAAGTTGACAAGGTGAAGCATAGTCATTGCTTTCTTTCTCTCTGACTCCAAGTGACTTTCTTGTCATGATTATTAAACTGGGTGAAATGGATTCTTAGCAGCATTCAAGTTAGCACTGCATGGCAAAAAAAGTGGGTGACTGTCATTATATTACATAGCTAATGTACACAGGCATCTGTTTTGCCAAACTGAAATTGTCTGTGGTTTTTCTCAGTTAAATACCTTTCAGGGTAGATCAGATGGGTGGGATTGCATCTTGTGCATAAATATTTTTGTGAAATGAATTAGCCAATCAGATTTTGAGTTTTAGAAAAATTAAGAAAGCTGGCTAGAGCTTGCTTTCAAGGAAAAGTGTACAAAATTCAACTACTAAAAATAAAGCGATAAATAAATTGTCACCAAGCTGCAATGAGTAACTTGTCTTATGATAACTAAGTAGTTTTTTTTATCCAGTGGCTTTGCAAGTTTGCAAATCATGAAGAAAAGAAACTTATTATTTCATATCCACCACACCTCCACTAAATTACTGAAAAACAGTATAGTATGAATAAAAACAAACCCAAACTTAATAAATACAAACTTTTTCCATCAAAATGTTTATGTTATGTTGAAAGATCAAAGTATTTTTTAATTATGTTTCAAAATTTTTAATCCCTTCTGCCATATTCAAAATTTTGGCAAAAACTCTTATTCTGATTTTAGTTAGCAGGCAACCAAATCATTATGAGAGTTTACAATAGAAAATGTAATATTCCATAACTCAGTTTTTTTCCAGTGAAAAACACATAAATGTGAAAATTCTTGCAAAAATCAAATAATTTCACATTTTAATGAAACTTTCAGGACTTATTCACAAATGAATAAAATTATGTTTTAAATTATTATTTTAAAAAAATCTTGAGAAAAGTATTTTTTTTACATTTTACATTATATATATATATATATATATATATATATATATATATATAAAAAAGATACCTCCACTCATTTTTGATACCTAACTTTTAAATTGAATTTTTAGAAATAAAAAAGTTTCTTGAAGTTTTAATTTTAGCATAATTTAAAACTACATGATTGAATTTACTATTTTCAGTAAGCAAAATACTCTGGTGGATTTCAAACAGTACTTTTATTGATTGGAATCTAAAATTTTGAGATTTAAAAAGTTTTCAATTTTTCAGCCATTTTTGAGCAGTCGATACATTTGTAAACAAAAGTTAATTAAAAAATCTTGCAGAAATAGAATGTATATCTGTGACATGTTACGTTTGGAAAATTAGGAAATTTAGAGTTATTCTGATTGTAAACAAATATTACTTGTTTATGACATGAAATTTAGAATAACAGTATTTCTTAATCACAGAGGTTTGACTTTCTGTCCTTTTGAGTAGGTAATGAAAGCCCTGTCATTAATCAATTTTACACATCTGGCCAAGTATGGTTGACCAGAACTGACATAAATTTATGAAACCTACATGAACGTTCCATGAGGGAAGAAACCCTTGAAACATGTAACCTTTTAATAATGTGTCATTTATAGACTTCCATAAAAGAACACAAAAAATATTTTATTAGGTCCTGAAAGTTTCTTCAAATCCGACCATTATTTGATTTTTGCAAGAATTTCCAAATGAATGTGTTTTTTACTAGCCAAGAAAATGATCTGTGTATATTACTTTGTGCCATAGTAAACTCTTGTAAATATTGTGTCACTTGCTGATGTAAAAACAAAAAATAGATTTTTAACCAAAATTTTCAACATGTTAGAAAGAATTAAAAATTTTTTAAAAATTATTACAAACATTTTGGTAATAAAACTTTGTTTTTATTAAGTTTGGAGCCTTTTAACATTATGCTATGCTGTTTTTTCAGTGAATGATATAGGCAGTGCCTGATTTACTCAACAACTACTATCACCTGCATCCCTATGGCTCCTGTTAAAAGTAGAACAAATTAAAAATATAACAGATTCATTTATTTTCAGATTTAATATGGCTCCTTTGAACTGATTCAAAACAATTTAGTCTAGAATATTTGGGTTTATTCTAGCTGTAGTGTTTTCTTTTTCAATTAGGTGGAACTCTTAGAATGTGGCTCCTTTGAACTAATTCGAAATAATTTAGTCTATAGTATTTGGGTCTCTTCTAGCTGGATTATTTTCTTTTTCAATTAGGTGGGTCTCTTTTTCATGCATCTGTTTTTATATACATTTTATAGACACAAGGAGTGGCGAGTAAGCATTCATAATGAAGGAGCCACAAGTTCTGTAAGCCATGGGGCTTCTTAAGGCCTAAATCTAGCCTTGGTTATTGACATTTATACCGGCTTGGCTAACTCAGGATGTTAGCTGTCAAATGAGAAAATCTGCAGAGGTGGAAATGGCCAAGGATCAGACAACCAAAATGTCACCGCTATTTGTGGGGAAAAAAGAATGATAACCTCCAAAATATTAACAAGTTATAAAATATACCATAACCCTTTGTGTATAGGTTACTAGAAAATATGAAGCACAAAAAATGAGAGAAATTTCATGGAATCAAACTTTTTCATGTATAAAATGCACCTGATTTTAGAGCAAAGAAAATGACCAATAAGTAGTTAAGAAAATACTTGAACATACTTTTTTATAAACCTATTTCATAATCCTATATACTGTTTGCTTCAATAGTCAATTTATTTCTTATTTTCAGTTTCCATCTTTGAGTGTTCCTAAAACCATGATGAATATTTTTGAGAATAAAGACATTCTTACCTTGCGAAATTCATGGATTAGTATTTACTTTTAAATGGTGAAACATAACAAGACACGGATAGGGGTAACAGATTTTCTTTGAAATCTGTAATTTTAAAATATATTTTCCATGAATTCAAATCTCAAACCAGACATGCAATCTCAAATTGGACAAAAACGTTTCCACTGTGAAATCTGTGGTCATAAATTTTCCCAAAATTCACATCTCAAACAACATGTGTTAACACACACTGGAGAGAAAAATTTCCACTGTGAAATCTGTGGATGTAAGTTTTCCCAAAATTCACATCTCAAACAGCACATGTTAACACACACTGGAGAGAAACCTTTTCACTGTGAAATCTGTAGATGTAAGTTTTCACAAAATTGGAGTTGCAAACAACATGTTAACACACACTGGAGTGAAACCATTCCTCTGTGGCATCTGTGGATATAAATCTTCCCGAAATGCAGATCTCAAACAGCACATGTTAACACACACTAGAGAGAAACATATTCACTGTGAAATCTGTGGATATAAGTGTTCCCAAAATTAATCTCTCAAAATACATATTATGACACACACTGGAGAGAAACTATTCCATTGTGAAATATGTAGATATAAGTGTTCCCAAAATTCAAGTCTCAAAAAGCACAAGTTAACACACACTGGAGAGAAAAATTTTCATTGTGAAATCTGTGGATTTATGTGTTCCTTAAGTTCTGGTCTCAAGCAACACATGTTAACACATACTGGAGAAAAAAAATTCCACTGTGAAATCTGTGGATTTAAGTGTTCCCTAAATTCTAATCTCAAACAACACATCTTAAGACACACAGGAGAGAAACGTTACCACTGTGAAATCTGTGGATGTAAGTTTTCCCAAAATTCACATCTAGAACAACACGTTAACGCATACAGGCGAGAAACGTTTCCACTGTGAAATCTGTCAATGTAAATTTTCCCTAAATTCACATCTCAAACGACACATGTTAACACATGTGGGAGAGAAACGTTACCACTGTGAAATTTGTGGACGTAAGTTTTCCTAAAATTCACATCTAAAGTAACACATGTTAATGCATACTGGAGAGAAACATTTTCACTGTGAAATCTGTAGACATAAGTTTTCCCAAAATTCACATCTCAAACGACACATGTTAACACACACACAGAAGAGAAACATTTCAAGTAAACTGGGTAAGTAGCTTTGTCAAATACCATGAATAATTCAAATGAAAATGATCATTCCAGTATCTATTAAGACAGTCAAGTTAGTATAGTTATATCTAAAAACTACTAACACTCAAAACACACACACAGTGCAAAATGACACAACCATGTTAAGGCTATATTCCATCAGAAGAAAAAAGCATTGGTTTATGTAGAAACCTTTTCAGCAGAGTCAAATTAAAGAAATTTGTTACTGCTCAAAATGGAGTGCAATCCTGAACTTTTTGCTTACCTGTTTCTTACCTTTCAGAATGCTATATCCACTGTACTGTATCCCTTTTGCATGTGAACACTAATCCTATTTTGTGAATTTTTTACTTCATTACTGTCTTACGTTTGCTTTACTTTGAACTTGCATTATATACTTATATTGTTTGTCTTTTTTGTTCTCATTATTCTTCCTCTTGTGTGTTTATATTTTTGTCTATTCTGTTTGTTGAAAAAGACAAAGAGCTAAAGTAGTTTTCTTTTCCCAATGTCATTAGTATGAAAGAAAAACAGTGTCATGTAAAATTTGAACTCTGATCATAATAGCATCTCACCTTTCCATAGGTAATATATGCAAATATTGAACATAGAAATTTTATGAAATTAATAATTTTTGTTATTGCTACTAATCTAAAAGGATGATGATTCACAAATATTACCTATTCGATCTTCCATACAATAAAAATAATCAAACAGTTGTGAAAATAAGGAAATAAAGTTCTATTAATTATATTTCTAATGCAAAAATACCATGAAACCTTAATATTTTCAATTCTTTAAATAGATCTATATTTAATAAGCAAGATGTTTCAGAATTATTACATATTTGATCTTGCATGCAAATGAAATAATCTAACAATTGCAAAAATAAAGAAATAAAATGTATCTTTTTCATTATTATTGGTGTTACCTATCATCTATATGTCTGTGTGTGCAGCTGAGTGGTGCGAATGTTCCAGCAATGAAACTGGTTTGAATCTTGACATGATTGATTTGTCTTGAAGTTGAGAGGTTTGCTTGAATACAAGTGGCTGGTGCTTGTCTAAACATACATATATTTTTCATTATTGTTAGTATTACGTATCATTTATGTTGAATCAAAAACATAATACTCACCCTCGTAAGGAATTCCCAACTAGTGTCCAATTAGCAGACAGGGGATTGAGCTGTAACTTAATACAGACCTTATACTTGAATATTTATTATTTTATGAAAATGCAATAAATGTGGCACTTGGCAGAAGGGGAGGTGGGTTGAGTTTGGGTGACACTGTTTATCTTATACCTAGTATGGGATACACATTTTTTTCTATTAAAATAAGCAATAAGAAAATACATAAAAACATTATAGAAATTTTGGATCAAAATGGCATTAGAATTTAAATTACATTTTTATATTTCTCAACCAATCAGCTCAAAACATAGTATAAGAACATTCTAGAAAAATAGGATCGGAAGTCAATTAACAAAAAATATTTAGGCCCCAAAACAAAATAGTAAAATACAAATCTGATTGGTCAATAAATGTCTTCACACCTAAATGTTAGGAAGATTCTTTGATCCACTATTATGGTATATAAATAACACACAGTTAGGAAGTAAAAAGTCAGTCACCAAGCTAGCCATTAAGTCAGCATGTAACCGATACTTTGTCCGGCCAAGTCATTCTTCCACACCAAAGTTCATGACCAAGCTACAGATGGCCGTGAAAGGAAAAACCCGACAAACTTTCTTTCATCAACGCGACATGCTGTCGCCACCCGAGATGAACTTAATGTAAGTAAGAACGACTTATTTATGGACTCCGTTAATATAAACTTACACACACCTTTAAACAAATTTAACTTCTTGCCAAACTTTATTTTCCAAAAGGCAATTTTTCACATCTTGTATTTTATTTGTTTCCACATGCTAATTTTATTTTATACATATTAAATTGTTTGTTGTTTAATGTTCATTGTGACTTATTCCATTTCCTTTGCGTGATTGTAAAACATTGTGTTGTATTTGTGGGGGAACTAATCTCGAGAGCAATACCCGTAAAATACGGAAGCACATCAACCAAGCACTTACCAAATCCCCTACAAATTGGTAACATTCCGACTGGTGAAAGCACGCAACCCACATAAAAAAAAAAGCAAAAACAGCTCTCATATTAGAAAACAGCACAAAAAAATTATCACAACGCGTAAAAGATGGAAAACAACGACATTGAACCCACAACACCAACAATATCAGCCAGCATTCCCAGCTACAACCCAACTAACATACCAGTATGGTTTTCTCAGCTAAATGCACTTTTTAGCGCTAAAAAAATTAAATCGCAAACCTCAAAGTATGCATACGTCGTGGAAAAACTTCCCACCGACGTGGCGGCAGAAGTGGTCGATTTTGCTTAAACCATATGCCTGAGGACAAACCATATGATACACTAAAGAACGCCATTATAAGACGTATGGGTACATCGGATGGAAAAAAGTTACATGATCTATTTAACAATTTGACCCTTGGACATATGACACCCTCACAACTCTTGAGGAAAATGAAATCTTTGTTGGGAAGCAGCACCATGTCCGAAACAGTGTTAAAAAAAACTATGGACAGACAAATTCCACACTCATACAACACGGAATACTCGCATCACTCCCTGAGGATTTAGACTTGGATAGAATATCGGAAATAGCTGATAAAATACACGACAATAACCAAAACCAGAACGTTTACGCCACATCTTACAACCCAACAAATGACGCAACACAAAGGAATACACCAACACCAAGAAACACAACATCACAAACAACCATGCCAGACAGGTATACTGAACTGCTGCAGGGCATGGCAAATCTAACTTTGTAGGTTCAAAGTTTGGTGAAGTTTCAAGCATCCGAAGGTTCCTGTCCTTACAGAACCTCCTCACGACGCAGAAGTCAAAGTAGGTTGAGCTCATTTTCTAGAGAGCGACGCACATATGATACCTGTTGGTATCATTTCAAATTTGGATGTGAGGCAAGGAAGTGCATAAAACCATGCAACTTCAATTTGACCTCACACACTTCAACACAAAACCAGGGAAACGGTTACACCGGCAGCAAGTAAAGACGACATTAGCTGCTGGTATAAAACAAGGAAGTCGTCTATTTTACATCCGAGACAAAAATACCGGATATTTATTTTTAGTCGACACCGGCGCACAAATCAGCGTTATTCCACCGGATCCCAGAAAAAACCACCAACTATCTTCATTCACACTGCAAGCAGCAAATGGATCAAGAATTGACACCTACGGAGAGATAGCACTGACGCTCAATTTGGGTTTGCGCCAATCTTTTCCGTGGATCTTCACAATAGCTCAAGTAAAAACACCGATTCTTGGAGCTGATTTTTTGTCCCATTTCAACGTTTCAGTGAACATGGCTACGCGATCTCTCGTCGATTGCAACACAGACCTAACAGCAAAGGGAATCACCTCAATCTACAAGTCAACAGGAATCTGTGCGGCACTACCAGATGCGAATGGACTACAAGAGTTGATTACAAAATTTCCAACTCTTACTACGCCCTTTAAACATTCTGATGGAGTTCGTCACACAGCCAAACATTATATCACAACCTCTGGACCACCCACACATGCATCACCACGCAGATTGCATCCAGAGAAATATAAAGTAGCAAAAGACGAATTTCAGCACATGTTACAATTAGGCATTATACGTCCTTCTAGTAGCCCATACTCCTCACCGCTACATATAGTTCAGAAGCCAGAAACAGGTGCATGGCGACCTTGTGGGGATTTCAGGAACCTCAACGCAAAAACAGTTCCTGATAGGTATCCAATCCCACATCTATACGATTTCGCCATGGGCTTGCAAGGAACCAGAATCTTTACAAAACTAGATTTGGTTAAAGCTTACTACCAAATTCCAGTAGCCGAAGAAGACATAGAAAAAACAGCAATTACAACTCCTTTTGGACTTTTCGAATTCACCAGAATGTCATTTGGACTACGTAATGCTGCCCAAACTTTCCAGAGACTCATTGACAAAGTATTGAGAGGGTTACCATTTGCTTTTGCTTATATCGACGATGTCCTCATTGCTAGCAATGACATCAATGAACATAAAGACCATTTATTACAAGTTTTCGAGAGACTAGCACATTTCGGCTTGAAAATCCACATAAGCAAATGTGATTTTGCTGTCTCGAAATTAAACTTTTTAGGCCACATGATAGATGAACAGGGAATCACACCTATCCCAGAAAAAGTCACAGCCATACAAAATTTCCCACAACCAACATCACTGCGACAACTTCGAAGATTTCTCGGTTTGATGAATTACTACCGTAGATTTATTCCACGTTGTTCCAGAATATTAACCCCGCTAACAAACATGTTGCAGCAACAAAAAAATAAAAATGCAAAAATTCAAATTGAAGGAGAAGCTTTAACTACTTTTCACAAGGCTAAAAAAGCATTAGCAGATTTTACCAAGCTCTCCTACATCTCTAATGACAACACTACAACACTTTCACTAACAACAGACGCATCAGGAGACTCAATTGGAGCAGTCCTACAACAAAAACAAAATGGCTTGGAAAAACCAATATCCTTTTTTTCAGTGAAATTGAACACTGCACAACGAAAATACATCACCTGCTCAAGGGAGTTACTGGCAATTTACTTGTCCATAAGGCACTTTCGTCACTTACTTGAAGGACGAGATTTCACCGTTTTCACTGACCACAAACCACTTACTTACGCCTTACATGTAAATACCGAGAAATATACGCCCAGAGATACTCGACAACTGGACTATATATCACAATTTACCTCGGATATCTGATACATAAAAGGTTCAGACAATATTGTGGCAGATACACTTTCACGCTCTACAATACAATCTATTGATTCGGCAGATCTCACTTTTGAGCTCATTGCCGATGAACAAAAAAAAGATGCCACATTAGACAAACTAAACGACACTTCCCTACAGCTGAAGGAACAGCCTGTTCCATTTGGAACAAAAACAATACTTTGCGATCCCAAAACTGGTCACTCTAGACCGTATATACCACCATCACTAAGAAAAAGGTTATTTACACATTTCCACAACCTTTCACACCCTGGACGCCGAGCAACCGCAAAATTAATCAGCAACCGTTTTGTTTGGCCTAATATGCGCACTGACATAAAAAAACTGGACTCAAACATGCTTGAATTGTCAGAAGAGCAAAACAAACAGGCACACAAAGTCTCCTCCAGGACAATTCAAAAAACCAGACGGTAGGTTCACAAACCTACACATCGATATTGTCGGACCACTGCCAATAGCAAATGACTGTCAATATATACTTACTATCATTGACAGATTTACAAGATGGCCTGTTGCCGTCCCACTCAGAGATATATCAGCAGAGACTATCTCTAAAACCATATTACGAGAGTGGATCGCAGTCTTTGGTTGTCCTTCAGTAATAACAACAGACAGAGGCTCCCAATTTCAATCAACGCTTTTTGATGAATTTACAAAGTTATTGGGAGTCAAACATATAAAAACAACAGCATATCACCCCTGCGCAAATGGATTAATCGAAAGATTCCATAGACAACTTAAAACAGCTTTAACAGCTAACAACAACTCCAGAACATGGTCTGAAAATTTGCCTCTTGTTTTATTGTCAATAAGGAATGTTATCAAAGAAGACCTGGGATGTACAGCTTCCGAAATGCTTTTTGGAACATCTTTAACACTACCAGGTCAATTTTGTGAAAAAAACACTTCCTTACAACCAACTACAACTTTTGTAAAAGATTTTAAATACAAAATGAACGATTTAGTTTACACACCCACAAGAACACAAACTAAAGAACTTTACACACCAAAAGACCTTCACGACTGCAAATACGTTTTTATTCGAAATGATGCAGTCAAAAAACCTTTATGTCCTACTACTCTGGACCTTTCCAGGTAGTTGAAAGACACCACAAATATTTTAAACTCGCCATAAAAGGCAAATTTGATACTGTCTCCATAGACAGACTAAAACCAGCGTACTTAAACTTACCAATAAAGGAAAGTACGGCTGAACACTCTACAAGTACAAAAAATACCACATTGTCCAAACCAACCTCCACGCCGACAAATACACCGACAAACACCACCACAAAAGCTGGAAGAAAGGTACATTGGCCGAAACATTTTAAAACTTATATTACATATTAATAAATATTTCCATATTTATCAATCTGTGGGGGGGGGGGTATATGGGATACACATTTTTTTCTATTAAAATAAGCAATAAGAAAATACATAAAAACATTATAGAAATTTTGGATCAAAACGGCATTAGAATTTAAATTACATTTTTATATTTCTCAACCAATCAGCTCAAAACATAGTATAAGAACATTCTAGAAAAATAGGATCGGAAGTCAATTAACAAAAAATATTTAGGCCCCAAAACAAAATAGTAAAATACAAATCTGATTGGTCAATAAATATCTTCACACCTAAATGTTAGGAAGATTCTTTGATCCACTATTATGGTATATAAATAACACACAGTTAGGAAGTAAAAAGTCAGTCACCAAGCTAGCCATTAAGTCAGCATGTAACCGATACTTTGTCCGGCCAAGTCATTCTTCCACACCAAAGTTCATGACCTAGCTACAGATGGCCGTGAAAGGAAAAACCCGACAAACTTTCTTTCATCAACGCGACATGCTGTCGCCACCCAAGATGAACTTAATGTAAGTAAGAACGACTTATTTACGGACTCCGTTAATATAAACTTACACACACCTTTAAACAAATTTAACTTCTTGCCAAACTTTATTTTCCAAAAGGCAATTTTTCACATCTTGTATTTTATTTGTTTCCACATGCTAATTTTATTTTATACATATTAAATTGTTTGTTGTTTAATGTTCGTTGTGACTTATTCCATTTCCTTTGCGTGATTGTAAAACATTGTGTTGTATTTGTGGGGGAACTAATCTCGAGAGCAATACCCGTAAAATACGGAAGCACATCAACCAAGCACTTACCAAATCCCCTACGCTAGCTAATCAGGTTCATGACCTAATCATTCATTACAATTTCTTCATTTACAACAAGAACTCGTCCATCATCTTACACTCCTACATATACCATAATATCACATTCATGGGGGAACTTAAAAATGGGGTGACACATCCATGAGTTAAAAATTTATTTATATACAATAATTTTATAAGATATATAAAAAATATAGTGTTAAGAAAATGAGAAGGAGAGGAGATGAATAACCCAAAAACAAACTAAAATATAACAAAATATTCAAACTAAAATTAAACAAATGTTAATAAGACCTGTCCACCCCTTAAATAATCCAGAGTGGCTATTGTATTCTGCCTAATGGCGAAATCAAGTTGCACACTTGCTAAGAGAGAGAGAGGGAAAGGAAAAATAAACAATGGAATGGGAAATTAAAGACTGATCCAATCAAAAAAAAGTAGGGCCAAAACAAACTGGGTAGAAAGGTGATTTTTGACATGGATCATAACAAAAGAGAAAGTGGGAAACAGGCTAGGAATAACATTTGCTATCATTAACTAGGTACACAAAAGAAGTCTAACTTTACCAGACGAGGGTTTATAGGAAACCACCCTGTTATACTATAAGGGATTTAAAATTGAAAATCAAGACTGTTCCCATTCACATGAACCAGACTTGCTACATTTACCCACCTTTTGCTAAAATCTGTCGATATCAAACACTTTCTATTAGATCTGATCTTCCTCTTGAGCTGATGCTCAAAGAATCGGATGCTGATAAGAATAACATTCATATTACCAGATTCCCTCCATCTGTGATGTTCAAATCATTTGTGCTAGAGCCAGCAACATGAGAAACATCATCTGTTTCACCCCAGAATATGGGGGCAACACATTACTACATGTGTATGCAAAATCGATGACCACTAGTTTTTTTTTGTCAACAATATAAGCCATCAACTCATCAACACGGTCCCATAAAGTGTTCACCTGAGAACAATGTTAGAATGTGTGTGTGTAGCCGTTTCTTCTAAACCAAGGTCACATCGATGACAGTCGGGCTAATCAACAAGCCATGCTGATTACATAGAGGATCCTTTGTCACAACCCCCTCTACTAATAAATGATACAAGTGCCTCGGAGACCAAGAAAGGTCAATGGACCAAGGAAGGGCACACAAGGCATCTCGACATTTAAGTAAGTATATGATTTTGGGGCTTATGTCAGTGTTCAGCCCTCAAAATGGAAGGAGTGATAGTAAGGCTAGGGAAGGCATCCCAAACACTCCTCTCCAAAATCCAATTCTATGTCAACATGCGGCATAGGAAAGCCAGCCTCGGCATGCATTTGTGACTTGCTAAATACAGCATTCCAAGCCCCCCCCCCCCCCAACCGACACAGATGTTTGGAGCAGACATCTCTGTTGACCTGATGCTTGTGTCCACCCCACAAGAGGGTAGACAACAAGCACTCAATTGCCTTCTTACAATCATCACAGAGAGGGAGTACTGACAATCGATGAAGGATAAGGGGAAAGACATCAAAGCCAAGTCTAGACTAATGCTCTGACCTTTGCCAGTACTTCCGACCAATTCTTCTACAGCTGGAGATCTGACCCAAACCACACTCCAAGAATGCAGACAAGTCTGTCAGTCCAACTGAAGTGCCTGGAAGTGCAACCTCCTTCCAGGCACCTAATTGCAAGCCAGAAGACTTCTTGCAGTTAATTTTGGCCCCATCACCTTTTCATACCACTCAAACAGATTCTGTACCATCTCAATGTCATCCTGGGACAACATGAAAATGGATATATCATGAGTGTATGCAGAAACCCTGGCTCGAGCTTCACCAGCAATGGCGATTCCACATAGGGCTGGACTACTCGCCCTGTCTCTTAACCAGAGAATGAGCGGTTCTAACATCAAAGCATAAAGTAGGGGCAACAACAGGTAACCCTGATGAATCAACCTAGACAGCACAAAAGCGCCTGACTGCTTTCCCTTTACCTGTACTACAGCACTGGGGAACCATACCACAAGCTGATCCACTTGCAGAAGTCGGCTTTGAATTCGGTTGCTTTCAGGACAGTGACCAGATACCAATGGTTGAACTAGGATTGATCTGAATTGATCAGCGTGGCCTGCTCATTCTCTTGTACACCCTCTATAATTGAGCGGATCAGATGCCAGTTGCTCTGAATTGTCTGGGCACTTCACAACACAGGTGCTCTTGATCATTTTCAAAAGCAAGATCACACCCCTGGAAATCTGGTCAAGGACAGACCCCTGCTAAAATCAGTTATTAAACATCACCATCAAAATGGGTACAAGGATGTGACAGCTTCAAGTACAATTCATAGGGCAGACCATCAAGTCCCAGAGACTTGCCACTGCTGACCCTCTTCAATGCTAAGTGAACTTCATTCTCCATGATCTCACCCTCACAGCTAGCTGCTTCAATCATTGCAAGCCAAGGAAACTCAATTTCACAGACACCAGGCTCCTTGGTAAAGTTTAGCCTATTCCTTGGATCCCAGCAGCATGTCCTACATTGCTCTAGACCTTCTTGCTAAGATTTTTGGTGCAATATTGAAGCTTTTTAGTACCTCCTCCTTACTCTCTCTCCTGATGCCAATAAACTTTCATGTTTTGACATCTGAAACAGAGAGATTGTCTTAGCTGCTACTACATTAGTTACTTTTGGGACAATCAACAATTCATTTCCGTTAATATATTTTTTTATACTTTTCTCTTATTTGGTCATAATAGACAGAGTTCTTTGTTGGAGTTCCATTTCATACTGATGGTGAAATAGTTGAAATGGTTGGCTGGGGAGACTCAGCCATTTTTAGTTGTCTCTCTGCAATACATGAAGAAACAGAAATATCACACAAAAACTACAAACAAATATCGAGACGAAATACAGTCACAAAAATAAAGTACTCACAAAGTATATCAAAGGTTCAAAAAATAACTTTCTAATGACAGTCCAATACATGATGAAAGAATTTGTGGGCAAGACCCCATACATATGCAGGTCTATATTTATTTATGTATAAAATGTGGCACAAAGCCAAACAGAGGGAGGGGTAAAGGCTGGTCTTCACTGTTCTTAATTTAACATAACAAGTTACATTAACTGACCCAGTCATACCTACAATAATCCTTCACCATAATATCACATTTATAATAAACCATATGTCACAATCACTGAAACAATGTATTTTTCTCTTTGTGTACTTAAACTAATACCACATTTTTACAAGCATGTAGAAAGGTGGATAAAACAAAATGAAACTATTTACAATTTAAAATAAAACCTGTAAAAACAAATTAGTATGGAACCTTCCTAATGTCTAAGATATGGCAGAAAAGCAAGTTAACTAGGCAAAAAATACAGTGGGAACATGTGAAAATAAAAGATTAAACAAAATGCTCCTATTGCTCCAGAGAACTATGCCTTCTGTCACCTAAAAAGGTATGGGGAAGGGGAATGAAAACTGAAAACGTGATGGACTAAAAAGAAGAAAAGTGTCAATGACTGTTCACTCTCTAGCCAAGTTAACCAGTTTCCAAATGAAAAAAACTTCCTTACTCTAATCTAACTGGGTTGGGTGGGCATGTTCTTTTCTCAGAACAAGAAGTCCTTCAACCAGTCTACTTGAGATGCCACTCTAAGTTAGCACCATTCACTCTCACCATTTGTGCAACAGTCATCCACCTTTCAGCAAAGTCCTCAGAAAAAAGCCTTTCTCTCTCTGCCCTAATTCTGACCTTCAGCTGATGCCGAAAGAACGCAATTAGTTGATGAGAAGAGAAACGCAATGCCCCATGAACTTCATTCATCCTCATCATCCCCATTCGCATCACAGCTAGCAAGTTCAGAAATACATAGTGCTTTATCTTGTCCTACAACAAACTCATATTGCTACAAACAGAACTGCCATCCAAGGCGTAGAATTGTCCATGCAGCATATGAACATGTAGCCTTCAACAAGCTCGCACAGTGGGCATACTACCAGGCAGTGAAGGAAGGCATGATCAATAGACCCCTCACTTTCACCGCATCAAACACATTCTGGCAAAGCCACCAGTCCTTCATTATGAATTGTCAGCCAGATGCATAATGCCTCATCATTAGTAAGGCTCCTAAACCTGGGTGTTCAAGGCCATACAGGGTGAAACTCGCTCCTTTTCAAATCATTGTGAATGGCTAAAACTTGATACGTCTTTTTCAACAATGGACAAATATCATAGAATATAGCCTGTATCTGAGAACGTTCAGTGCATGACAGCATTCACTGTAGAAGGTGCAGTCATCTTGGCGCAAATGGCAGTCCTCCGCCTCAGCCGAGTGCATGCTTCTCAAGAATCGCAAAGATTTATTTGCATCCTCCTTTCAGAAGATGCAATTCTCATCATCCTGCATACACATCTGATCAAGGAAATGTAATCGTAAAATGTTTTGACAAGTCTCTATATCCAGCATCCCAAGACTGCTCTCGGATGATTGGCAGTAGCAGACCTCGTGACACATCATATGAGCCTTGTTTCGCCAGAGAAGACTAAAAAAGTTCTTAGACCTGCTAGGTAGGTGAACGAGAGTGGCAGAACTGAAAGCCGGTAAAGGATGAGGCAATAGATGTATGTAACACACACCTTGGCCCTCCTCTTCAAGAAAAGCCTTCTTCTTAGCGACAAATTAACTTGCAGCCAAGACCTCCATAACTTCTGACCAATTTTTCTCTAGCTGAAGGTTGCAACCAAACCAGATGCCAAGTATCTTGCAAGGCCTGTCTGTTCAACTGAAGGGGCCTGGGAGAGGAACACTTCTCCACAAACCCAATAGCAAGCCTAAAAACTTATCATGATTAATTTTGGTCATACGTCCAGATTTCTGTTTGTCAATTTCAGCAATGCTCATTAAAAGCATTGAGACGTTGTTAACGTAAGCACTATACCTGGACGAGGTGGTGGCACCAGTTAATGTAATCCTGCCAAAGACTGGATTCATTATCAACCTGCATAGGAAAGGCTCCAGTGCAAGCACATAGAGCAAGGAAGAGAGAGGACAGTCCTGCCAAATAGATCTAGTCAATATGAAGGGCTCTGATCTTACCCCATTCACTTCCACCCCAGCACTGGGGTTCGCATACAAGAGGCAAATTCTGGGAATGAAAGTATGGCATGAATCCAGCCACAGACAGGACAACCTCCAAGAAATGATAATCCAGCCTATCGAAGGCCTTGGACTGATCCTGATTGATCAGCGTGGCTTCTCCATTGACTTTTTTATGATCAGGTGCACCAAATGAAGGTTATCTTGAATCATTCAACCCTTTACAGCACAAGTCTGTTCAGGGGATATGAGACGATCAAGCATCACCTGCAAACGGTTTGTCAAGACCTTGGCCAAAATCTTTAACTGTGTTAAGCATCATTAAGGCTGAAAATTACTAATACCATTCCCACCATTTTTGTCATGTGTAAAAAAAACTTCACCACACCCCTGGTGAAATGTTGGGAGATAGACCACTGTTCCATCGAGTGATTAAAGAGAATTTCCAGCAATGGGACAAAAATGAGCAACAGCCTCAAGTATACTTTGTAAAACAAACCACTGATGCCAGGAGTCTTATTTTTCACAACCTTCGTCTTAGGAGAGGCCCCCAATGTCTCTAGGGAATGTTAGTTTAACTGTTCTACACAGTGATGGGTGAATAAAAATCGGGACCCTCCCAAAACAAAATTGTATTCCTTTTCTCAGCTTCCCAATGAGGAGCTCCTAGGTCTCATCACCAAGGTAGAAAGTGGTGATGGGATAGGAGAGGGTAAAGGGGAAATTGGTGGTGGATGAAGTATACGGATAGGTGAAGTGACTTTTTTGTGGGGTGTTGAGAGTTTGGGTGTGGAACAAAGTCATAGGAAAATAAATTTTGTCAGTAGCTTTTCTTTTTGGGGTGATAAAAAACGTATTTACCTGATGATGTTTTTTTTCTGGGGAAAGCATCTCCCTCCACTGGCTTGTCATCCATTTCCAAATTCTTCTTTAAAATTAATCATTTATCTTTTTTTTTTCTTTTGAATGAATGACTTGTAAGATCAGTGGAGCCTTTACTGTTTCAGCACAGCTGGCTTTTCCTTCAGTCTTTGAACTGGGATTTGGAGAGAAGCTGGTGGCTTTTTATTTTATTTATTTTTTTGGTGGTGGGGGGTACTGTTTGCCATTCTTCCTCCTCTGTTGCAGTTTCTAAAGTAGTTTAATCCATGTTTGCTTCCTGATTTTGGTTTTCTTTTTCATTCATTGGTAATGGATTGTGTGGTATTGTAGTGTGTTTGCTTTTTTCTTTTTGGGGCAAACTGCAGAAAGGTGACCATTTTCACCACATTGTCAACAAGCTGGTTTCCTTCCAGAAACAATGAGTGGTAATTTTATGCTGTTTAAAAGCATCCAATTTGGAACTGAATTAAATGATTTTTAGTCCATCATAAGGTGTTATGGTGAAACACACCTATTCTATAATGACTAGACTCTCCCATCTAATTTAAGTAGGAGTAGTAAGAGGAACAAGGGCCAGTTGATGTTGGACAATAGTAGTCGACAGTCGAATACAAAAGTAGTCAGTGACCTGGCAAGATTACACTGCGTAATACATATTATATCAAGTTCCTAATGTTTTGTACATTGAACCTATTAGGAACGAGTTTAGTACAAATACTAGCCTCCACTGTGAAAATAACTTCACAACATAAGGAGATATTGCTACTGGCCTATTTTCTCTTCTGGTATCCCTTCTACCAGCTCCTTGTATTATATTAAAAATGTCCCTACCTGATGACCAGTAATGAAACAGGGCACTTCGTAAGCTATGATACATGTTCTTCTTTGTCCTAAATATTCAAATCTAAAGATGGACTCTAGTCTGCAGGTCTTTCCTGGTTAAAGCAATACATTCTTCCGAGCTTGACAGTAATAATTCCCACATCCAGAAATCCTTCCCTTTCACTATTTGCTGTAATTTTATGCGGAAGTCTATTAAGCTCTTTATGATGTATTCCTCTTTGGATTTAATGTCGCACACAAAAAAATAAAGTAATATAAGTTCAATATATTCACTAGGCAAACCAAATTCACACTTCTTGTCTGGATCTCCAATATGTTGCTCATCGTCATGACCAAAAAACTCAATATTTATTATTGTAAAATTACAATAAATGTGGCACATAGCCAAAACGGGTGGGTGGATAGCTAAACACTTTCACAACTCAATCACTTATTAACAATTTGCTCATTAACCACAAGAACTCATCCATCCCCTCACAATCCTCCAAACACCACAATACCACATATTCGCAGGGAAACATATGCGATAAAAATTTAATATATATAATACAAAAATAACTTCAAAAATCCAAAGATATGAAAATGAAAGGAGAAGTGGATGAATAACCCAGATAATAAACTAAAATTTAAACAAAATATTAAAAGTAAAATAAACAGATGTTAGTAAGACCTGTCCACCCCACAAAAAGTCAGAGTGGCTACTGTATTCCGCAAAATGGCGAAATCAAGTAGCACACTTGCTAAGGAAGTGGGAGCGAATAAAATGAATAATGGAATGGGAAAATCAAAGACTGACCCAGTCAAGGTGAAAAATGGTGCCAAAACCAAACTAGAGTGGTTGGGAAACTTGACTTAGATCATAACAAAAGAGAAAGCTGGGAACAGGCTAGTAACACATTCATTCACATTAACAAAAGAAGTCTAACTTAACCAGGGGTGGGGTGTTCACAGGAAACTGTCTCATTGTATTATAAGGAACTTAAAAAAAGAAAATCAAGACTGCCCCCATTCATGCAAACTAGACTTGCTACTTTTACCCACCTTTCACTAAAATCTGTCAATATCAAGCACTTTCTATCAGATCTGATCTTCATCTTGAGCTAATGCTCAAAGAATCTAATCAGATGCTGATAAGAATAATGCTCATGTTGCAAGATTCCCTCCTGTTGCATCATCAATGTCAGAAATACTATCCGTTTCTTCCCAGAATACGTGTGTGAAAATGTGTCGCTGGCGCATACAAGATCAATGGGCACAAGCTGAATAGAAGCGATACAAGCCGTTAACTCGCTGACATGGTCCCAAAAAGGGTGTATCTCAGGACAATAGCAGAAAGCATGGGCAGTCATTTCTTCTAAACTAAGGTCACACCAATGACAGTCAGGCAAATCCTCTCCGCCCTGCCCCAAGGCCATGTAATTAAGAGGTAACAAGTTCTGAATCAATTGCCAATCAAAAACTCTGGGTTAGTGAGGTAGTTTGCTGCTGGTGCCCAAGACCAAAACAAGCATGACTTGGCCACTGACAAGCCAAACTGATCACGTAGAGGGTCCTTTGTCGTGACCTCCACTAATAAATGACACAAGTGCCTCTGAGGCCGAGAAAGATCAGTGGACCAAGGAATGGCCCACAAGCCTGATGACACTTAAGTAAGAATTTTGATTGATTTCATGGCCTACGTTAGTGCTCAGCCTGCAAAATAGTTTGGAGTGATAGTAAGGCAAGGGAAGGCATCCCTAACACTCCTCTCCAAAATTGAATTCTCTGTCAACACATGGCATAGGAAAGCCAACTGCAAGGCGTGTCTATGACACGCCATGCCTGGCATTCCCAGCACACCCTGACATGGACATTTGATGCAGACTTCTCTGTTGACCAGATGCTTGCGTTCACTCTACAAAAGGGTGAACAAAAAGCACTCGATCATCTTCCTCCAGTCCTTACAGAGAGGGAGTACTGACAACTGTTAAAGGATGATGGGAAAGATGTATGTAATACACCATTGAAGCCAAGTTGTGACCAATTCTTCTCCAGCTGGAGATTTGGCACGAACAACACTCCAAGAATGCTGATAGGTCTGTCAGTCCAACTGAAGGGCCCCAGGAGAGCAATGCCCTTCCAGGCACCTAACGGCAAGCCAGAAGACTTGTCACAGTTAATTTTGGCCCCTGTCACCTTCTTGTACCATTCAAGCACCTTCTGTACCACCTCTATGTCACCAGCATATGCAGATACCCTGGCTCGAGCCTCACCAGTGACAGCAATTCAATGTGAGGCCAGACTGCACGCCCTGTCCCTTAGCTGGCAAAGGAGAGACTCCAAAGCCAATGCATAAAGTAGGGTCGACAGCAGGCAACCGTGATGAACCGACTGAGACAGCGCAAAAACGCCCAGTCATTTTCCATTCACCTGTACCACAGCACTGGAAGAGCGATACAGCAGGCTGATCCATTTGCAGAAGTTGGCTTTGATCCAGCGGTTGTTGAACATCACCGTCAAAACCGGTACAAAGATGTGTGACAGCATCAAGTACAATTCATAGGGTAGATCATCGAGTCCTAGAGACTTGTCACTGCTGACCCTCTTCAATGCCAAGTGAACTTTGCCCTATGTGATCTCACGCTCACAGCTAGCTGCTTTAGTCGGCTCAGGCCAAGGAAAATCAGCTAAATAGCTGAGAAGCTCCTTACTGTGAAGACTAGCTTCCTTGGTAAAGCAGTTCTTGAAATGCCACTAAAACGTATAGTATGTCTCTCCAGGGTCTTGACCTCTCAAATACATCGATTGCTACATTGACGAATCTCTTCCTTGCGTAAGTCAGCACCCATGTTCACGGCTTGACCAGACACCTTGTTTAGCCTATGCCTAATTACCTGACCCTGGTACCATTTGCTAACCAAGTGTCTTCACCTTGTTAGCCTTAGCTAGGGCAAATCAACAGCTATAGTCAGCGATGAAAGACCTAATGCTATTCTTAAGCTTCTTCCACCACCTATTCTCAATAGCCGCCCACACTAACACCTGCTGCACTGTTCTAATTAGCTGTTGCCAGAAGTCTAGCGTGTCCAAAAACGACACATTGAACTTTCAGTGTCCAGCCAATCTAGGCCTACCATTTAATGCTACTCAGGCACAAACGAGTTTGTGGTTCATGTAGCATAACCAGTAGAATATGGGACAATCTAGCAAATCAAGATCAACCCTTCTCACTAACATTCTATCTAGATATCTAACTATCTGGGAAGATGGCCAACTATGATCCCACATCTACATCTTCCCCACAGGGTGATCTACCCAGTATCTATCAATGAAACCAAAATTGTTGATCAGATCAACCATGTTACGATCACCCAGCCTCCTGCTAGCTTCCCACCCCTATCTAGCTTGGGGTTCAGGTCGGCATTCCAATCCTCCCATTAAGACTAAGCTTGAAGAACACACCAGGAATGGCCCCAACTGATGGAAAAACGAGACATGCTCGTCCTGGTCGTTGGGTGCATAAATCACAATAATCCGAAATGACCTACTGTTCCCGGCAATATTGGTCACGATCAAACAGCCCCCCCCACACTAACATGGACAAGGTCCACCCTCACACCCAGGGTACATTTAACCAACAAAAAAATACCTCTGGCCTGCTGGTCTCTGTATGCTGAATAGACAACTAAGTCATTAGACAACACACAAGCATCAACATCACAAACAAAGTGATTACAGCCACATCCACCCTGAAGAACAAGAGATCAAGAAGCAGGCAGGCAGCCTTACTCTGATCTCTCAGGCCACTCACATTCAAGCTGGCTAGCTTGATAGACATTCTTTAAGTTGGAGTCCTTAAGCACATACTGGCCAAAAATCTGTGGGTGTCAGGACCCCAACGGTCTGTTTTAGACTATCAGTGCCAATGTCAGATGTAATTCACCTGTCCAAGACAATGCCGCTGACGCCCATCAGATAGGTTAGTTTTAGAGCCCTGTATAAGGAGGGGTGAAGAATTATTGGGACCCTCCTTGCACAGAGCTGTGCGATCTTCTTCAGTTCCTTTAACTCTATTTGAGCCATTCTCAACTTAGGGTAAGCATCTTTGGCCCCTAACAGATTATCCAACACTTTCAAGTTCAATGTTATCAACCTGGGGGCATTCAGAAAGTCCTCAGGATCTTCTATCAATTTTCCATCTACCACGGACATTTTGAAGAATGGCCTCAAGGAGGTCTTCCTCTGTGAAGAAATCTCCAGAGTCTGTCTATCTCACACAATTTCTTATTCCTGTAGTAGAGTTCCCAGTTTTTTCTTTTATCTTTTTCTTTCTTTTTTCCTCTTCAGCATTGGGAGCTGGTGATGTGGAAGAAGTGAGAGAGGGGTTTGATGGAGCTCTAATTGAAGATGAAGAAGGGTTTCTTACCTTGACACAGGACTGCTCTTTTGCAAACAAAGCAAGGGTAGATTGGGTCTTTGGCAGCTACCAGGGCCTTCTCTGCTTTTTGTCCTTTTTTTTAGAGGTGTCCTCTTCTTCCTTTTCCTCCCTCCTTCACTTCAGCAACGCAGAGTGTAGTGGGGGCATTTTTTTGCACTCCATTGCTTCCACCGGTTTCTGTTTTTTTTTTTTAACTTTTTTTTTTTTGGTGACTTTTTCTTTTAACTATTTCCCTGAGGAAGGGGCATGCCGCCTTCCCCCCCTTCTCACCACCTTCATCCCCTCGTTTGCTGTGGACTTGCTTTTTTTGCTTCCACAACTATTTCCTTCTGTTCTGTCAGTTTCTCTTTCCCTGATGCTACAGACGTTTCTGGTGTTGGCTGCAGATGCCTTGTTGGGCACAGTTTGGCCAGATGTCCGGCCGCCCTGCACATCCAAAAGTGAGGCCTTCTCCCTTCTACAACCATGAACAATTTTCTTCCATAACAGAACATCCAGTATATGTTGGAATCCTGTTAATTCAGACCACTTGCAACAAGCAGTCCTCGGTTGGTACACCCACCTTGCTCACAGCACACTCCACATCATCAACAGCACCAAACTTTGCAAAAAATGCTCCAACATGGTCTCCTGAGATACTCATGGCATGCCCTGAATTCCAATCCTAGTTTGTCGTTTGCCCATATATTCGGTTTGCAGTTTAACCTGTTCAGTTGTGAACATGCTGCCTGCTAGAGCCTTAGCTTCCTCTTCTGAAGCCAACAGAACATCCTACATAGAGCAGGAGCGTTTCACCAAAATTTTGGGAATGATTTGAAGGCTTTTGAGAGCCTCCTTCATTATCTTTCTACTGGTTCCAATAAACTTCCTAGTCTTGGTATCAGTTGCAATCAGGGAAATTGTTCTTGCCGATACCACACCCAAAGCCTTCAGGATAGAGACAAGCTCATTATTCTTGTTCTTAAATTTCTCCTTCATCTAATCATCATAAGAAGTGCCTTTCTTTTCCATCTTCTTATTTCACACAGTCAGTGTTGGTTACACTGCTGGTTCAAGATTCTGTTGGGGAGACTTCTCCATGACAGTCCCACCACAGCAAGAAAACAACAAATGAAAGTTCAACAAGTACAATAATATAATATAAAGGAAAAGCTGATGTATAACAAACAAAAACACTCACTCGTACAAGGACACAAACAGCCCTCACTCAAACTAACAGCAATTCACATTTGAACTCAATCCCACCTTAAATGAGCATACCATGTTTTATACATGCAACCCAGCCACCACTCAGCCAATGAACACTCAGAACTAACCAATAAAAATGGTTACAAGCAACACCGCCACCCCTGTCAGGACAAAGTGCTGTCCGATTCACCATCCCTCTGAAGCTCAATTCGCTGTCTCCACATTCCCTTGCAAAACATACACTTGACTCTGCCCCTTTTGGGTTGCTGAGGTAAGTCACTTCTACATTTAATTATCTTTAGTTTGTTGTCAATGACAAAACAGAAATTATTCTTTTTTTAACGGCTTTTAAGTCTGGAGGATTAATAACAAGTCCTTCCGGTGTGACTACATGGACATATTCCCTAGCCTGTTGGGCAAATTCCTCAACATCCACCACAAAGTGAGGAGGTGACTTCCATGTGAAAGGGATGGCAGCAGCTGTGCCCTCACCAGTGTTGCCATTCTTCACTTCATTCTCAAATGTTGAAGTTGTTGAAGCTGTTGACTAAGTCTTCTTCTCTTATACTGAGGTAGCAAAAAGAACTTTCACAGCTTCTGCTATGTCCTCCTCATCCATTGTGGACAAGGTTGGATTAGTAAAAAAAAACCCCACATTCACACCGAAGTCAGCAGCCAGTCAGAACCCAGAAAATAGGCTTGCCCAAGTTGCAGAATGGAACACTCCAGTCTGTTATATAAACCATTCACCAACTAATCAAAGTGGCTGTAAAGTCTATATACATACAGTAAATAACGGATCTGTTTGTCCAACCAAACTTTACAATCTATACATTTGGGTGTGTGCCCAAGTGGTTTAAATGTCCAGAGTATGAGACTCAGGTTTGAATCACAACATGACTGATTTGTCAGAAAGGTAAGAGGTGTGCTTGGATACAATTAGCTAGACATAAAAATGTTTGTCCATGCATACATATATATTTTTCATTATTATTGGTGTTATTTGTCATCTATACATTTGGGTGCATAGCAGAGTGGTTTGAATATTCTAACTATGTGATCCGGGTTTGAATCTCAACATGATTTTTTTTGTCTGGAAGTTGACAGGTCTGTCCAGATACAAACATGTCTATTCATACATATATATTTTGCAGCAATTACTGGATTTCTTTTAATCAGGCACCATTTTTATTTCTAAAAACTGATTTTGTATCTTTTTTGATAAATCTGAATTAAAAATTTTAAGAGTATTTTTACAATTTTTCTTTCTTTCATGGCAGCTCAAATTTACATTTTCCAAATGTGTAAAACACATCACTTTTTATTAATAACATTTGAACTAAATGGCTACAAATTAAATTTTTCTCATGAATTGGCAAAATTTCTGATTGATTGATATTTTAAATGAAAATAAAAATAATCACAATGTCACAACAATTTTATGAGAAATATTTACTTTAATTATTACTTGATCTAATTGCACAAAAAAATTGCCAAATTTGTTTTATGAAATAGAATGTTTTATAAGATTGGTAATTCATTTCAGACAGTGATAAAAATTAATGTTCACAGCTCTAGACTCTACAGCTTCCATTTAGACCAATCATTACTTTTAAAAAGTTAATCCTGTAAAAGATTATTACATAAAATGTTCATTATAACCAAAAGTAAAAGAAATCAAATATATTTACTATTTCATGGACTCAGTTTTTTTTTTTGTGTGGAAGTGATTATGAGTTTTAAAGAAATAAAATTAGGTTCCAATAAACATTTATGAAAAAAGGGGGTACAAAATCTAATAAAAACAACCAAAACACAATAAAAACAAAATTTATTGTCAAAATCATTTTGTTATTATTAAGGAAAAAGATAAATATATCAATTTTCCTTAAAATCAGAAAATTATATTTTACTTTTAAATGATTTTTTAATATGGTGCATTGACTGATTTGTCAATATGTAAATATAATTTCCAAATTTTTTTTTAATAATTAAATCTAATGTGAAGATACAATTATGATTTTTTCCTTATTCAAAGACATCTTAAAAGATCACATTTATCAATAGTAAACAGAAAATTGCACTGAAATATTACAACTAAATTTTACAATATTAATATTTTAAATCCTGTTTTATTAAGATAAGCAATGACCAAGTTGCAAGAAAAATCATTTTTTTCAAGATTTTCGACTTTGATATTGCAACAGATTTTACATAAATAAAATTTTCAAAGATTTTTCTTCATAAAACTGTAAAAGAAATATTTGTCTTTAACCATGAAAATCAAAATACCAGGTTTTTTAATAAAATAAGCTCTTCTGTCAATGATTTTTTCATTAATAAGTAACTTCAAAAAATTGTGTTTA
This sequence comes from Ascarosepion bandense, assembly GCA_037127315.1. Classification (NCBI taxonomy): domain Eukaryota; kingdom Metazoa; phylum Mollusca; class Cephalopoda; order Sepiida; family Sepiidae; genus Ascarosepion; species Ascarosepion bandense. The sequence continues at coordinate 2,564,262 of JBBBDQ010001776.1, forward strand.
ATTCTCATACTTCCATGAATTTTGTTGCATTTTTTTATGTTTATTTGCTTTCACTTCAGAAAAACAAATTCATTTGGTGGCACCTTGTATGCAGTGATGGTGGTGTTAAGAAGAGAAACCATTCCATTGCAACATCTGTGGAGTGAGGTTTTTTCTTAAAATCACCAGTGACATATGTTAATACACACTGGAGAGAAAAGTTTCCACTGAGAAATCTGTGGATTTAAATTTTCCATACACAGGTGAGACTATGTAAAATCTGTGGATGTAAGTTTTCCCAAAATTAATCACTAAAAACACATATGATAAACCACATTGAACAAAAGTCATTCCACTGAAGTCTGTATAGTATTTATTTTTTCATTGACAAACCTCACTCCAAGAACATATGTTAACACTGTGTCTATTGTGAAATATTGTTTATAATTTTTTCATGAAATTCCCATCTCAAATAAGACATGTCTGCATTAATTGAGGTCACTGAAGTTGATATGAACAATTGAAAAATGAATGATACAGATGTGTGTGTGTGTGTTATTATCTGTAAGAACTTTAATGCAATCTGCTATTCAACACAATTTATCTGTCTGCCAAATGGACATAAAACCATGTAATTAACTGCCTTGATTGTCTATGAGGTGCATTTATAACAGCCAGGAAGCTATCTTACTAAAAACTGACATTATAGGAATTTAAAGAAAGTGGGGAAATTACAATATTATTCAACACCAATATTTAAATATCCAGGCTTTGTCCTGCCCTTTATCAGACTCTTGTATTTACATGGAGAATATTTCAAATGAAAGGCTCATTATGGTTATTTGTGTTGATAATATCCTCCTTGCTACAAATTGTAATTCTGTATTAATCAATGTAAAAAGATGTTTAAATGAACAATTCAAAATGACTGATCTCACACTGCTTTCTTTCTGTAAAGGTATACAATTCACATTAAAAAGAAAAACTTGATCTAAATGAGCCATCTACTTTATATAAAAAAAAAGATTCTAAGCAACTTCAGAATATAAAATGGCAAACCCCAACCAACTCCTTGTGAAATAGAAATCTATATAGTGGATGAAAGCAATGCTTTTGGTATGCAGTCGAAATTTGTCGAGTCCTGTTATGTGCAAATTTCACACAGACCCAAATCACTGTGAGACATTGCCGGGCTGTATGTTCTCCTTTCTTATAATATATCCAAAGTTTTCAATCTGGTTATTAACAAACTTCTATTTGTCTTTGTTTAGCCTTATTCACTTGATAACTTTCTTCAGTTGTTCATGATCCGACTTTGTTTTTCCATAAACTAAGATATAATATATAATAGTTTCTACTTCATCAAAATCTACTCCTAGCTTTGCCATCAATGCTGAAATATTTTAGATGCCAGAGATATTAAAATTGGAAAATGTTTAAAATAATATCACCCAAAAAGATATAAAAATGTTTTTCATAGACAACTTTCTTTCCTCAATGAAATTTGGCATAAACCGTTTGTAGCATTTAATTAAGAAAAACTGTCATTTCACTCAATTTGGGTGCTATATTGCCTAGTTTAGGTGGCATTTAGTGTTCCTGTTTGAGCGCAGGAATAACTCTATTCAAGTCATCACATAAACGCACAGGGAGGGACATTTTTGTTACTGGGACTATTGGCACACACCACTCTGTAGATTCAATGACCTTTCCGATACTAAGATCACCTTCTAATCATTCAAGTTCAGCTTTTACCATATGTAAAATTGGAAACATTATTTACCATTAAAATGCAATACAGCTTGACATCATTTTAAAATAAATTGTTCTAGAAAATGTTCCTGGGGTAAGTCTATATTTTTCAAGTTATTTATCTCAACGTTGTTTAACAAGAAAACTTCCAAAGAAACCCTGACAGATAACTAGAGTGTAAGTACCTCCATTCATTTCTGATACCTAAGTTTTAAAGTAAATTAAAAAAATATATACTTTCATTTTAGCTTTAATTCAAAAGTTATCATTTTGTTGTTCATTTTGACAGGTTTGTAAACAACAGCTAATGATTGGTTTTAAAAATCTTGCAAAAATAAAATATACATCTGTGACATTATTTTTTTGAAAATTAGAAAAGTTAAATTAATATAATGAGAGACATGTATTGCTTGTTTATAGCATAAAATTTAGAATAAAAGTATTTCTTAATCATGGAGCTCTTACCTTTCTGATCTGAAAAGTGATTGATGACAGCCAGATGTTGTGACAAGCTAAGTACAGTTTGCAAAAAGTATAACTCACGCAGATGTTTTCTATAATACCTTTATTCAAAATAAATCTTATTAAGTCCTATATACATTTTCAGTTGGGTGGAAGTAAACAAATTTTTCACTCCTGCCCCAATGTTGCAGGAGCGAATATTGTTGCAGTAGGTCTTAGTCCAGACTGTTACATCCCTCTCTGTGCGATTGAAATTTTAAAGTGGGGTGCGTGATGTTGATTTTGTGTATGTGTGCATGCATACATTTGTGTATCCTTTTTCTTGTCTGTTAATTTATTTTTCTTTTATATTTTTTGTTAAGTTTCTATTATATCATAATATCTATATATTGGCTGTATAGGTGTTGTTTCCTCTGTTGATATGTATTCCTTGTAGCCTAGCAGTGTTCTCATACATCTTCCTGGTGAGGTTTCATTCTTGACATGGTCTTCATGTAGTCTTATTTTTATTGTGTGTTATCATACTGTCATCTGTCACTTTAGATAATAGTATGATAACACTGATAAAAGGACTACCTTGATTAAGAAATATTCTTATAGTACATTTCAGACAGTAAGAAGTAATAATTGTTTCAAATAAGATTAAGTTAACTTTAAATTTGTTAATTTTACTAAAATAACATGTCAGCAAGTTATATTTTATTTTTCAAAATTTTTCAAACCAAGAATTGGCTTCTGTTTACAGAATGTGTTGAGTGATCAAAAATAGCCAAAAAAGTGAAATTTTTTTTTTAAATATAAAAATATTAGATTCCAATCAATATAATTTTGGTTTGAAATACACCAGAGTGTTTTGCTTACTAGAATTAATAAATTTAATCTTTCATCTTTCAATTAAAGCTAAATTGAAAATTTCAAGAAAGATTTTTTATTTATTAAAATATTTTTAAAACATAGGTATTAAAAATTTTAAAAGCTAAAATCAAAAATTATTTTTTTAATAACATTTTTTAACGTTTTGAATTCTTTCTAACGTGTTCAAGATTTTTAGTAAGTATCTTTTTTATCAGTGGGTGAGCAAATTTTCCTAACTGGTATACTTTATTATGGAACTTTGTTTTCTAGGGAAAAAACACATTAATTTGGAAATTCTTGTAAAAATCAAATAATTGTTGGATTTTAATGAAATTTTGAGGACTTATTCACAACTGAATGTAATTATTATTTTTAAAAAAATTTTGGTAAAAATATTTTTTATGTCTGTTAAATGCCACCTCCACATAATTTCATGAAATTTCTAGTAAGTCAATACCAATGTGAAATTTTGTTTCATTAGCTAAACACAAGACTGATTTTTTCTTTTTAAGCAGTTAATCTTTTCCAAAAATCAGCTCTAATTAGTAAAATAGAAATGCAATAAAACATTGATAATATTCTATTAGATAAGCTTTTAATTGTTTTTAAAATAATATATATTAACAACATTATAGTCTAAAGATAAGAAAAATGAATTTTTACAAGAAATGTTTTCATTTTTTTCTTTTGTAATTATAACAATCTATAAAGTTTCAATACCTTTTTTAAAAAAATTTCAAAGTCATAATGCCATTAGGTTATTAAGTTAAAACTATATTTACTAATCGAAAATTGAAATGCTTCATACAAATCTTCACACAATTATAAAAAATAATAAAAACAATATTTTATTTTTTTCCTCTTAATAATAACAAACATTTTGATGATAGAATTTTGTTTTTATTAAGTTTGGGATCTTTTTATCATGCAGTATTGTTTGTTAGTGAAAGAATGGAGGTATCTATATTAATATAATAAAAAAGTATGAAATTAATTTAAATTTTTTAAAGATTTAGGCACTTAATAAAAAAAAATTATATTTATATAAAGAAAAAGGAAAGATACAAAAGAAGAAGAATGTTACATGATTCGAGCCCAGACACCATGTAACCGATACCAATATCTGTCTACAATTCACTTCCTACTTAAATTTAAAATTTCTCTTTCTTAGCCATTTTCATTGGCTCTTTTCTCACTGATTTTCCTTTTTACTTTCTATTTCCTCTGTATCTTTCCCTTCTGCTTTTTTTTTCCCTTTTTTTCTCAAATTATTTTCTCATCTTTTCTATCATCTTTTCTATCATCTTTCTTTTTTCCCATGTTTTTTAATATCTTTTTATCTTGTACAAAAAGATTTCCAAAAATATAAGGAAGTGGTGTGTTTTAAATTATTTTCAATAAAACGTTTATCACCATCATTATTAACTACTTGATGAGACATTGTTCTTTCAATATCAAAACAAAATGTACAATTTTGTAGTAGTTTGTACATGTTCTAAAGTAATAATTAATAATATATATCTCATTTAGTTATGAATTAGAGCACTCTGGCTATTGGGTGTGTATAATGATAATATACACACTAAAACATCTGCCTCCTTCTACTGAGTGCTCATAGCCCAGAGGTAGAATCGCCGACTGACGCCAATTCGGTCGGGTTTCAATCCTGGGTTAAAAGCAATCGGAGTCCAACTGTACTTATGAGCTATGATACAGCGAAACAGATCTGTCTGTGGATGACTATATATATATATTATATATATATATATATATATATATATAATTACTTTCCCCACACTTTTCTCCCTCCATGCATTTTCTCACTTCTTCCACTTTGTTAAGTCCAGACGTCGTGTGACCCTTATGTGTATCTATTTATATTTTACCTCTTACCCAAATTTGGGTTTATTTCTCTCTGAGCTATTATCATTGGTTCTCTTCTCTTAGCTCTTTCTTTCTCTCCTGTTTTCCTCTTTGCTTTTTATTTCTCCTGTACCCACTTTTTTATTTTCTCTGTGCTACTTTTATTTCCTGTATTCCGCTCTTTATTTCTTCTGTATCTCTGTTTTCTTTTTCTTTTTCCTTTTTTTGTTTTCTCTTTTTTGATTCCCCATCTTTTCTATTCTCTTTACCTCATACAAAAATTTTCAAAAAATAAAGGGTGAGATTTTTAATTTTTCTTTTCAAAAATAGCATTTATTACAATCATTATTAACTACCTGATGAGACATTGTTTTTTCAATGTCAAAACAAAATGTTCACTTTTGTAGTAAATTGTACATGTTCTAAACTATAATTTATGATAAATATTCATAGCTCTATTTCCAAATTGAGCTCTGTTTTAAATTAATGTTTTGAACATTAATATTTTTTTCATTCTTTATTCACTGGGATATATATATATATATATATATATATATATATGTGATGCTGCGTATTGTCGGAGCCTTTGTGGCCTGTTGTCACTTGTGTCAGGATTGATCCTGGTTTGAAAACAAGCCGTCAGCTCAGTCATTGGTTGTTGATACAGCAGCTGGTCCTTGGGTTGACCTCTTCAACTGTAACTCTCTCTTGCCCATGTTGTGATTTTGATCTTAAGAGAGTTCAGCTGAATTCTCACTGGGGTATCTTCTCCAAGGTAAACCAAGTTTGATACGCATGCACAATTGTGGAAATAAAAACAGCACCAATTTTAGAAATTAATGACACCTGCATAAACTGTAGATAGTCTTTATATACAAAAAATATAAGAGAAAAATAATTACAAATCGTCTTCTTCCCAAACCTTGTTTCTATTAATTGGTGACAGAACGAAAGTTTTGACCAGTTTTTCTAAGTCGGTGTAGACTTGATAATCAGGTAACTGGTAAATTCAAACTTTACTCTTTGTACTTTGAAAAATGTTCCTCAACGTTTTTCTTCTTATTATTATCATCAGTTTTGCATAAGGTTTTCGTTGGGGTTTTTCTCTTCCTCAGCAGATAACATTGGTTATTATTATTTCAAACTTTGTCTGCAAATTTACTTCACCTCTGGTCGGAGCTCTAAGGTTGGCAATAAATGGCGTGACAACTGACTTTGTTTCACTCTTTACCGGAATCTCATGGGAACTGTGGGTGTCGGCAACAGCAATGGTAACTCAAACTTACTTCATCCCGTGCAGTACTTGAACTCTCTGACTTTAACTCTGTGGTTGGCAGCAGACTTTGGGAACTCTAAGGTTGGCGCCCAATAGCGTGGCAACTAACTTCACCTCTCTACATCTACGGCCAGGAACTGGAACTGTCTTTGGCCACTCGAGACACTTGTATTTATGTTTGTCCCTTTTTACTGAGGTGGTGAGGACACATAACAGTAATTATGCAAATATCCTAACCTTTAACCAGTCTTTGTTTCACACATCCAATCATGGACTGTTCTCCTCTTACTTTTGGCGAAGTTATTACATGACGTCAACTTCTTTGTCGTCTTCTATTTCTCTCATCCACTCATGGACTGTTCCTCACCTTTGCTTGGACAGAGTTATTACATCAACTTCTCTCAGGGAAATTCTAAGTAGTCATTTTCCTGTAATTAATAATTGTTGTTTTCCTTCTGTCAACAAATCAACTTAACCTTTGCTCTAGACCACATTCCCAATCTGGGGAATTATAAATAAAAATTCCTTTCTTTTCACTTTGTTTATAGTTTGCAATAAGGCAAGCCTGACATGTTCACCTCTTTACCATGTAGGTGTGTATCGGCTTGTATCTTGCTGGGAATAAAGAAAATAAAATTTTCTTTCCAGTTGTTTTTTCACCACGGATAGTGTATTCTAACACGCTGGTTCTGACACTTGATTACTAATTATATTGGCCATATTTCGCCAATGATTTAGGAAAACAAAAAAATATGATTTTTTCTTCAATTGTTCTTTTTTGCCATGGATAGCATCCTGTAGTACATCTCTCAACATGGTTGATTTACACCTGACTTCTCAGCTGCGTTTTCGCAGGAGATATGGTTTAATTACATTTCGCTGAGGATTTAGGAAAACAAAATTTTTCTCAATTGTGTATCGCTCACACGCAATGTTACTCCTTTTAACAGGGCTGCCTGACATCTGACCTTGCATAGCCCAGCTATTTTATCCTAGGTAAAATAATCATAATTGCAATCTTTATCTCATTCCTATATTTATCCAATTTGCAATCTTGGGAAAGCAAATTTCTTTCCAATATAAAAAACATTGTCTTTTCTTTTTCTTCATTCATACTGGAATAAACTACATGTTTTTTTAAATTATTTTCATCCGTAATAATTAAAAAAATAGTTCATTAACTCTTTTATTCATACCCCATGTTTTATATATATATATATATATATATATATATATATATATATATAATAAAAGGAGAAACTGCAAGTGTTCGTTTAGAAAATATATAGTGTGTTCTATCTTTTATTTTTTTATTTTCTATTCTGCTACATGTGTTTCTGGTTTTGTGATCATCTTAAGGCAGTGTTTGTCAGTCATCGTCTTGTTTGTGTGTGGTAGTAGTTCAGATCTTATACTTGTGAGGGAATCTCTTTACATTTTAAGGGGTAATAAAATGATTTGGGATGGATTGAATATCGGATAGAGGAAGGTTTTGTTTTTATTTGTTTTTTTAATTTGGATTTATTTTTTACTAATGAATCATCTATAATATTTCCATTATTATTAAATGTTTCTTTTAGTCTGAGTTTGCATTCAAATTCTCTGAGGTCTTTTTTTAGGACTTAAAGTTTATATTGCATAAAAATGACCTGAGAGAATATGAACACAAACTCAGACTAAAAGAAACATTTAAAAATAACAGAAACATTATAGATGATTCATTAATAAAAAATAAATTCAATTTTTTCCCGAATAAAAACAATAATACAAACAAGCTAAACATATTTTTTGAAAACCTTTGGAACCTAGATTTACTAAAAAAATCCAAACCATTCAACAGCCTTGCACACAAACAAAAACTAGACTTAGAAAACATCTGGAAAAATAACAACATAACTATATAGGAGGCAGATAAAGGCAACGCTATAGTAATCATGGACAAAAAAAGTATTATAAAACAAAAATTCTAGAAACAGTAGGAGATAAGAACAACTATCAATTAATCGACACCAACATAGACAAAAATATATAAAAAATTAACAAATACTGCACAACATACAAGAAGATATTAACAAAAGAAAAAGATTTCCTATTAAATTTCATACCGAACCTAGCAATTGTTACAGACTACCAAAAGTTCACAAATCAAGTGAATTAAAAACAGCTACCCAGACACAAAAATCTGAATACATTCACAGTAGCAGGACCAGCCTGTCCAACTAGTAGGCTCAGTGACTTAAGACATAATACTACAACCATTCACAAAGCAAATTAAAAGCTACATTAGAGATTATATTCATTTTCTTAGTTCCATACCATAAAAAGTAGATCCAGGAACATCAGTAGCCTATATAACAACATACCCCATGAGTTAGGTAAACAGGCAATTTCATTCTGGATTGAAAAACATCCAAAAATGCTACACCCCAGATTTACCAAGAAATTCATTGATAGTATAAACCTAATTCTTAACAATAACACCTTTGAATTTGACAACAAAAGCTACATCCAAACCCAATGGGAACAAAAACAGCATTAACATATGCCACCCTAACAGCTTACCTAGAGGAAAACCTATATGAAAGGATAAAACAAATTTCTGGGGATAATATGAAAACCCACCTCATTATATCTAGGAAACGATACTTAGATGATTGCTTCTTTTTTGGAAATCTTCATGGGGCGATATTAAACAATAACCCAAGAATATAATTTCCATGAATTACCGTTTTTTAAACATACTCATTAGAAATAAGGACCACATAATCACAGATATCTACCACAAACCTACATACACCCAACAATATCATTTTAAAAGCCATCATCCCAAAAGCTGCCTAAAATCTATCCTTTATTTTCTAGCACATAGAGTTTACACTATAGTGGCAGACAAACACCTCCGAAAAACCCGCCTAGAAAAACTGCAAAACTCTAAAAAAAACAAGGCTACTCCATAACACTTATAAACAAAGGTTTTGAACTAGCAGAAAAAATACTTCTAGATGAAATATGAAACCCAAAGAAATACAACATTGAGTAGACTCTAGCATATGTCTCAACATAAAATGAAAACAACCCAGAATTATTCACAGAAATTTAAAAAAAATTTCAATCTACTAAACAAAAATGAAAGAATAAAAACGTATTAAAAACGACCAAAATAATTAAGAGCAAATGCCAACCAAAATACCTGAAACATATTAACGTTATCGAAATTTAGCCAACACAATACAGAGGGTTACAAAATGTAACAATAAAAGATGTGGGGTTTGTGATATCATTATAGAAGGAAACACCTACACTTTTGAAAACCCAATGACATTCACAATAAATAAAAATTTGAACTGCAACTCCTAAAATGTGGTATACACACTCAATGTAACAAATGCACAAAATGTAATAAATCTTACATAGGAATCAGCTATGCACTAAATAACAGAGTATCCCTTCACAGAAGCAACATCAAACTTTCAAACAACAGAAAAAATTTTGTATCACAACACATTTCCTAATGCAATCAAGGCAAATTTAAAATTATGCCATTATATCAAACAGATAATTACTCATACCTACAAATACAAGAAAAATATTTCATAAAAAAATTTAAATAAACACTTAATAGATCATAACCCCCGCCTACACACACACACACGCACACACACAGACACAATACATGCACAAACTGACCGGCAGACCGCATACGCTCACACATTTACGCGCACACACAAACTTATACACATACTAGCAAGAATGAATGCAGGAACACACATGAAACCCTACACAATATAGGAAGTGTATATGTATGTGTATATATGTGTGTGTGTGTGTCTATGCATATATAAATTAAAAAAACAAAGAAATAAAAACAAAACCTTCCTCTGTCCGATATTTAACTCATCCCAAATCATTTTATTACCCCTTAAAATGGAAAGAGATCCCCTCACAAGTATAAGATATGAACTACTACCACACACAAACAAGAAAATGACTGACAAACACTGCCTTAAGATGATCACAAAACCAGAAACACATGTAGCAGAATAGAAAATAAAAATTAGAACACACTATATATGCTTTCTATATTTTCTACATACTTGATAATGTCTTTGTTTTAATTATTTGCAATTTCTATAGCTGCAATAGGATGCTTTGACAAATAAAAAGCCTTAGACATACTTCACACAGTTTTTTTTTAAAGTGTTAAATACAAAAGGTGAAGGCAACTACAATGCTCACAACAACATTAGAATCTCATGGAGAACGTTTTTGGTGATCACAGTATGTACATATTTTTTTGTATAAATGAGATGTGGTGAAAGGATTTAATTTATGCTTGGGCCAGTGAATGTGACTAGTTAAGTTAAAGTTAGACCAATGATAACCAGCCTCCCCAATCACACATTTTGTCTTTTGCCGCACTTGTATTTTTTAATACAATATTCATTTATTCCTCATTTGGATTGGAACCAGCATGTGCTGCTTTCTTCTGTCTCTCTTGCTTTCAATATTGTACTGTGAGTGTCAAAATTTCCAAGCCCTCTTTCCTCATTGTGCACCCCTGATATTTCAACTTTCCCTTTTCTGATGCTACGTATAATTGTTCTTTTCACTTTTATTTTCTGTAAAATTTTGTCTTTGCTCATGTTTTTTATTATCATTTTCATTTGTAGTCAGTTTGTCATTAATACAAGGAAAACAGTTCACTTATATAAATGAAAAGCATTTTGATTTTTGAGGCTCATGAATCATCTCCCTTGAAATTCATTCTTCAGAAGAAGGAAAGTTAACTATGTGCGGGTCAGACAAATCATGATAGAACAGGTGTAAGTTAAATGTTGACTGCGTTTTATTGCTTTACCAGTAGGTTGCTGACTCATCACAAAATGCACATCATTTGGCAATGAAATTAGATTGCAAACTTTAATAAATCTCTGTAGAATTTATGTACTACCTAAATAGATGTTTTGTTTCTGTCATTAATTGTTTTTATATACCAAATATCAGGGAATAATCTAATATAAATAAATAAAATCTTCTGTAATTATTATTCAGTGAATGACTTGAATACTGAATAGGTTATTTTATTAGAAATCTTCATAGAGATTTGAGAGCAGCTCTTAAACCTGCAGAATATCACTATTCACACCTATGTATTAAAACAACATATGTGTTTTCATTCACGGTACACACCATGTTAGCAGACAGTGATTGGCTTATTTTAATTGATCATTCTGTGTGTACGTGTTAAATCCAGTTTTTTCGCACATCTAAGTACAGCTATATAAACAGGCTCCCACGTGTTGTTAGTCAATTAGGTCCTTGATTGCAGCCAGCGATTGTGGGGACATGCATTCATAGTCTTACCTAACTCAAACATACACATGCAGCCATGACCAATTGCAGGTAACAATCGGCAACACAACTTATTTCATACACATACATGTAAGCAAACACATTTTCCAATACAAACTCTAATGGGAACTCATTGGCAGGATGTTGTTACAAGAACAGTATGTACATTATTCTTTTCAGAACAAACTTTATTCCAAATCAACCTTTCTTCAAAGAACATTTGACTTTCTTGACAGTCTAAGGGAGAAAACTCTTTCTCCTACGTAACTATTGTAAACAGTAATTTCCATGTTTTTCTCGATCTATTGTATTAATTATTCTTGATACATGTTTATTCTGGTTATGCTGGAGTTGTTATCTTATTCCTTATGTCAATATAAATATTGTAATGAATACATTTATCCGTTACAAACCCCTATTTTGATACATTGTGTAATTTTCACAGTTTGCAATATCTAGTAATTAAAAAGAATTATGAAAATTTTTTCTTGAAACTTGCCTTTTTGCTTTAATTCGAAGAAAGTTAAAGGATCTGAATTTACAATACAGAGTAAGTAAAATACTTTGGCGTTGGTACTTGGACTCAATCGCCAAAAAAACAGCATAGCATGATGTTTAAAGGGCTCAAACTTAATAAGAACTAAGTTTTATCATCAAAAATCAAAATGTTTAAAGTTATGCTATTAGGAAAGATCAAATTTTGTTGTCATTATTTTTAAGAATTTTTTAATCCTTTCTAACAAGTTCGAAATTTCAATTAAAATTTCTTTGTTTTGTTTTCCGTCTATGATTCACGTTATGTTTACATAATGTGACTATTAAGCAAAACGTAATATTACACAAGAAGTCCTTCTTTGGCGCTGAAAGACACATTAACTTGAAAATCCTTGCAAAAATTCACTAATTGTCTGATTTTAATGAAACTTTCAGGACTTATTCACAAATGAATGAAATTATTTATACAATTATTATTTTTAGAAAATCTTGGTAAAAATATCATTTACATCTGTTACCTCCCACTTCAATTGCATAAAACTTCCAGGAACATCATCTATACCAATGTTTTTTTTATTAGTTAAATGCAGGACTCATTGGGGAATGTAAATCATGTAATTCTTTTTAATTACCAAACCATGAATAGTAAGATAAAAATGCATTTTAAAACTATGCTGTTTTGAATGGAGATAAAGTTTTAATTGAGTTTATAAATAATATAATTTTAGTATATCATTCTGAAGAAGAGAAAAGAATTTTGATATATAATGAATTTTTAAGAATTGTTTTAATTTTTTCTTTGCTAATTGAAGTTTCAAACATCTTTTTTAATTTTTTTCCTGTTACTCAATGTCTTTAATTATTAATTCATTAAAAGTAGACTTTATTTACAAATCAAAAATTCATAAGCCCAATACAAATCATTTAGAATTAGGATTTTTAAAATAATCTCTTTTTTTATTATGCTAAACAGCACATTTTCTTTTACTATAGAAACTTATAAGAAATTTATCATTAAAAGGTCACATGTTTTAAGGGGTTGTTCCCTTTAGAAAATGTTAAATTGGGTTATGGCAACATTTGGTTGGCATACTTCTAGATTGATTGATAACAGTTGCTGTCAATGTCTATTTGAAAGATCATTGAGTTAGACTTTTGTGATTAAGAAATACTTTTATTCTAAATTTCATGCCATAAACAAGTAATGGCAAGTAATATTGTTTCAAATCAGATTAATTTAACTTTAAGTTTAATTTTCCAGAAATAATGAGTGAGAGATGTATATTTTATTTTTGCAAGATTTTTAAAACCAAAAATTAACTTTTGTTTACAAATGTGTTGATTGCTCAAAAATTGGCCAAAAAATTGAAAATTAAAACAAAATCTCAAAATTTTAGATTCCAGTGAATATAATTTTTGTTTGAAATGAACCTGTGTATTATGATTAGTGGAAATAATAATAAATTTAATCATTTAGCTTTCAATTAAGCTAAAATTAAAGTTTCAAGAAAAAGTTTTTATTTTTAAAATTCAATTTAAAACTTAGGTATTGAAAATGGAGTGGAGGTACCTACTTTGGTATATTTAAAAATCAAATTTAATTGAATGAAATAAAGTTGTCTTTATTTTCAATAAAATCGATGATGTCCACCATTTTAGAGAAATTTGTGAACAAAAGTTAATTTCTCAGTTTAAAAATCTTGTAAAAATAAAATATACTTTTTTTTTTAGAAAATTTCAACTTTACTTAATCTAATTGTAAATAAACATAACCTCTTTTTTTACACTAAAAAACGTAGTAGAAAAAAAAGCATGTCTTAACCACTGTGACTTGTTTTTTGAGGTGTTAAATTGATGGATTGACAGCTTACCAGATGGGTGAACAGAAGTGGCAGTTTTATTGCATTTAAAGTGAATTAACTTATTTAAACACTCAGTAATGTTTAAAAATTAATAAATGTTTTCAGTAATGTAATATTGATTATTTTTTAAGTACTTTTGCTTTATAGTAGGTACCTACTCTAATTCGCTTACAAAACAGCATAGCATGATGGAAAAGAAAAGTTCCAAACTTGATAAAAACCAAATTTTGTCATCAAAACATTTGTTATTTTAAGAGGAAAGACCAAAATATTATTTTAACTATTTTTAATTCTTTCTTGCAACAAACTTTCAAACAACAGAAAAATTTTTGTATCACAACACATTTCCTAATGCAATCAAGGCAAATTTAAAATTATGCCATTATATCAAACAGATAATTACTCATACCTACAAATACAAGAAAAATATTTCATAAACAAATTTAAATAAACACTTAATAGATCATAACCCCCGCCTACACACGCACACACACACAGACACAATGCATGCACAAACCGACCAGCAGACCGCATACGCTCACACATTTACGCACACACACAAACTTATACACATACTAGCAAGAATGAATGCAATTTTGTTTTAATATCTTTTTGTGTTAGCAGTCAATGCAACATTAGTGTTTTTGCAGCTTCTTTTTAAGTGGAAAACATTGATTTGGAAATTCTTGTAAAAATCAAATAATTGTCAGATTTTAATGAAACTTATTCAGAAATTAATACTTTTTTTTTTTAAATTTGGTAAAAAAATTTTACAAATGTTATTCCTGATTTATTTAATTTCATGAAATTTCTAAAACAAATTTTTATTCTAATTTTTGTATCGATTAAAAGCAGGGCTCCTTGAAGAATGTAAGTCATCAATTTTATTTTTTTTAAACTACTACTCATTTCCTGAAAATCTGCTCTGAATTGTAAAATAGAAAATGCAATAAAACCATGACATTATTTAATTAGAAAATATTTTAATTGCTTTTATAAATTAGATTCATCAAACACCCTACTGTCTGAAGAAAACTTCCTTTTTTTTAAATGAATAATTAATTTTTGAAAAAATAACTTTCATTTTTTTAAAAAATTTCTGCATTACTTTGATTGCATGAGGTATAATTGTTAAGTGAAAACTATATTTACTAATCCAAAACTGAAAAGCTTAATACAAATCATCATACAGCAAAATTTTTAAAATAATTGAAATTTTTTTATGTATATGGAATATTATGTAATGTGCCCATTTTTGAGGGAATTTTTTAACCAGACAAAAAATTATCAAATTACCAAGTACTTCAAATTATATAAACAATGCATTCATGTCAATTTTTTAAACATGATCTCTATGTAAAGTCTCCACAGATCAACACTCAATCTATCATCACCTCATCAAACATGTAAACCTGGCTACTCTCAGTTAAACTACTGCTACTATTAACTTTAAAAAGTTAACTTTTGCAGTATTTTATACTTTAAGTAAATAATATTTGTTTCAAATCAGATTAATTATACTTTAAATAAACTAATATCGTGTTTGTGACACTATTTGGTTACTGGTAATTAATAATGGATTTTATTACTTATATATATATATATATATATATATATATATATATATATGGAGAGATATACTGATACACATCTCATGAAAAGAGTTAACTAGTATAAAAATATTCCCAGGGATTGAAACTTTGTTACAAGTCAGATGTCTAGCTGGGGACAAATCTAATCTAGGTGTTGATAGTTCGCTGATGAAGAAACTGTAAAAACCCTAAGTGCCAGTTAAAAGGTGAGAAAAAGGTTACTAGACGAAAAGTCAGGTGTTCAGGATCTGAAACCATGCAAATGGAATTTATCTGGTAAAATTTATTTTGGCTTAAACAATTCACCAGTGTTGAATGATTCATCTGGGAGAGGAAACCAGAAAATTTGGCTTGGGGGGGGGGGGACAGAGGAGAAGGGGGACCTGCCTGCAGCTATTACCTGAGAGAGGAGAACACAACCAAGTTGGTAATGTAATTTATCACCCCCCCCACCTCTGCACCAGTTTGTGGTTGATAGCAATAAAAGCGAATGTGTGAAGGGACACAGAGAGGGATTTGAGACCCAGGCCAAGAGGACAGATGGAGAGTGATCGCACGTTACTACTGCCTAAGCGTAACTCCGACACACCAGCCATGATCCAGATTTACCAAGAAATTGCCAAAAATCAACTGAATGATCTCCATTAACTATACTCTGGCTAACCTTACCAGTTTAACCAAGTGTCACGTTCACTTTAGGGACAATTTAGATTGACAGCCCTGCATGTATGCTATTAACAAAGTCATTGTATAATATAGTTAAGATAAATTGTAACATTTTTTTCTATTATTCATCATTCTTGTCTGAGTATTTAATTTTTTTTCTGTTATAACTGTACACCTTCACTCTTTTCAGATTGAACAAAAGCGGGATATTGATGACAAATCTCAGCCTGACTGCAATCAATTAAGTACAACATGGGGCAGAATAGATCAAGGGATAAAGAAATCAATTCATCGATCAACCACAGTTTTGAATGTTTCAGACAACCATGGAGAAAAAAAAGCTGTCTGTGATTTTGGGTTAACCATAGGCTGATAGACGGAATGTTACACGTTGATGTCATGATTGATCCAACATTCTTCTATGAAGACTTTATCTGTAAAGCATAATGGAAGAAAATGATATCAGCACCATTTTTTATAATTTTTAGGTACTCAGTTATCTTAAAAATTTGCAGCAATATTCTTCATCTAATGTTTTTTAATTTTAAAAATTTTAGCTTTAAATTTAACATAGCTATGGCTCTTTTCTTTATCAATAAAGTTGTGTATGGTTACTCATACTTACAAAAATCAGCACATTTATCCAAAAAGTTCAATATTCTTTGAGAAATGTTTTCACTTAATTTGTATTATGCTTTCCATTTCTGATTAGGATTGTTAAATTTTGGTTCAGCAGCAGCTTGTCTCAAGAAATTCTCCTTCAAACCAGGTAACAACTTGGAACCAATTCGCCACTCACATGCACTGAGAATTCATTGACTTTTGGTGTTTTCATATATAAACAAGAGTCACATGTGTGCTTTATTTCTTTTTGCAAAGTAGGATGCATGCCACAATCTGTTGCTTGGTTTGATGAGATAAGCCACCACTTTCTTCGTTACATTCTTCACTGATCTCTTGATCTCACATTAGACAGCCAGGCACAGATCTCTTTAACCTATTACTTTGCCATAATGGGACCAACTTTATTATGTGTGTTGAAAGATTAATTTCCTGAGAAGTCATCAAGCATATCTGGAATTTCTTGAAATTCTGTATTTGTGGAAACATCAAATTCATAGAGCTCAATTACCTGATCCCTTGTAGGTGACAAATTGTCATCAGAGTTGCATGTCAGTATACCAGAGTCAATGAAAAGGTGAAATCTTTTTCATGCTATGGCATCCCAACAACCATTATTGTTTGTGGACTTACAATGTCTGTCATGTGACCCACTTGATACCTATGGGGAGCCTTCACTCACACTCTGTTGCCTACTCTGTACATAAAGTGATTCTTACAACAATCAGGTGGTAATCTTATACAAATTTCTTTCACTGTAAATTGGTAACAGTGACTCATATTGGTGGGTGCAGTAGTGGACGATGTGTCATTCTTCTGCATGATATTATGCCAGTATGCACACTCCATTATCAAACAGTGCTTTCTTGTTGCAATTCTCTTTATGCTCCAATGAAATCTTTCCATTATGCCATTTCCTGCAGGAACATACCTGCAATGAAAATGAAGATGGACTCTCCAGTCATCCATGAAATCTTTAAAGAAATTGCTGAAAAAAGCACTGTCATTGTTAGTTGTAATTTCCCATGGTGGGCCTTGTTAAAAAAATACTTTTCAGTTGTCGAGTGATGCTTCTTGAATCTTGCAGAACCAGACCGCCATGTCGCAAATTGACTGGAGGCTACAATCAACGCGAGGTAGTGTTGTCCACCATAATGGGTAATATCCATTTCCAAGCAGGTACAGATTCCAGTCACACTTAAATTGTTTCATGGCCAACAACTTTAGGTTGGGTAAATTGACTGGCATTCTTTACATTTTCTGACCACTGCCCTAACAACCACCTTGGATGCCATAGGGTGAACTCATCGCACAAACTACAGCATCTGCTTTATGCCAGGATGTCCATTTTGGCAATGTGTAGCACTTATTCGATCTGCAGAAATTTTGTCCATCATCAAAATGCCTATAACTTTTGCTGGCTTGACCACCTTCTTGATCACATCATATTAAATCCTTTTACCTTGTATGAAAAATTTTTCAAAAAATGAAAGTGAAGTGTTGTTTTCATAAATTGAAAAAAATTTAAAATAAAAGCATTTAACATCATTGTTAACTACCTGATAAGATATTGTTCTTTCAATGTTAAAACAAAATATACAATTTTGTAATAGTTTTTACATGTTTTAATATAATAATTAATAATATATATGTGTGTGTGTGAATAAAGACAAAACAAAATATTATCTTAGGCAATATGTTTTATATATATATACATACAAACATATGGAAATAAAAAAAGATAAAATAAAATTACACACATCCACCACCCAAATTTAAATTCAAAGAAAGGAAGAGCTGTAATGTATTAGTTAAAGGACAGCAACCAAGCCCTATATGTATGAATAAAGACAAATGGAAAACATATCTTAACCAATACGTTTCATTCTCTAAGGCACTTATTTATTCCAGATCACTGCAGTTTGTAACTCAAATGACATATGGGAAAAGGAGCTTAACTACCCCACCATGATCATGTATATATATATATATATATATATATATATATATATATATATATATATATGGGTGTGTGTCTGAAAACAAAAAGAGAAATATAGTAAAATTACACATATCCAGAGAGAAAAGAGACAAACGACATCCTTGCAGCAAAAACACTATTAATATCAAGAGCTCCAAGAATTCACAAAGATAGCTAATCAAAGCCATATTCACAACTAAAAGGACCAAGTACTCAAATTGTGGTGGGCAGATATTGGCAGGTTCCTTTAATTATGGTTTATAAAGACTATGAGATTTGCTTTATCATATACCATGAAATCTCTATAACTAATTTTCATGATAATTATGTTTTTAATTTTTATTTGTAATAATGTTTGAATACATTTTACAAGTAAATGTCTCTTCTCCAGAATGATGTCAAATATTAATAATTGCAAATGTGAACTTGTATATTTGAAAAAGATAGAATCAGATGTAGGATTTAATATCACAATGAAATTTCAAGTAACATACTTTAGCAAGAATGTTTCTTTTTAGTGTTTAAACTATGAATACTTTAGAAATTTTAGCCTATGATCCTGTAAAAGTTCTTTCTGGTGAGTACTTACATTTGTACACTTACATCTGAACTGGCAACATTTGGCTAATTTTTCTATTCAGCATGAATGTTCCTGTGTTTTTTTTTTATTTGAATTCTGTGAAAATGTTGATCCACATGTTTCACAAGAATATGGTTTCCCTCCAGTGTGAATTTGAATGTGCCTTTTCAATTGAGAAACATTTATTCAAAAGTAACATTTTTAAAGAAATAAAATTTTTTTATAAATAGTCCATTTTTACTACACCAAAATTTTTCCATATTTTGTTTAAAATACATCAATATTTATTGTTGATCAATTTTATTTCAGATTAAAGGAAAACTTATCTGATGTTTCATTCTATGATGTACTTTCTTAATCCCAGATCATTGAGAATTTTAAATCAAACACAATATGGAAAAAAAAAGGGTTTTACCAACTCAGACATGACCCAAAAAGAAGTATGACAAGACACCAAAACATTGCAGCTAGAGACTTACCAGACCCATATATATATATATATATATATATATATATATATATATATATATAAAATAAAATTGCAAACATTCAACAACTTTAAGTTCAAAGAAAGTGAGAGATGTAATGTATAACTAAACCCAGTTAAATGACAGCAACCAGGCCCGGGTCATATTGAGGACAAGCAAAGAGAAAAGAGACACAACAATTTTGTAACAAAACAAGACACTATCCATATCATTAGCTCCCAGAATCCTTAGGCACAGATCAGTAATCAAAGCCATCTTCATTCTACCTCACAACTGAGGGACCAAATACTACAACTGTGGTGGGTATATATTGGCAGATTTTTTTAATGACTGTCTACAGAGACTATGAGATTTGCTTCATCATAAGCATGAAATCAGAAAACATCTATGACATATTTTCATGATAATCACATTCAAACATCAATAACATGCTTGAGTTTAACACAGGTCTTCATGACAAATTCCTACTATTTTAGACAGTGTTTTTCTCTTAACATTAAAGTCCGCACATTTCCTGAAGTGGCAGTTAATACTGTATTTTTAGTCTTACTTTCAACGTAGATTTATTTTCACTATAGAATGCACTTCTCAGAATTGTAAGATGGCAACACCATGAAAAGGACAATATGTTCAATGTAAAAGATTCTATTTTTTGTACAGTGTTTCCTCATTTGCATTTTTAGTTTTGGGTGCCATAATGTTCACATGAATTTTACAAGCAAATGCTTGTTCTGCAGAATTATTTTAAATATGAATTTTTGCAAATGTCAACTTCTGTATTTGAAAAAGATAGAATCATATGCAGAATTTGTTTTAAAATTTACATCCAATAAAAATTTCAATTGACATACTTAGCAAGAATGTTTCTTTTCAGTGTGCAAATTAAACTTTTAAATATTTTGAAAATTGTAGCCTATAACCCTGAAAAAAGATTCTCTGTGGTAAGTACTCATGTGTGTATACTTATATCTGAACTGGCAAAGTTTGGATAATTTTTCTTTTCAGCATGAATATTCATGTGATTTTTTAAATGTGTACTTTGTGAAAGTTGCTGATCTACCTATTTTACAAGAAAATGGTCTCTCTCCAGTATATATTCAAATGTGTCTTTTTCAATTGAGAATTATCTGGAAATACTGATCTGCATATTTTACAAAAATATTCTACAAAGTCTCATAGCTGTTAGGTTAAGTTATTAAGTGAATATTATATTTACTAATTGAAAAGTTTAACAAATCATCGAACAATTTAAAAAATATTTTTTTTATTTTTTTGTGTATTTGAAGGATTTTTGTATGGTAATTTTGGTGTGTACATTAAAAGGTCATGTGTTTCATGGTTTCTTCCCTTTACAGGAAAAAAATTGGGACACTCATGTCAATTCTGGTCACCATACACTTAGCTTATCTAGTCATGTCTCTCATCACATGTTAGTCATTTACAGGAAAGATCAGAGATCAACGTTATGTGAAATAGTTTTATTCTAAATTTTATGCTATAAATAAGTAATACTTGTGAAAATCAGTTTATTTTAACATTAAATTTACTAATTTTTCAAAAATAATGTCTCAGATGAGTACTTTATTTTTGCTAGATTTAATTTTTGTTTACTAATGTGTTAATCACTAAAGAATGGCTGAAAAATTGAAACAATTTTTAGAAATCTCAAAATTTTAGATTCCAATAAATATAATTTCTGTATTTTGCTTACTGGAAATAGTAAATTTAATCATTTACCTTTCAAAAAGTTTCAAGAAAACCTTTTTATTTTTAAAAATTCAATTTAAAAGTTATATATATATATATATATACAACCTGTACATGGTTATTAGATTCTGAAATACTTTGCTAGTAGGAGTCAAATATATACAAAGAAGTAAGTCCAGGTAACAAATCTATATTCTTGCTGACCAACAAGCAGCGGTTCAACTACTCTGACAAGCACTACAACTCTAACAACAACAACTCTCTAACACACTACAGACACCCGTTTTCTGTAGGCCAGAGCATAAGTACACGTTGGATGAGTCCATTGAGTGTGTAAAAAGGGGAGATCCTCAACACTCCCCTCCCTAGCTTCTTTTTGGAAGGAGCTAGCATTTTTTTTCGCTTGAGATCTAAAATTCTCAATGGCTTTCAAAGTATTTTTTTCTATCACGCCAAACTTTTTTTGAAAATGACGAGCTTGGCTTTTCATTCTTTCTTTGATTTATGTGTGTAATTAGTTCGCCTGGTGTGTAAGTTTTTCCCATAACTATCAGTGTAATAAATACAGGTTTCTTTTGCGCGATTTCTTTTATGACTTTTATTTCTTAAAAATACTGCTTTTGTTACACTTTTTATTTTTTTGCAACAAGCATTAATGGGTAACTCCCATATATTAAATTTCTGCATCCAATCTATTCCTACCAGATTGTGTGTGTTTTTTTGTTATGCAGATTTTTAGTTTTCTGATTTTTCCTTTAAATTTTACATTTACAATAATTTCTCCTTCCAGTTTAATTCTTTTGCCTGTTATTGATTTTGTGATTTTTTTTTAGTGTGTAGCATGGTCAGCCTATTTAACTTTTGCCATGTCTGTAAGTTTATAATCATCAAATCAGATCCAAAATCCAGTTGCAATTTAATTTTTTTTATTCAGAATTTCCATTTCAACATATTTTCTCATATTTTTCTTGTCCTCATTATTATTTTCCACTCTAGCAGATCTTACTCTACTAGGTTTATTTTTATTTCTACATACCGATGCTTTGTAGCCCATTTTACCACACTCTCGGCACTTTTTATATTTAAAAAAACAATCTTTACGCCAATGCCATCCACCACATCTGTAACATGCAGAAGTGGGGGCGGCTTGTTTTTTACTGGATTCTTGTCAAACGTAGTTCTGTATTTTTTCTCTTTGGCATTATAATTTTGTTTTGTCTGTGGGGAGGGTACAAAGGGTAAATTTCTTTTTACCTTTCGAATGTGTGTGACTCCTGATTCTTCAATGTCCTTGCTATCTTTCTTTATGCTGAGACATTTCTGGCAATCCTCTGACAATTTTTGTAATTGGCTCGTTTTGCAGTTTGGTCAGCATGCATTTTCTCATTTCACTGTCTTTAGCAGCAACTAGTCCATGGACAAATATGAGACACTTGAAATTGTCTGGGATAAGCTCCAACAATTTAAAATTGTCACAGTGTTTATTGACAATAACTGCAAAAGTAGAATAGTTCTCATTTTTGTCTTTTCTGAGATTAAGGCATTTCTACCTTTTATGGAACAACGAGATTTTGGGGCTAAATGGCTCTGTGAGGCCTGTCACTGCCTCATCGAACATTAGATCATTCGCTTTTTAGGAAGAATATGGTCTGTGAACTTAGTGTGTTCGTCTGTGTCTAATTTCCTGAGTAGCAGTCTTAATTTTTTCTTTTCACTCCAATGCTGACAGTCGATATTAAAAATATCCTCGTATCACCTGTAATACTCTCCAAAACTTTTATCTTCTACTGTGTATTTAAAAATTTCAATTGTGTTCCACACTGTGTCTTGTGAAAATGTTTCCCCCTTTTCCGTGTTCCTAGCCAGGGCTGTGCTTGTTAATTTCAATAACAGTTCTTGCGGTTGTGTTTGTCTTTCCTCATTTGCTTTTTGCATTGCAATTTGTCTTTCTTAAATTTGCTTTTGCATCTCTATTTGTCTCTTTTGCATTTCTATTTGTCTTTCTTCATTAGCTTTTGCATTTCCATTTGTCTCTTAACGATTTCCAGTATTCCTTTTTGAAAATCCTCCATTTTTCTGCTGTTTCGATTCCATGCAAGATTTGATTTTCCAGGGCGGGGAATGGGGACAAAAAAAATTTGTCACGATTTTGTTGTGCGACTTGTGCACGAATTTGTTTCATCAATTTGATGTTGTCGACTCCTATTATGTGATTTTTGAGGTCCTTGACGCTAAGTTTTTTTTTCTTGGTGTTATGCTTAAGTTCATTCTTTTTTGTCACCAATTTGCTCTTTATGACTGATGTTGCAACATCTTTTTTCCTCCGTGTGCACTTGTTCAAAATCCTTTTATGCCAAATTTTTTGTTTGGCGATTGACTTTAGAACGTGTTTTTCAATCCCCGTGAACTTGTTAGAATCCTCGTTGCCAAATTGTTGTTTGGCGAGAATGTATTTTTTCTCTGCGTGAACTTCTTCAAATCCTCGTCACCAAATTGTTGTGGCGACTGACTTGAATTTTTTTCTCCACATGAATTTTTTTGAAATACTTTGTCGCCAAATTGTTGTTTGGCGAGAATGTATTTTTCCTCCGCGTGAACTTCGAATCCTCATCACCAAATTGTTGTGGATTCTTGTTTAGAAAACCTCACAATATAATAATAACGCAAAACAGATATGAGAGGAAAAATGTAAATATATTGAACAAAAGATATACAACCTGTACATGGTTAGTAGATTCAGAAATACTTGTTAGTAGGAGTCAAATATATACAAAGAAGTAAGTCCAGGTAATATGTCTATATTCTTGTTGACCAACGAATGGTGGTTCAACTGCTCTGACAAGCACTACAACTCTAACACAACTCTCTAACATCCTACAGACAACTGGTCTCTGTAGGCCGGATTATAAGCACACCTTGGACAAGTCCACCGAGTGTGTAAAAATGGGTGATCCACAACAGTTACATGCCTCCACTTAAATTCATGAAATTTCAAGAAATTAAATTTTGTGAGCAAAATTGGTTTTATTAGTTAAACGTAGGACTCATTGGGGAATGTAAATAATCTGTTATTTTTTTTTTTTAACCATTTGGCTCTTTTTCGGAAAATCTGCTCCCAACAGAAAAATAAAAATGCAATAAAACCATGACATTATTCAATTAGATAAGCTTTTAATTGCTTTAATATATAATATAAATTAATGACATTATAGTCTAAAGAAAGAAAATTTTACAACAATAATAACATTTTAAAAGAACTGTTTTCATTTTTTATTATAATAATTTATAAAGTTTTAAAAATATTTTAAAGAATCGTAGACATTAGGTTATGAAGTGAAGACTATATTCACAAATCATCAAGCCATCGTATTTTTAAAATGATTTTTAACATTTTATGTGTATTTGAAAATTTTTTTTGTATGGTAATTTGTATGTGTACATTAAAAGGTCATGTGCATCACAGTTTCTTCCCCGTACAGGAAAAAAATTGAGACAATTATGTCACTTGTGATCACCAGATGCTTAACTTATCTTGCATCTGTCCATTGTCACATGTCAAATCATATGTGAAAAGTCAGAAAGATCAACATTCAGTGATTAAGAAAGAGTTTTAATTTAAATTTCATGCTATAATTAGTAATATTTGTATAAATCAGATTTATACAAATTTATAAAATTTGTATAAATCAGATTTATACAAATTTATAAAATTTGCTAATTTTCCAAAAATAACGTGTCACAGATGTATATTTTATTTTTTTAAGATTTTTAAAGTTGAGACTTAACTTTTGTTTACAAATGTGTCACTTGCTCAAAAATGGCCAAAAAAATTTAAAATGTCTAAAAATTTTAGATTGAAATCAATATCATTTCTGCTTGAAATATATCAGAATATTTTGCTTACTGGAAACCATAAATGTAATCATTTAGCTTTCAATTAAAACTAAAATAAAAGTTTCAAGCAAACATTTTTATTTTCAAAAACTCAATTTAAAAGTTAGTTCTCAAAAATGAGTGGAGTTACCTAACTTAAAGGAAGTCATTTTTTTAAAATAAGATTTAGTATATTTTAAATCAGCTAATGTTATTCAAATAAAGTTTTTAAAGAGTATATTTTTTTTAAGACAGAATTCCATTATAATGAAAAAGAAAGACAGGCATTAATCAGCTCTTTTAGGAAAAAATGTGTTATTTAAAGAAAACAATCAATTCCAAGCAATTTTTGTTTGAAATATACCAGAGTATTTTGATTATTGGAAATATTAAATTTAATCATTTAGCTTTCAATTAAAACTAAAATGAAAGTTTTTTTTTCATTTATAAATTATCATTTTAAACCAAAGTATCACAAATTAGTAGGGAATGCAAATGAAATACTATTTTTTGGTTTTTTGGCATCAAACAATTTTTTAAAAAAAATGATCAACATATTTAAAGAGATAAAATTTTCAAGAGCTGAGAGTGTGATGAAACTTCTGCGATGAAATTTGTGAATACCTACATGAATTTTCAGATCTATCAGACACTAGGGATTGAAGTTTGGACCCATATTTTATTTAGATCATGCCTCTCTTATGAATATAACAAAAATGATGTCAGTATATAAATTAAAATAATAAAATATTGAAAGATAGTTCTTTATTTGAAATATTCTGACATTAATTCTTTTATTTTTTGGTTATTTACAACAAAATGAAAAAGAATGAAAGTAATAAACAGAGAAAGTGAATACATTTTATGAAAAACCTTATAAAAAATATATAGAGATGAAATTACAAGAGTGCCATGTTTTTCAAAGCTCTGAAAAATTTAACTTTTTGTTTTACTGTAAATATGAAATTTGTTAGTCTTACTACTATTTTAATGTAAATATAAATTTTTCTTATTATTATCTGTTTCTCTTTTAATGATCTTTACTATTTAATCGACTAGTTTTCTTATCTATATTATTACTCCTTAAAGACTACATGATTAGCTGTATTTATCATATTTTTGTTGTTTATTAAGTTTGTTATAAAATTATGCATTTATATTTTAATTATTAATATACATTTTCATTTTTTAAGATAATTCATGTTATTCATTGATTATTTTATAGTTATTTTTAAAAATAAGTGTTTGTCACAAGTTTAAGAATTACTAAAATGAGAATGTTCAATGCCCTGTATTTGTTAAATTACTTGTACATTTATTCATTGGCATGATGAATTCTGATTAATTTTATATTTAACGTAATGTTTCTCTTTTTTATGAATGAGGGTGTAAGTTTTGAAATTGTAAGAAAATCATTTAGGAGTCATGTTGTCTGTTTTTTATTAATCTGACAAGAATATCACTGATTTCCCTAACATTTATCATCCAAACATTTTTTTAAAACTACATTTGCATATAATTTTCTTATTTAATGTCTGCAAGTAACACGTTTAATTAGGATGGGACAGATTTTCAAATTTGTCCGTATATTTCACATCTTAATTTTTTTTTTTATGTCATAAATATACAACAGGGAAAATAAATATTTCATCCCCTGCTAATTTTCTGAGATTGCCATCTTACAAAAATAGGAACGGTCTATAATTTTCTGGTGAGATTTGTCTTGAAAGTGAGGGATAGAATATAAGAAAAGAAATCTAGAAAATCACATTAATTTTTGAAAATTTATTTGTATTTTATGAAAAAAATAAGTCTTTTGACCCATAGCAAAACATAGCCCAGTACTTGGTGAAGAATCTCTTGTTGGCAAGCACAGCAGTCAAACGTTTTCTGTAGTTGGTTACCAAGTTTTTACAGATCCCAGGGGGGAATTTTTGCAGACCCTCTCCAAATACTTAAGGTTTTTAGGTTGTTATTGCGCAACTCAAAGCTTCAGCTTCTCCACAGATTGTCTAAAAGATTAAGGTCTGGAGAATGACTGGGCCACTCCATTACCTTAATGTGCTTCTTCTTGAGTCACTCCTTTGTGGCCTTAGCTGTGTTTTGGGTCATTGTCATGCTAGAACACCAATCCATGACCCATCTTCAGTGTCCTGACTAAGGCAAGGAGATTTTCACTAAAGATTTCCCTGGACTTAGCCCCATCCATCTCTTCTTTGACCAGGTGTAGTCATCCTATCCCCTTAGCAGAGAAATAGCCCCTAAGCATAATGTTTCCACCACCATGCTTTATTGTTGGAATGGTGTTCTTGGGGTTGAAGTCAGCTTTTTTCCTTTAAACATGATGTGTTGATACCAGAAAGCTAAATTTTATTCTCATCTGACCACAGCATTTTCTCCCAACTCTCCTCTGAATAATCCAGGTGCTTATTTGCAAAATTTAGATGTGCATGTACATGTGCCTTCATGAGAATGGGGACTTTATGGCCACTACATGATTTCAATCTACTACAATGTAGTGTGTTACAAATGGTCATCTTGGTGACTGTTGTTCCAGGTACCTTGAGATCATCATCAAGTTCTTGCTGTGTAGTTCTGGATTGTTCCCTCATCTTTCTCATCATCAGGTTCACTCCGTGTTGGGAGATCTTGCGTGGAGCTCCAGATTAAGGGAAATTGATAGTCAATTGGTGTTTCTTCTTATGATCTCACCAGCAGTTGACTACTTCTCACCTAAGTGCTTGCCAATTGTCTTGTAGCCCATTTCAGTCTTGTGTAGGTATACAATTTTGTCCTAGATGTCCTTAGACAATTCTTTCATCTTGCCCATTGTGGAGAAATTAGATTCTGATTCATTGAAAGAATATGTGAACAAGTGTCTTTTATACAGGATTATACTTGATTAAGAGTAATAATTAAGTAATAGGACTAGTCTATATTTTTTCTGACCACATAACCAATCTGTGGGGTTGGTTGGTAGAGGGGTGAAATTTTTTTTTGAAATAAAGAAAAAAATATTCAAAATATAACGTGATTTTCAAGAATTTTTTTAATATTCTATCACTTTCAAGACAGACCTACTATGAAAATTATAGATCGTTCCCATTTTTGTAAGGACACAAACTCAGAAAATTTGCAGGAGGATGAAATACTTATTTTCTCCACTATATGTACCTCCACTTTTTCATGATAATTTGTAAGTTTTAAAATGAATTTTGCAAAATAAAAAAGTTTTCTTGAAGCTTTAATTTTAGCTTTAACTGAAAGCTAAATGATTAGATTTACAATTTTCAGTAATCAAAATACTCTGGTGTATTTCAAACAGAAATTTTAGATACCTTCATTTATTTGCTGAAAAAACAGCATAGCATGATATCAAAAGGCCCCAAACTTAATAAAAACAAAGTTTTATCATCAAAATGTTTATTTTATTATTAAGAGGAAAGATCAATGTATCTTTAAATTATTTTTAAAATTTCTTAATCCTTTCTAATACGTTTATAATTTTGTTAAAATTGTTTTGTTTTTCATCAGAGAGTGACTCGGTTTTTACAAGAGTTTACTATGGCCAATGTAATATTACACAACTCACTTTTTTTGCTGGTTAAAAACATTAACTTGGAAATTCTTGCAAAAATCAAATAATGATTAGATTTTGATGAAACTTTCAGGAATTCTTAAAAAATGACTGAAATTATTTTTGAAATTATCTTTATAAAATCTTGACAAAAATATTTTGTTTTACATATGTTACCCTCACTGGAATTAATTTCCTGAAATTTCTAGAAATTGACTACTGTTCCAGAACTTTTTTTATTAGTTAAATGCAGCACACCTTTTTTTTCCTAACAGTTGCTCCTTTTTAGAAAATCTGCTCCGAATAGTGAAAAAAAAAAAATTCAATAAAAGTACGCCATCTTTATGCCAATAAACTTTTAATTGCTTTTATGAATAATATATATTAAAGATACTACAGTATGAAAAGAAAGAAAATTTACATTATAATGAATTTTTACAAGAATTGTTTTCGTTTTTATTTTTTAATTATAATAATTTATAAAGTTTCAAAAAGCTTTAAAAATTTCTTTCAATCATTGTTCCAATTAGGTTATTAAGTTAATAAGTGAAGCCTATAATTACTAATCAAAAACTGAAACAGTTAATACAAATCTTTAAACATCTTTTTAGTGTGCAGTTAGCTGCATTTTTTTATTTCATAGTAGTCCATAAATGCCATATCATTGAAAGGTCACGTGTTTCAAGGGTTATTCCCCTTATGTCTTATAGATTTTATGCCAATTCTGGTTATCCATACTTGGCCAGATATATAAAAATGATTGATGACAGGGCTGTCATTGCCTACTTGTAAGGTCAGCAAGTCAGACCTCTGTGATTAAGAAATGCTTTTATTCTAAACTATCAGTATAGCCCGGTGTTGCTCGGGTGTAATGAAAGCTTTAAAACTAATCCATGGTCCTGGAGCTCAGACTCTTTGGACGTTGGCACAAAAGACTAAAAACGCAATAGTTGTTTCCAGTTAAAGTGAAACTGTAGACTGAAAGAAAAATGAATGGATGTAAGTCAAATTTTGATTTCCTGGTATCGATATCAAATAAGTTTTTTTCGTCGTAAACTGAATTTTGAAGGCTAAATAAATCCTCTGAGTAAATGGCATCATGGCTGAGACTAAGAACTACAATTATACCTACTTAGAGCCAAACCCGAAGCAAAAACTAAAATAAAAGGGCTGAAAAACTGATTTTGATCAGACCCGGTATCTTGCCTTTTATATATATAATCGATTTTCTGCAGTATTGTAAGAACTGCAACCTTGAAACTTCTGAATATCGTTTATGAGTGTATCAAATTTGATTAAAATTGGACCACCCGTTCTATAACCCGATTTTTTCAATTATCAATTTTCAATATTTATCGGGTGTACCTTGACACAAAACCTAGCTAAGAACACTTGCAGATGCTTATAGTACAACTGTGTAAATTTTCAAGGAAAGTGGTTCAGCCATTTCGGAGTCTATAGGTAATGGATACACATACACACACACACACACACACACACACAGCTCCATTTATAAATAAGTTTAGATAGATTTCATGCCATAAAACAAGTAATATTTGTTTAAAATCAGATTAATTTAACTTTAAATTTGCTAAGTTTTAAAAAATATTGTGTCACAGATGTATATTTTATTTTTGCAAAAATTTTTTAAAATCAAGAATTAACTTTTGCTGACAAATGTGTTGATTGCTCAAAAAATGCCTGAAAAATTGAAAAAAAATTTTAAATCTCAAAATTTTAGATTCCAATCAATATAATTTCTATTATTTACATTGTTTGCAGAGTTGAAAAAATAATTTCTGTTTGAAATCCAACAGAGTATTTTTCTTACTAGGAAAAGTAAATTCAATTATTTAGCTTTCAGTTAAACTAAAATTAAAGCATTTTTATTTTTAAAAATTCAATTTAAAAGTTAGGTATCAAAAATGAATGGCCATACTAAATTATATATTAATCTAATTTACACAAGTATTACCTGTTTATAGCATGAAATTTAGAATAAAAGTATTTCTTAATCACAAGGCTCTGATCTTTCTGACCTTTGAAGTAAGTGATTGATATGTGATGACAGCCAGATGTTAAAATAAGCTAAGTATGGTTGACAAAAATTGACATAATTGTTCAATTTTTTCCTGTAAGTGGAAGAAACCATGAAGCATATAACTTTTTGATGTAACACAAAATACACCATACTTAAATAAAACTTCCAATACACAAAAAGAAATTTAATATTATTTTTTAAAATCTATTGGCTCAATGATTTGTTTTAAAATTTTCAATTTTTTAGTAATAACTTAATAACCTAACTGCAACAAGTTTTTGAAGAATTTTAAAAAATACTTTTGAAACTTCATAAATTATAATTAAAAATGAAAACAATCTAATAAATATTCCTTATTCAGACTATAATGTCCTTAATATATATATTTTAAAAGCTCATCTAATTAAATAATATAGATTTATTGCATTTTTTATTTTACTATATGAAGCAAATATTCAGAAAAATGGCTGTTTTTTTTTTTTAAAGATTTACATTCCCCTAGGATTCCTGTGTTTTATTAGTTAAACAAATATTCGATATAAAATTTAATTTCTTGAAATTTCATGAATTTTTGTGAGGCAGACAACAGATGTAAAAAAAAATAAAGAAATAAAAAAAGACAAAAGTTTACCAAGATTTTCTAAAAATAATAATTTTAAAAAAAGAATTTAATGTATTTGTATTAAGTCCTGAATGTTTCATTAAAATTCGACAATTTTAATGTTATTTTCAACAAAAAAAATGAGTTGTGAAAATTCACTTTTTTAACTTATTGGTGAATCACCCAAGGTTGCATTCCAGTTTTCTGTCTTGTTGGCTTTCACCAAAAGCTGGAGAAGAGCATGACTGCATACTCACAAGGTGTTATGGAATATGAACATTATTCTTTTGTGTTAGACAAATTCTTCTTTTTGTTAACTAATGTTTTGTATGTAAATATTTTCTTTATAATGTGCTGTATTCTGGGGAGAGTCACATTATTAGAAAAGACAGCAT
Source organism: Ascarosepion bandense (assembly GCA_037127315.1). NCBI lineage: Eukaryota > Metazoa > Mollusca > Cephalopoda > Sepiida > Sepiidae > Ascarosepion > Ascarosepion bandense. The sequence continues at coordinate 2,596,280 of JBBBDQ010001776.1, forward strand.
TGTTCTGCTCCTTTTTTCATTGAATAAATCCTTTCTTAACTGCTGTCTCATCTTTCTGCTATTTTGAATTGCATTAAAAATTTATAATACAAGGTAACATTATGAAAAAAAGAGCCAGGTCTAGAAACAGAAATATGAGCCCTGTTTGGTTCAGAGCTTTGCCTACTCTTCCAAATACGTAGGTAGGTGATCCTAGAAATAAATTCAATTATGTCAGCCCTCTCCTCTACCATCTCTTCACCCATCTTCTCATCCCAACATGGTGGCTGGAAACATGAAATGGAGACTTCATAACAGCAACATGCCCAAGTCTGTTTATTTCACTTTCAATAAGAGTGATTCAGAAGTACATCTGATCCCAAGGATAATTGTCAATACAGACCCAAATATAATCAATTTCCACTTTTGTTGCATCTTGACTCAAAACCTCCTTCAAACATCATTTTAAATCTTTTTCACAACTTTTAGTTAATTAACATGTATCATTCATTTTGGAGTGTTTATTTCACTTTCAATGACTTCATCCCATTTTATAGAGACGTATGAAGTAATAGCTATGATGTAAGTATTGCATCTATATATATTTTACAGAAAACCAAAATCTATATGGGGATTTGACATGTTGTCTAAACTTGTAACAACAATCTTTTAAGTATGTTGACATTATTTGTAATTTGATGGAATACATTCTGGCAGATGTTTCTACACTGGGATTATTACTTATATTGTTGGTTGGATTATCTGGCTTGGAAGATCAAATATGAAAATATTTAGATTAGCATGAATATCAGAAATAATTAGTTTCCTAACATTTCTGTGTCCAATATTTGCATATGCGTATCTATTGCCTATGGAGAGTTATGATGATATAATTGTTTCAGAGATGAGAGTTCAGCTGATACTTGACACCGTGTTTCCTTAATACCAATGCTGTTGGGAAGAAGTTAAAAATAATTTCAGCTTTTGTCTGAAAAAACTGACAAATATCTTTACTGTCTTTTTCCTCAAATACTAGACTGACAAAGAGAATGCAAGAATATGAATTTTTGGAAACATATGACCAACAGGTTTAAAAAGAGGAAGATTATGCCCATGCACATATCATTCATGTTTAAATGTTGAGCAAATCTAGGCCCACAAGTTTTATAGAAGTGATTACTAAACGCCATTTTAGATTTATATTAAAAGAAAATATTACACAACACATCGCAAGTCATTGTATTCCCAGTGCAGAATTGCAAACAAACACCAGAAATCTCACAAAAGAAAACTGTAGGATGAAATTGGAGACAATTGATAAAACTGTGAATAAACAATAATAAGTGGAAGAATAAAAAATAAGACAAAAATAATATGAAACAAACAATATATGCATATAATGCAGGTGAAAAGCAAAGCAACTATAGGACAGTAATAAAGCAAAAGTTTCACAAAGAACAGTGTTCAAATGCAAATGGACAAGTGGCTATAGAATTGTGAAAAAGAAGTAACAAGTAAAAAGTGTTGTTCATCCTTCAGAGCATTACATTTCTTTACTTTTACTTTGCTGAAAGTCTTTTTAAATAAATTGTCATTTTCTTTGGATGGAATATAATAATATTTGATTGTGCTGGGGTTCAGTCATTTTGAATTGTTCATTTAAACATTGTTTTACAATGATTAATGCAGAATTATAATTTGCAGCAATGAAAATGTCATCAACACAAACAGCAATAATGTGATTTGTTTGAAATATTTTTTCATGTGAATACAGGAGTCTGCAAAGTAGCAAGACAAACTTAAGTCAGTTCAATATGTGTGTAGTATGATATAATCTAGTTATATATATTATCTGGTTGTGTCACTTGAATTCCTTGTTTTTGTCAAGACAAGGATTTCTTTTCAAATAGTTGTGAAATAATGTTAAACCATTTTCAACTCTGATGAAATGTGACATTTGAGTTGGAAATTTAATGACAAAATTTCTCAATATTTCACAATGGAAAGATATTTGCCTGTGTGCAGTACCTTGTGCTATTTATGATTTGCATATTTTAGACAGTTTCCTCAAACAGATTTATTTCCCTTGTGTGTATACACATGTCTTTTGAGATGTATATTTCGAGAAAATTTTAATCCACAGATTTCACAACAAAAATGTTTCTCTCCAGTGTGTGTTGACATGTGTTGTTTGAGAGTTGAATTTTGGGAAAACTTACATCCACAGATTTCACAGTGGAAAGGTTTTTCTCCAGTGTGTGTTGACATGTGTTGCTTGAGAGTTGAATTTTGAGAAAACCTACATCCACAGATTTCACAGTGGTAAGGTTTCTCTCCAGTGTGTGTTAACTTGTGTTGTTTGAGATTTGAATTTTGGGAAAACTTACATCCACAAATTTCACAGTGGAAAGGTTTCTCTCCAGTGTGTGTCAGCATGTGTCTATTGAGATCTGAATTTCGGAAAAATTTACATCCACAGATTTCACAGTGGAAAGGCTTCTCGCCAGTGTGAGTTAACATGTGTTGTTTGAGATGTGAATTTCGAGAAAATTTATATCCACAGATTTCACAGTGGAAAGATTTCTCTCCTGTGTGTGTTAACATGTGTTGTTTAAGATGAGAATTTTGAGAAAATTTATATCCACAGATTTCACAGCGAAAAGATTTCTCTCCTGTATGTGTTGACATGTGTTGTTTGAGAGATGAATTTTGGGAAAACCTACATCCACAAATTTCACAGTGGAAAGGTTTCTCTCCAGTATGTGTTAATATGTGTTGCTTCAAAGATGAATTTTGGGAAAACCTACATCCACAAATTTCACAGTGGAAAGGTTTTTCGCCAGTGTGTGTTGACCTGTGTCTTTTGAGATGTGAATTTCGAGAAAACTTACATCTACATATTTCACAATGGAAAGATTTCTCTCCTGTGTGTGTTAACATGTGCTTTGAGAGTGATGATTTTGAGAAAAAACTTTCTCCACAGATTTTACAGTGGAAATGATTCTCTCCAGTTTGAGATTGCATCTTTGTTTTGAGATTTGAATTAATGGAAAATGTATTTTCAAATTACAGATTTCAAAGGACATCTGTTATCCCTATCTGTGTCCTGTTATGTCTCACCATTTAAAAGTAAATTCTAATCCATGAATTTTGCAAGACAAGAATGTCTTTATTCTCATAGATATTCATCATGGTTTCAAGAACACTGAAAAATAAGAAATAAATTGAGTTCTTGAGAAAAAAAACACAGTATAAAGATTTTGAAATAGGTTTTAAAAAATTCATTTTCAACAATTTTCTCTGAAAATCATAAAAAATACACTAAAATGTTGACTGAACAAACATATGTAATCTGTTAATTTTAAGGTATTTTTCATCAACTATAATTTTTAACAAAAATGGAAAGCAGAAATACTAATGAATTAGTATTTAAATCTGACACATTATACAGTTTATTCTAACTGATATCAATTTTATAATTCAAATTGGATTTAATATGATCATTAAATGAAGTCAGGTGCAGGAATTGAAATTGTTTTAGAAATCTTGTTTTGATTTATGGTTTATTTATCAAATATCAAATTACAATAAATAATGAACAAATCATGTCAGATTTAGAGTACAGAATAAAATCAGGGTGTATATCATTTTTCAATATTAAATCTTAATTTTAAATGTTAGTTATTGCATTTTTGTGAAGTCTTATAATATTGGGATAGGTTTTTTCTATTATGTTAACAAAGAAGTGTTGCTGACATTTCAACACATTTTGTTTTTAAGAAAGAAAACTCTATAAAACAAACTTCACAAAATTCTGTGCCCAATGAATCCTTTATAAATTCTATACATTAAGTTTCAATCATCTTGAAATCCAGATAATACAAAAGATTTTTTAAATCTTCACAATTTTATTTCTTTTTTAATGAATAATTTGAAACAAATCTGGGCTTGGTTACCATTGACATTCATAGAAGATATTGATGTGAAAACTAGAATACTTGACTATATGAAATTTTTTCAACTCATTTTCAGTTTTTGAAAAAGCAAACAAAAAGCAATCTATAAAACAACTTCACAAAATTCTACACACAATGAATCCCTTTTAAATTCTATAAATTAAATTTCAATCAGCTTGAAATTCAGATAATACAAAAGATTTTTAAAATCTTTGCAATTTTTTAATTTCTTTTTAACTAATATCTAGACTTGGTCACCACTGACGGCCTGGAGGAAGACAATGGTTTGAAAACTTAAACCTTTGATAAATTGATATAATGGAATTGATAAACTCACATTATAATTAATATGTCAAACAATAAGAAAACTTAAGAATAACAACTAATAATTTAAACAGGACAAAACCAGCTAATATTAGGCACCTTCACTAATTTTCAATACTTAAGTTATAAAATTAATTTTTATGGAAAAGCATTCTTAAATCTTTATTGAAAACTGAATGATTAAATTAACTATTTCCACTAAGTACTCTGGTGTATTTAGATAGAAATTTTATTGATTTGAATCTCAACTTTTTGAGAGTTTTCAGTTTATTGAACATTTTTGACAGGTTTGTAAGAAAAAGTTAATTCTCAGTTTTAAAAATCTTGAAAAAAAATATACATCTGTGATTCATTATTTGAGGAAAATTAGCAAATGCAAATTTAAATTAATCTGATTTGAAACAAGTATTATTTACTTAGAGCATAAAGTGTAGTATACAAGCATTTCTTAATCATCTAAGTCTTGTTTTTTGACAGCCAGATGTGTTGACAAGCTAAGTATAGTTGATCACAAATTTATGAAATCTTAGTGAACGTTTCATTTTTGTTTTTTAACTACCTAATAATTTTAAAAAATTAGTGTAATATTTTTTCAGCAATTATTTAATATTCCAGTGAATTTCAGTTACATTAGCTTGATATCCTTATGTTTGAAGATGCATACTGAAAAAATAAAATTTAATACAAAATTTTCTTAATTTAAAAATTCAATAACTGAGTTAATAATGAATTGAAATACAATGATAGACATAACTCAATTTATTAAATGTTATGGTATTTTATTAATTTATATTTTTTATTTTATTCTCTATTCTTAACAATTTTCATCATTAGAGTTATGACATTAACCCTTTAGCTTTTTTTAGTTCTTCAAACTTAACTCATTCTTATTTGTGAAAAAAAAAAAAGAAAAGTAGAACGTTTTTAATGGTTATTTACATTAGGTACTTCCCAAAAATTTTATAAAAATGATTATACATGATAAAAAAATTAAATGATAGCCAGATTTTAATGAAATTTTCACAAATGTATTAAATTAATTTTGACATTATTATTTTTAGAAAATCTTGGTAAAAATATTTTTTTTACATCTGTTACCTCTCCTCCATGTAAATTCATGAAATTTCATGAACTTAAATTTTGTAGCGAAAATTTGTTTTATTAGTTAAATGCAAATGTAAATGCAATGTAAATCATTTATTATTTTTTTCAAACAGTTGGCTTTTTTTAAAAAATTTGCTCTAAATAGTACAATAAAAATGTGATAAAAGTATATTATTTAATTAGATAAGCTTTTAACTGATTTTATGAATAATATATATAAGGACATTATAGTCTGAGGAAAAAAATCTTTTTCAATGAATAATGGATTTTTACAAAATTGTTTTCCTCTTTTTTAAAGTTTCATAAATATCTATAAAATTCTTTAAAACCTTGTCACAATTAGGTTATTAAGTAAAGACTATATTTACTAATCGAAAATGGAAAAGTATTACACAAATCATCGAGCCATTAAATTTTTAAAATAATTTTTTTTTGTGTATTAGAAGTTTTGATTAAGTATAATATTTTCTTTGTTAATTCAAAAGCATCATGTGTTTCAGTTTCCTTATAGGAAAAACATTTGGACAATTATGTCAATTCTGGTCAACTATACTTAGCTTATCTGGACAGCTGGTTGTCATCACACATCAATCACTTACAGCAAAGGTCAGAAAGATAAATGCTCCATGAATAACAAATAGTTTTATTCTAAATTTCATGCTATAAATAATTAATACTTGTGTAAATCAGATTAATTTAACATTCAATTTTCTAATTTTCTGAAAATAATGTGTCACAGATGTCTATTTTAATTTTACAAGCTTTTTAAAACCAAGAATTAATTTTTGTTTACAAATGCATCAATTACTCAAAAATGTCCAAAAAATTAAAAAATTAAAAAAAACGTAAAAGTTCAGATTTTAGTCAGCATAATTTCTGTTTGAAATACACCAAGTAGGTACCTCCACTCAATTTTGATAACTCAATTTTAAATTAAATTTTGAAAAATAAGAAATTCTCTTGAAATTTTTATTCTAGTTTTAATTACATGATTAAATTTACTATTTCTAGTAAGCAAAATACTCTGATGTATTTCAATCACAAGTGACATAATTGTATAATTTTTTTTTATAAGGGAAATAAACCCTGAAATACATGATCTTTTAATGTAGACATTAAAATTACCATAAAAAAACTTCAAATACAAAAAAAAAAATTGAAAATTATTTTAAAAATGACTAGATGATTTGTATTAAACTTTACAATTTTTGATTAGTAAATATAGTCTTCACTTTATAGCCTACCAACCTAACATCTACAAGTTTTGGAAATATTTTAAAATCTCTTTGAAACTTTATAAATTATTATAATTAAAAAAACAAAAATGAAATAAATTCTTTTAAACTTTAATTATTAATCTATAAAATTTTTCTTTAAACTATATCTGACATTTATATTATTTATTAAATCAATTAAAAGCTTATCTAATTAAATAATGTCATAGTTTTATTGCATTTATTTTGCAATTCAGAGCAGATTTTCAGAAAACAGGCTAAATGGTTTTAAAATGGTTACATCTGCTAAAGAGTTCTGTGTTTAACTAATAGAACTATTTTTGCCTATTGAATTTAATTTCTTGAAATTTCATGAATTTACAAGGCAGTTTGGTGGTGAGTGGGAGGAACAGATCTAAAAAAAATATTTTTACTAATGATTTTAAAAATAATTTCATTTTATTTGTGAATAAGTCCTGAAAGTTTCATTAAAATGAGGTAATTATTTGATTTTTGCAAGAATTTCCAAATTAATGTGTTTATCATCAGAAAAAAAAGTGAGTTTTATTTTCCATTGTAAATTCTCATAACGATTTGGTTTGAAGAGAATATTAAGTTCTTTATGATATTTATATTTGGGATTCAACACAAGATACAATCGATCAAACACAGGAAATAAGAAAGAAACAAGACGCCAATGTAACCAGAATAAACATGTATTAACAAAGACACAAAATACTGGTAGAGAAAGCATGCAAAGAAGGAGAAGTTCTCTCCATTTAACTGTTAAAGAAGTTAAATGTTCATTGGAAAAAAAGTCAATGTAATATAATTCTGAAAGGTACAATACATACAGTTGGAGTTGAGTTCCCAGTGGAGTTTGTATTGGAAAATGTGCGTGTAAGAAATAAATACCTGCAATTAGTGCGGGTGTGTTGGTAAGAGTTAGGTAAAACAAAGAAACATGACCCCGAGATAGCATGGCCGCTATCGTGGGCAACTGAGCTCTAATTGGCTAGCAACACGTGTGTCCACTGGTTATATGGACACGCGGTAAGCGCGGGAAAAAAAGGATTTAACACATAAACACTAGTCAGGATTTCATTTAACCAATCACTGCCTGCTAACATAACGTGTATTGCAGATGAAAACACGCATTTTCCAGTCATTTTCGATAACTAACTTTTAAATTGAATGTTTAAAAATAAAAAAAAAATTCTTGAAGCTTATTTTAGTTTTAAATAATTGAAAGCAAAATGATTTTACTAATTTTTCAGTAAGCAAAATACTCAGGTACTCCAATATCGCTGAAAAAACTACATTCAAACTCTCGTAACGATATATTTTGGTTACTGACTAAAATCAAAATAAGGTATTTTATCAAAAAAAATTTCGAACGTTAAGAAAGTATTGAAAAAAAAAATTAAATAATTAAAACATACTTTGATCTTTCCTCTTAATAATAACAAACATTTTGATAGAAAAAGTTAATTTTTATTAAGTTTGGGGCCTTTTTTCTTCATGGTATGCTGTTTTTTTTTTGTTTTTGTTTTACCTAAATCATTCATTACTATGAGCGATTAAAGAAATTTTCCAACCAGAAATATTTAAAATGGAGAAAAATTTATTAAAAAAAAATATCCAGAAAAGATTCTTTTTTTAAATTTACTTTGAATAGAAACTGTGTAAACGAATTTCTTTCTCAAAAAACAATGAAATGATTTCAATGTCGTGGGTCTTTTAGGAAATGTGACGGTTCGTCTAACTTACCGTTTGATAACGAATCTCGAAAAGCTTTGCATAGAAAAACAAACAGGATTAACTTGCCCTTGTCAGACTTGAATTTTTTTCTCAACATCGATAATACTAGGGCCTAGGCAATCAATAAAACTTCAGATTTTTAAAGAAATTACAATTAAAAAAAAATCATTATTTGAAAATAGGTCGCATGCACTCTTTGTGAACAGAACAAAGGAATTACCAGGAACGGTGTAAAAGCAGAATCTGTTCCTTGATAAAAAAAAAAATAGTCTGGCTGATTTTCTATATTAAAAATTTATTATTGACGATAAGTGAAAACAACAAAATTAAAAACCTCTTAAGAATTCAATATTTGTCCAAGTAATTTGTTTCAATACAAATTAATTTAAGTATTAACAGAAATTGGTAAATGTATTGTAAAATGCTTAATTTTTGCTTTTTAAAATAGAGCGAAAATAACAGTAACCTAACAACAAACAGACGTTAACTATTATAGTTATAGTTTTCTTCCTGTCATCCACTTACAAGGCCAGTTCAAATGTATCACTTTATCTATCACGTCTGTTCGAAATCTTTACGAAAATCGTCTATTACTCCTCGTTGTCAGAACGTTGTATTACTGTTCAACAGCACGGTAACCCAAAGGACAATAACATTTAACAATAATTTTCCCTCTCACCCACTTACAAGGCCGGTTCAAGGTATTGGCAGTCGCCTGAGATGCCACTACGGTGCCATTCATGTGTTTGGTATTGTGGGGACAAAAAATAAAAAGGACCGGAAAGGGGTAATCTGCCCTTGGGCAGTGTAGGATTGGGAGTGAGCCTTTGGACAAGGTGGTGAACGGTAGCGTTGAAAATTTCCAACATGAGTTGAGCTACAAGAACACTAATTCCACCATCTTTTGGTGAGTCTTATAAACTCTAAATATTTCCGATTGATGTAAATGTTTTTGTCTTATATTCGTTGACTATTTGGCCTGTAATAAATGTGTAAATGTACCTTGGGTTTAGTTTCCTTTCATGTTGTTTTAGTTTTAATAACTTACTTTAGAACTAACAGTATCTTTCAAAACTAAAGCTTATTTGCTGTTAACCATGACTGAAGACTGATTACAATATTTGGCTATTTTAGTATTTACTTTACAGAAAAATGACCCTAAAGAAGATGAGAGTGTGTCAAAGTACCATGAAAATATTTTTGGAGATATCATAAAGGCAATGTTTTAGGTATAATAAAGAAAGTTTTCTTTAGTTTGTACTGTGGTGATACCGACCGAGCAAAAGCGAGGGACCGGATGTTTGCTCTACAACAACCAGAAAGCAATTGAACAAAAATCGTCTCTGCGCAGATGTTTCGGTTGAAAAATAAAAATTAATCAAATATCAAATTTCCATTACGCGAGCCTACGCGAATTTTATTTACCAGCCAATGGGAAATCTAGAATCAAATACAAGTATGAAATCCAAAAACGAGCTGCTTTTGATCCAAAAAGCAGATATAAAAAGCGGAGACACAAAGCATCGTCAGACAGACTGACGCAGAGACCAAGGAGAAGAATGTAATTAATATCCCCTTGACTTAAGTCGAGCGGCTACTACATTTGCCTCCCTTCACCTATCATCACTTCTTCTCTGTCTCAAAAGTACTTACTGACCTCAGGAGCGACCACTTTAAAGACTGTTTCCTCACAAACCAACTTACTGACTTACGGACCTTAGAAGTGGCAACTTCAAAATGAACATTCCTTACCTACAAGACGCCTCCACATTCCTAAGCACTGATTATCTTTTCCAGCACTATTATTTGTCATGGACACTTTAACCTCCGTTAAAGCATTACTTTAATTGTAAAACATTAATTGACATGTGTATATATAAATGTTAGTTTTATACTCAAATTGCTTTTCTTGATTTTATAATCATTTTATGACTTATAGTGGGCTATCTTCCACAAGGCCAAATTCCGTTAATCTGCAACAATATAATACTACCCTTCGCTAGAACGGAACCCTATTACAACTAGAAAAGAAACAATAAGCAACCCGCTATAGTATTACGTCATATATTGTAATATTTTATATTTATTCTACATTTTTTTTAATTTTCTTGGCAAAATTTTCAAAAAGTAAATTATTAAGTGTACAGACTTTCAGCTTTCTTGGGGTACCAGTCACCCTAGAGACGTAATTCTGATTTTCGTAGCGCTGTAAAGTTATCAATTGCCACTTCATGTTTTTCTTTAGAAAGTTATCTCGAGGAAGGGAGTGGCAAATTATCTCATTTAATGGTATTCAAGATTTTTGACAGAGTGGTGGTGGTGGGGGGTGTTGAGTATTTATCCTCTTTTTACATTTTTTCTTTTAGCGGTCAGTCAAGTGCCGTGCGTAATACACGCTTTGGGCGATCATGTCTCGAAAGATACATGACTGAGTGGGCAGAAGAGTATCCCGCAGTAGGTTGCCATTGCTTTCTGCCGTAGACTGGTTGCTGACCATGGCTATAGAAACCAATCTGCCCTATTATTTAACCCATAACTCGAGGGAAGTGACGGATTAATACTTTTCCCAAGGGTATCTGAGCGTAACTGAATGCAAGGAATTCACGGTACCTAGATAAAATACATTATTTTATTTCAAATTTCAGGCTACTACTATTCAGGCATGCTTTTTTTTTTTTTTTTAATTCACATTAGCTTTAGAATTTTCTATTGAAACAAATTTACATTCAAAGAAGATATTTAATAAATTATTTCAATTGCTTGGAGGAGCCCGCGGTGATGTTTTTCAAATTGGCCTTGTGTCAAACTCATCCGAAGTACCCACAATTTAATATATGAGAAGGTTGGATGTTGGAATGTGGAAGAATAAAATATTTCGTTTTGTATGTTAAAGTAAAATTTTATTAGCTAAAGAGAATAACAAATTTGTAAGAAGAAAATGTTCGAAAAGAAAAATGTACGTAGTTAAATGTTCCAGAAAAATAGTAGTAAGGAGTTAAATGAATCCAGCTTATGGATGATAGTAGCAGAATGTATGTAGAAATATTAACAGATTACGAATAAAGTCTGTTTTCCTTTTCTTTTTATGACCGGCGAAAAAGTGAAAAGGAATGTGAAGCAATAAAGGGAAATTGTATTCATCGGGTTTTAGTTTTTAGGAGTCAGTTGAAATAACTTGTTGTTTCTTTGACTGTGTGTAAGTGAAGACTAAGAAATAAAAATTGGAAGGAGAGGAAGAACGAATGTATGACGGCACTTTATTGGTCCGGGGTCGACTTGTAGTTTCTTTTGTTACATTTTACCGTGTCGTCTCTGATTCCTGCTCCCATCTGACTGACTTTTGCCGGTCAAAGGGACGTGCTTAAATAGAGGAATCTAGTCATGTAATCGGCTCGCACCGCGAGCCGATCACATAATCACATCCACTAGGTGGATTAATAGCTAGGTGGATGTGATCATGTGATTAATAGCTAGGTGGATGTGATCATGTGATCGGCTTAATTATTAATTAAAAAATTAAAAATTAAAAAATAAAAATTAAAAAATAAAAATTAAAAAAAACTTATATTACATATTAATAAATATTTCCATATTTATCAATCTGTGGGGGGGTATATGGGATACACATTTTTTTCTATTAAAATAAGCAATAAGAAAATACATAAAAACATTATAGAAATTTTGGATCAAAACGGCATTAGAATTTAAATTACATTTTTATATTTCTCAACCAATCAGCTCAAAACATAGTATAAGAACATTCTAGAAAAATAGGATCGGAAGTCAATTAACAAAAAATATTTAGGCCCCAAAACAAAATAGTAAAATACAAATCTGATTGGTCAATAAATGTCTTCACACCTAAATGTTAGGAAGATTCTTTGATCCACTATTATGGTATATAAATAACACACAGTTAGGAAGTAAAAAGTCAGTCACCAAGCTAGCCATTAAGTCAGCATGTAACCGATACTTTGTCCGGCCAAGTCATTCTTCCACACCAAAGTTCATGACCTAGCTACAGATGGCCGTGAAAGGAAAAACCCGACAAACTTTCTTTCATCAACGCGACATGCTGTCGCCACCCGAGATGAACTTAATGTAAGTAAGAACGACTTATTTACGGACTCCGTTAATATAAACTTACACACACCTTTAAACAAATTTAACTTCTTTCCAAACTTTATTTTCCAAAAGGCAATTTTTCACATCTTGTATTTTATTTGTTTCCACATGCTAATTTTATTTTATACATATTAAATTGTTTGTTGTTTAATGTTCGTTGTGACTTATTCCATTTCCTCTGCGCGATTGTAAAACATTGTGTTGTATTTGTGGGGGAACTAATCTCGAGAGCAATACCCTTAAAATACCAAGCACATCAACCAAGCACTTACCAGATCCCCTACAAATTGGTGACCTTACGACTGGTGAAAACACGCAACCCACATAAAAAAAAAAGCAAAAACAGCTCTCATTTTAGAAAACAGCACAAAAAAATTATCACAACGTGTAAAAGATGGAAAACAACGACATTGAACCCACAGCACCAACAATATCAGCCAGCATTCCCAGCTACAACCCAACTAACATACCAGTATGGTTTTCTCAGCTAAATGCACTTTTTAGCGCTAAAAAAATTACAGCGCAAACCTCAAAGTATGCATACGTCGTGGAAAAACTTCCCACCGACGTGGCGGCAGAAGTGGTTGATTTGCTAGACCATATGCCTGAGGACAAACCATATGATACACTAAAGAACGCCATTATAAGACGTATGGGTACATCGGATGGAAAAAAGTTACATGATCTACTTAACAATTTGACCCTTGGACATATGACACCCTCACAACTCTTGAGGAAAATGAAATCTTTGTTGGGAAGCAGCACCATGTCTGAAACGGTGTTAAAAAAAACTATGGACAGACAAACTCCACACTCATACAACACAGATACTCGCATCACTCCCTGAGGATTTAGACTTGGATAGAATATCGGAAATAGCTGATAAAATACACGACAATAACCAAAACCAGAACGTTTACGCCACATCTTACAACCCAACAAATGACGCAACACAAAGGAATACACCAACACCAAGAAACACAACATCACAAACAACCACGCCAGACAGGTATACTGAACTGCTGCAGGGCATGGCAAATCTAACTCTGCAGGTTCAAAGTTTGGTGAAGTTTCAAGCATCCGAACGTTCCCGTCCTTACAGAACCTCCTCACGACGCAGAAGTCGAAGTAGGTCGAGCTCATTTTCTAGAGAGCGACACACCTATGATACCTGTTGGTATCATTTCAAATTCGGATGTGAGGCAAGGAAGTGCATAAAACCATGCAACTTCAATTCGACCTCACACACTTCAACACAAAACCAGGGAAACGGTTACACCGGCAGCAAGTAAAGACGACATTAGCTGCAGGTATAAAACCAGGAAGTCGTCTATTTTACATCCGAGACAAAAATACCGGATATTTATTTTTAGTCGACACCGGCGCACAAATCAGCGTTATTCCACCGGATCCCAGAAAAAACCACCAACTATCTTCATTCACACTGCAAGCAGCAAATGGATCAAGAATTGACACCTACGGAGAGATAGCACTGACGCTCAACTTGGGTTTACGCCGATCTTTTCCGTGGATCTTCGCAATAGCCCAAGTAAAAACACCGATTCTTGGAGCTGGTTTTTTGTCCCATTTCAACGTTTCAGTGAACATGGCTACGCGATCTCTCGTCGATTGCAACACAGACCTAACAGAAAAGGGAATCACATCAATCTACAAGTCAACAGGAATCTGTGCGGCACTACCAGATGCGAATGGACTACAAGAGTTGATTACAAAATTTCCAACTCTTACTACGCCCTTTAAACATTCTGATGAAGTTCGTCATACAGCCAAACATTATATCACAACCTCTGGACCACCCACACATGCATCACCACGCAGATTGCATCCAGAGAAATATAAAGTAGCAAAAGACGAATTTCAGCACATGTTACAATTAGGCATTATACGTCCTTCTAGTAGCCCATACTCCTCACCGCTACATATGGTTCAGAAGCCAGAAACAGGTGCATGGCGACCTTGTGGGGATTTCAGGAACCTCAACGCAAAATCAGTTCCTGATAGGTATCCAATCCCACATCTATACGATTTCGCCATGGGCTTGCAAGGAACCAGAATCTTTACAAAACTAGATTTGGTTAAAGCTTACTACCAAATTCCAGTAGCCGAAGAAGACATAGAAAAAACAGCAATTGCAACTCCTTTTGGACTTTTCGAATTCACCAGAATGCCATTTGGACTACGTAATGCTGCCCAAACTTTCCAGAGACTCATTGACGAGGTATTGAGAGGGTTACCATTTGCTTTTGCTTATATCGACGATGTCCTCATTGCTAGCAATGACATCAATGAACATAAAGACCATTTATTACAAGTTTTCGAGAGACTAGCACATTTCGGCTTGAAAATCAACATAAGCAAATGTGATTTTGCTGTCTCGAAATTAAACTTTTTAGGCCACATGATAGATGAACAGGGAATCACACCTATCCCAGAAAAAGTCACAGCCATACAAAATTTCCCACAACCAACATCACTGCGACAACTTCGACGATTTCTCGGTTTGATAAATTATTACCGTAGATTTATTCCACGTTGTTCCAGAATATTAACCCCGCTAACAAACATGTTACAACAACAAAAAAATAAAAATGCAAAAATTCAAATTGAAGGAGAAGCTTTAACTACTTTTCACAAGGCTAAAAAAGCATTAGCAGATTTTACCAAGCTCTCCTACATCTCTAATGACAACACTACAACACTTTCACTAACAACAGACGCGTCAGGAGACTCAATTGGAGCAGTCCTACAACAAAAACAAAATGGCTTGGAAAAACCAATATCCTTTTTCTCAGTGAAATTGAACACTGCACAACGAAAATACAGCACCTTCTCAAGGGAGTTACTGGCAATTTACTTGTCCATAAGGCACTTTCGTCACTTACTCGAAGGACGAGATTTCACCGTTTTCACTGACCACAAACCACTTACTTACGCCTTACATGTAAATACCGAGAAATATACGCCCAGAGATACTCGACAACTGGACTATATATCACAATTTACCTCGGATATCCGATACATAAAAGGTTCAGACAGTATTGTGGCAGATACACTATCACGCTCTACAATACAATCTATTGATTCGGCAGATCTCACCTTCGAGCTCATTGCAGATGAACAAAAAAAAGATGCCACATTAGACAAACTAAACGACACTTCCCTACAGCTGAAGGAACAGCCTGTTCCATTTGGAACAAAAACAATACTTTGCGATGTCAAAACTGGTCACTCTAGACCGTATATACCACCATCACTAAGAAAAAGGTTATTTACACATTTCCACAACCTTTCACACCCTGGACGCCGAGCAACCGCAAAATTAATCAGCAACCGCTTTGTTTGGCCTAATATGCGCACTGACATAAAAAACTGGACTCAAACATGCTTGAATTGTCAGAAGAGCAAAACAAACAGACACACAAAGTCTCCTCCAGGACAATTCAAAAAACCAGACGGTAGGTTCACAAACCTACACATCGATATTGTCGGACCATTGCCAATAGCAAATGACTGTCAATATATACTTACTATCATTGACAGATTTACAAGATGGCCTGTTGCCGTCCAACTTAGAGATATATCAGCAGAGACTATTTCTAAAACCATATTACGAGAGTGGATCGCAGTCTTTGGTTGTCCTTCAGTAATAACAACAGACAGAGGCTCCCAATTTCAATCAACGCTTTTCGATGAATTTACAAAGTTATTGGGAGTCAAACATATAAAAACAACAGCATATCACCCCTGCGCAAATGGATTAATCGAAAGATTCCATAGACAACTTAAAACAGCTTTAACAGCTAACAACAACTCCAGAACATGGTCTGAAAATTTGCCTCTTGTTTTATTGTCAATAAGGAATGTTATCAAAGAAGACCTGGGATGTACAGCTTCCGAAATGGTTTTTGGAACATCTTTAACACTACCAGGTCAATTTTGTGAAAAAAAAAACACTTCCTTACAACCAACTACAACTTTTGTAAAAGATTTTAAACACAAAATGAACGATTTAGTTTACACACCCACAAGAACACAAACTAAAGAACTTTACACACCAAAAGACCTTCACGACTGCAAATACGTTTTTATTCGAAATGATGCAGTCAAAAAACCTTTATGTCCTACCTACTCCGGACCTTTCCAGGTAGTTGAAAGACACCACAAATATTTTAAACTCGCCATAAATGGCAAATTTGATACTGTCTCCATAGACAGACTAAAACCAGCGTACTTAGACTTACCAGTAAAGGAAAGTACGGCTGAACACTCTACAAGTACAAAAAATACCACATTGTCCTAACCAACCTCCACGCCGACAAATACACCGACAAACACCACCACAAAAGCTGGAAGAAAGGTACATTGGCCGAAACATTTTAAAACTTATATTACATATTAATAAATATTTCCATATTTATCAATCTGCGGGGGGTGTATGTGGGATACACATTTTTTTTTCTATTAAAATAAGCAATAAGAAAATACATAAAAACATTATAGAAATTTTGGATCAAAACTGCATCAGAATTTAAATTACATTTTTATATTTCTCAACCAATCAGCTTAAAACATAGAATAAGAACATTCTAGAAAAATACGATCGGAAGTCAATTAACAAAAAATATTTAGGCCCCAAAACAAAATAGTAAAATACAAATCTGATTGGTCAATAAATGTCTTCACACCTAAATGTTAGGAAGATTCATTGATCCACTATTATGGTATATAAATAACACGCAGTTAGGAAGAAAAGGAGGTCAGTCACCAAGCTTGCCATTAAGTCAGCATGTAACCGATACTTTGTCCGGCCAAGTCATTCTTCCACACCAAAGTTCATGACCTAGCTACAGATGGCCGTGAAAGGAAAAACCCGACAAACTTTTTTTCATCAACGCGACATGCTGTCGCCACCCGAGATGAACTTAATGTAAGTAAGAACGACTTATTTACGGACTCCGTTAATATAAACTTACACACACCTTTAAACAAATTTAACTTCTTTCCAAACTTTATTTTCCAAAAGGCAATTTTTCACATCTTGTATTTTATTTGTTTCCACATGCTAATTTTATTTTATACATATTAAATTGTTTGTTGTTTAATGTTCGTTGTGACTTATTCCATTTCCTTTGCGCGATTGTAAAACATTGTGTTGTATTTGTGGGGGAACTAATCTCGAGAGCAATACCCTTAAAATACCAAGCACATCAACCAAGCACTTACCAAATCCCCTACATGTTATAACACGTTCAAAATTTTGGTAAAAATGTTTGTTTTGATCTTAGTTAGCGGGTAACGAAATCGTTACGAGAGTTTACAATGGAAAATGTAATAACTCAGTTATTTTCCGGTGAATAACAAACCAAGATTCGTCGTCAGTATCTCGCCTCAGGCCGGCCCGAACAGGGCGAAGACGTAAAGTAATAAAAAATATTCGGAGAAGATTGACCAATAAAAATATTATGTTTTATTGCAAGTGCAATATACAGTAATTTTGTTAGTAGTATTTGCATGAAACATTGTCCAGCTAAATTGTCCCTAAATCGGACGCGACACTTAAAACTATAAGGGTTGGTTTTTGTGCAATGTATGGGAGTTCGTTTAGTTGACTTTGGTAATTTTTTTTTTGGTTAGTCTGGCTCTCCGGCTAATGTCGGGATTACGCCTAGACAGTCACGAGTGGCCAAAGATCTCCGTCCGTTTTCTCGGTCCAAATATCGAACCTTTGTGTCTCTCTTTTTGCTTTCACTTTTTATCAGTGTCGGTCAAGAACTGGTGTAGAGGTAGGAGGTGTTCTCCTCCACTCTCTTAGATAATGGTTGCAAATAAAGCTTCTCTCACAACTCCTTCTTCCTTTCTCAGTGGGCTGCCTGCGCCCGTGACTCCATGGTGGCTGCAGGTGGTCCTCCCGCCTTCTCTGTATTGCTGTGAAGCGAGACAACTATCGTTTCACAGACAATATACAATAACTTGGCTTTTCTCAGGGTGAATCATTCAACACTCGCAATTTGTTTTTACTAAAACAAATTTATCTGCTAAATTCCCTTCAAATGGTTTCGGATTACGAACACCTAATTTTTCGTCATGTAACCTTTTCACCTCCAAACCGACACTCAGGGTCTTTACGGCATCTTTCATCGTCCAACCTACAAAACTTATAATAAATAATTAAAAGTAACTCTCTTCCCTGTTTACAATCCAGTGTGAAATCTAATTTTTAACAATAGGAAAAAGGAATGAGTCTTACTGAAGGAAAAAGACGAAGTCAAATTTCGCGATCTGGTGTGTAGGGGCCTCGGTGATGCTTGTCAATTTGGCCTTGTATCAAATACGACCGAAGTCTCCACAATTTAAATATATCAGAAGTTTGAAGGTTGGATGTTGAAATGTGGAAGGATAAAATATTTCGTTTGTACATTAAAGTAAATACTTTTATTAACAGAATAACAAAATTGTAAGAAGAAAATAACATGTTCATAGAGAAAAATGCATGTAGTTAATTGTTCAAAGAGAAATATAAGTGTCAAAATGTCAGACAGAAATAAGGAGTTCTTGTTCGATAGCAGTCAGTAGCTAAGTATCCCAGGGCGTGTACTGATAGTAGCAGAATGTAAAGTCATATGTTCCTTTCCCTTTTTTGTTAGGTTGACAACATGGCGAGAAAGAAGGTAAAAGAAATGAAGAAATTGTACTCATCGCAGACAGTTGGAGTGTCCTGTTGTTGTTGTTGTTTTCTTTGGCGGCGTGGAGTGAAAAGGAAGAAAGCAAAATGGGAAGTAAAGGTAGAATGAATATATGTCGGCGATACGTGACCAAATCACCTTGAAGTTTTTTCCTGAAGTATTTTCCTGAAGTATTTTTTCTTGAAGTATTTTCCTGAAGTATTTTTTATTGAAGTAAAAACAATGTATTGTGACGAGATGCTATCAGATACTGCTCCCATTCTGACTCCTCTTTGACCGGCCAAGAGATGTCGTTTAAGTAGTGGATTTTAGTCATGTGACCGGCTCCAGCAGCATTTTCATTTTAAGTGTGAAAAAAAAAATTGACTGGCGTCATATATCAATTTTCTATTTCCTGTCCAATCAGGACTCAGAATTTTAATTTTCCCACTGACGTGTGAAATTTTCCTTGGTCTGGGTTTTTCCAAAATGTTTTTAGTCGTTCTGATTCATTTTTGTGGGTGTGCAATTTTACTTTGTGTGTTTTAGGTAACTTTTGGATGAGATAGGATTTCTATCCTATAGGTGTTAATTATGTTCTAAGGAATGAAAAGAGACGATTTACAAGACTGAGAGAACTAAACAAGCCTGTGTAAAAAAAAAAGAAGAAAAAAAGACTATATGATATATAAAAGTAGAGTCAGTCAGATGGGAGCAAAGAAAAGATACGACACTGCCACGATTTGACAAAAGAAATTTCAATCCGTTGAATCAGAAATAACGTCTCGTCGACGCACATTCATTCTCCCTTTCTTTCTTGTGTGCTATTCTTCTTTGCCTTTTTTTCTTTCTCACCATTCTCACCATCAACAAGGAAGACAACAACAAGAAGACGCTTTAACTGACTCTTAAAAATGAACGTCGATAAATACAATTTTCCTCTATTGCTTTTCCTTCCTTTTCACTTTCTTGCTGTCAGCAAAAAGAAAGAAACTAACACAGACTTTATTACTACCATGTTAATCTTTTCTGAAAAACACATTTCGGTACAACTACGAACTCTGGATTCATTTAACTACATACTACACTTTCTCTTTGAACATTTACACAGTTAATAATTTCACGTCTTACAAAATGATGTCGTACTTTCCTGTAAATAAATTTCCATTTAAACACACATACGAAACACTTTATTCTTTCCAACCTTCTAATGATGATAATTCTAACTTGTGGGGAGTTCGGTTATGTTTGGCACAAGGACAATTTAATAAACATGATCGTACTCTCTATAATATTACATAATTCAGTCTTTTTTATCGGGGACAAATGCATTAATATGAAAATTCTTGCAAGATTCAAATAATTATCACATTTTAATGAAACTTTCAGGACTTATTCCCAAATGAATAAAATTATTTTAAAAATTATTATATTAAAAAATTTTAATAATTTTTTTTACATCATTTACCCAAACTCCACTTAAATTCATGAATTTTTAAGAAATTAAATTTTGTTTTATCAGTTAAACATTTTGCCTTTATTTCTGAAAATCTGCTTCCAATAGTAAACTAAAAAATGCAATAAAACTATGACATTATTTAATTAGATAAGCATTTAAGTTTTATTCAAATTGTCATGCCTTCGTATTTTGAATTTTTTTTTTCTGTGTATTTGAAGTTTTATTGTATGTTAATTTCTATTCGTACATTAAAAGGTAATATGTTTTAGGGTTTCTTCCTCTTAGAGAAAAAAAATTGTACAGTTATGTCGCTTGTGATCGCCATCCACTTTTCTTATCCTGTATATGTCAAACTCATCACATTTCAAATACGGAGGAAAGATCAGAAATTTCAACTCTGTGTCTTAGAAATAGTTTTATTTTAAATTTCATGCTAAAAATTAGTAATACTTGTGTAAATCAGATTAATTTAACATTAAATTTGCTAATTTTCACAAAATAATGTGTCCCAGATGTATATTTTGTAAGATTTTTAAAACCGAGAATTAATTTTTGTTTACAAATGTGTCGATCGCGCGCGCAAAAAACCCCCCCCAAAAAAACTGAAAAGTTTTAGATTCCAATTAAAATAATTTCTGTTTGAAATACACCAGAGTATTATGTTTAAACTAGAAATAGTAAATTTAATCATTTAGCTTTCAATTAAAACTAAAGTTAAAGTTTCAAGAAAACTTTTTTTATTTTTAAAAATTCAATTTACAAGTTAGCTATTGACAATGAGTAGCTGTACCTACAAAAATAATTAAAAAAAAGACACATACTTAATCCAGATCTGTCAAAATTTGTGGTGAATACATAATTAAAAGTAACTTTCTTCTCTTCTCTGTTTACAAATTTCACAATCTAATGTGGAATCTAATTTTGACCAATAGGAAAAAGGAATGACCCTGTACTGAAGAAAAAAGACGAAACCAAATTTTGCGATCTGGTGTAAATTATTTTTTAACGAATGAAAGGGAATGATTTACAAAACTGCGAGAACTTAACAAGACTGTGTAAAAAAAGAAAAGAAAAAGGCTATATATATACACACACATATATATATATATATATATATATATATATATATATATATAGAGAGAGAGAGAGAGAGAGAGAGAGAAAGAAAGAAAGTGGAATCAGATAGGAGCAGAGATCAGATACGACACTGCCACAATGTGACAAAAGAAATTTCAATCAGCTGAACTCGACGTAACGTCTCGTCGATACACATTATTTCTCCTTTTCTTTCTTGCGTGCTATTCTCCTTTATCTCTTCTTCTTCATTCTCGCCATCAACAAAGAAGACAATGACAAAAACAGGAATAAGACATTTCTACTGACTCTAAAAAATAACGTCGGTAAGTGCAATTATCCTTTATGACTGTTCCTTTCTTTTCACTTTCTCCAACATCTTGCCAGTACTTCTACAGTTATTTGGTAGCCACGAAATTGAACATCAAATTTTTTTGCCAGTAAACTAGTATCAAGTATTGAAAAACATTTCTAAATCAGCATACCAGCTTGGCACGAAATTTTTTTCATCACCGTCTAGCACGTGCGTTTATTCATCAGTCAATATGACCGACACAGCAACGAAGCCGTCGTGCTATTTAATCTTCCTGCTAACACAACAGCACTCATATTTTTTTAACCATACAAAATACCTAACGGCAGCAGCAAGTCGACTAATTATCTATTCAAAAGCATAAACACACTACAAACTACATCCAGCTAAACATCGCACCAAACATTGTAAATTCAACATTCAGTCAACATCCGTGTCTAAAGCATGCGAAAAAGGCAACTCCGTCTCACTTTTCATCACCATCTGCGTTTATTCACGGAACCCAATATGGCGGACGCTATGGTGTACCTTACAGTTATTAATATAATAAACTGCCATGTGTGATTTCAGCAACCGAGAGTAACTTCTCTACACGACTTTACGATTGAAACACGTCCGTGCCCCTTCAGCAACATACCTTTTCCGTCATTTTTGCACGACTGCTACTACGTTTTCAGCATATCTGTTAACCAGTTTCTATCAGATTAACTCCCATCCGACATTCAACAGCAACCAGCATCATCATCAACATGATCAAACCAATCAGCAGTTTTTTTTTATCAACATTGATGGAAATATTGAAGAAAATAATTACAATTTTCTCCAATCTGGGGGGAGTATTGTAAATGTCTCATTATCATTCACACTTACACACTTGCTTTCATTCGCGGGACAAGTTACGTTAGCATACAGTGATTGGTTAATCTTGGCCGATCATCTTGTGTGCACGTGTAAATCCATTTTTCCCGTGCTGTCAAGCCGGTCGAGGAGGTAACTATTTAAGCAGAGCAAACACGTGTTGTATCTCCAGTGAGGCCCCCAGCTATAGGTAGCTGGGGACATGCGTAATTCTCACTCACACATACTCACCCGCACCCAATTGTAGTTTGCAGTCGGCGTTGCGCGGAATTATTTCTCACGCATACATGAATGTAAGCACACACACATTCCCACATACAAACTTCAATGGGAACCCAACGGCAGGAGGCCGTTGAGGGAACATGTGACAACCTCTAATATACAGAACCTTTTAGCAATAATTTTTCCTTTCAGAACAAACTTTATTTCAATGTACAATCCAAAAAACATTTGACTTTCTCTACAGTCTATGGGAGAAAACCCTTTCTCCTTCTTCACACTTGTTTACAGTTAATTGCATACTTTCTCTAACCTTGTATATCTATTAATACATCTCTATATTGGTTAAAATTAGTGTTATTTTAATTCTTGAGTTTTGAATATTATCTAATCACACTAAATATTGTGAAGGTTTTCTGAGATAATTTTGAGGCCAAATCAACGTAATGGGGGTATTTTCAATTTCTTGTGCCAGACGTGATTACAAATTATTGACAAAGCCCTTTACAATATAACATTGGACTATTGGGCTGTTTATACAATGTTACAATTCTTTCGCCCTATTTCAAAAACAAAAATTAAGCAGACTTACATTTACCAAATTCTGTTAATTTTTAAATTTATGAATTTGTATTGAAACAAATTACTTGGTCATATATCGAATTCTTAAATAGTTTTTAATTTTGTTGTTTTCACTATTCGTCAGTAATGAAGTTTTATATAATATCAGAAAATCAGCCTGAGTTTGTGATACAATGATCTGACATATTGTGTGCAACCAGACTATTTTTTATCTAGGAACAGATTCTGCATTAACACCGTGTTTTTTTTAATTCTTTTGTTATGTTTACAAAATGCATGCGATCTATTTTCAAATATTTAAATCTTTTGTTTAATTGCAATTTCTTTAAAATCTGAATTTTTATTCATTGTCAAATATTGTCGATATTGAGAAAGAAATATCAAATCGAAGAACAAGAAGAGTAACTCAATCAATCCTGTTTGTTTTTCTATGAAAAGCTTTTAGATTCGCTCCGAAAAGGTAAGTTAGACGAACTGTCACTTTCTTTCTAAAAGAACCTCAACAAAAAGCATTTAAAAGAGGTACCTATATAATCAATCGCTGAAAAAACAGCAAAGTATGAAGAAAAAAGGTTCCAAACGTATTTAAAATGAAGTTTTTCTATGAAAATATTTATGTCAAGGGACAAGAAGAAGATCAAAGTATTTTTTAGTATTTTTTAATTATTTTTTAATTTTTTCTAACACTTTCGAAATTTTGGTAAAAAATCTTGTTTTGATTTTCGTTAGCAGGTAACTAAATCGTTAGAGTTTTACAATGTGAACAAAAGCACATTATTTTGCGAATTCTTGCGAAAAGCAAATCAAATAATTGAATTGTCAGATTTTAATGAAACTTTCAGGACTTATTCACAAAAATCCAATGGAATGAAATTATTTTTGAAATTATTATTTTTAAAAAATCTGGGTAAATTTTTTTTTATATCTGTTACCCCCGACCTCCACGTAAATTCATGAACTAAATCCTCTATTATTTTATTAATTATTTTGCCTTTGTTTCCGAAAATCTGCTTCCAATACTAAAATAAAAAATACAATAAAATTATGACATTATTTAATTAGATAAACTTATAATTACTATTAATAATATAAGAGCATTATAGTCTGAAGAAAAAACTTTGATTAATAATGAAATTTCAAAAGAATTGTTTTAATTTTTTGAGTTATATTAATTTAAAGTTTCAAAACTATTTTAAAAATACTTCAAAGATTTGTTGGCGTTAGTTATTAAGTTAGTAAATTAAGACTATATACTAATCGAAAATTGAAATGCTTAATACACATCGTTGTGCCTTTGTATTTTTATAATAATTTTGAATAATTTTTGTATATTTTATGTTCTTTTTCTTTGTATGGTAATTTCTGTGCGTACGGTTTCTTCATCTTACAGAAAAAAATTGGTACAATTATGCTACTTATGATCACCATGCACACTTAGCTTTTCTCGCATCTGTCTGTCATCAGATCTGAAACCATATGGAAAAGGTCATAAAGATCAACATTTGTGATTAAGAAATAGTTTTAGTCTTAATTTCATTTCATGTGTGGGGGATTTGGTATTTGCTGGGTTGTATGTTGATTATTTCCCCCACAAATACAACACTCTATTTTGCAATCGCGCAAAGTGAAGGAATAAATTACAACGGACATTCAACAACAAACAATTTATTCTGTGACAAATAAAATGGTATGTAGAAACCAACAAAATACATGATTCGAAAATTGCCTTTTTGAGAAATATAAACTTGGCAAGAAGTTAATTTTTGTCCAAAAACGTGTATAAGTATACATTGGCAGAGTCTGTAAATAAGCCTTTCCTACTTACATTTGGTGCGTCGACAACGTGTCGCGTTGCTCAAAGAAAATTCGTCGGCTTTTTTTTTTAAGGTCCTTGGAGCGAGGTCACGAACTTTTGGCATGGAAGAAAGGACATGGCCGGCAAAGTAAACGGTGTCATGCGGACTTAATGGCCTGCTTGGTGACTGCTTGGTGACTGACCTTTTTTTCTCTAACTGTGTGTATTATATACATTAATAGGGGATCAACTAAGCTTCCTAACATTAGGGTGTGAAAACATTTACTGACCAATCAGATTTATTATTTTACTATTTTGTTTTGGGGCCTAAATATTTTTGTGTTAATTTACTTCCTAGCCTATTTTTCTAGAATGTTCTTATTCTAAGTTTTTAGCTGATTGGTTGAGAAATATAAAAATGTAATCTAAATTCTACTGCTGTTTTGATCCAATTTTTCTAGAATGTTCTATTGTGATTTCCTGTTGCTATTTCTAATAAAAAAAATATGTATCCCATATACCCCCCCCCCCCCGCAGATTGATAAATATGGAAGTATTTATTAATATGTAATATAAGTTTTAAAATGTTTCGGCCAATGTACCTTTCTTCCAGCTTTTGTGGTGGTGTTTGTCGGTGTATTTGTCGGCGTGGAGGTTGGTTAGGACAATGTGGTATTTTTTGTACTTGTAGAGTGTTCAGCCGTACTTTCCTTTACTGGTAAGTCTAAGTACGCTGGTTTTAGTCTGTCTATGGAGACAGTATCAAATTTGCCTTTTATGGCGAGTTTAAAATATTTGTGGTGTCTTTCAACTACCTGGAAAGGTCCGGAGTAGGTAGGACACAAAGTTTTTTTGACTGCATCATTTCGAATAAAAACGTATTTGCAGTCGTGAAGGTCTTTTGGTGTGTAAAGTTCTTTAGTTTGTGTTCTTGTGGGTGTGTAAACTAAATCGTTCATTTTGTGTTTAAAATCTTTTACAAAAGTTGTAGTTGGTTGTAAGGAAGTGTTTTTTTTCACAAAATTGACCTGGTAGTGTTAAAGATGTTCCAAAAACCATTTCGGAAGCTGTACATCCCAGGTCTTCTTTGATAACATTCCTTATTGACAATAAAACAAGAGGCAAATTTTCAAACCATGTTCTGGAGTTGTTGTTAGCTGTTAAAGCTGTTTTAAGTTGTCTATGGAATCTTTCGATTAATCCATTTGCGCAGGGGTGATATGCTGTTGTTTTTATATGTTTGACTCCCAATAATTTTGTAAATTCATCGAAAAGCGTTGATTGAAATTGGGAGCCTCTGTCTGTTGTTATTACTGAAGGACAACCAAAGACTGCGATCCACTCTCGTAATATGGTTTTAGAGATAGTCTCTGCTGATATATCTCTAAGTGGGACGGCCACAGACCATCTTGTAAATCTGTCAATGATAGTAAGTATATATTGACAGTCATTTGCTATTGGCAATGGTCCGACAATATCGATGTGTAGGTTTGTGAATTACCGTCTGTTTTTTTTAATTGTCCTGGAGGAGACTTTGTGTGTCTGTTTGTTTTGCTCTTCTGACAATTCAAGCATGTTTGAGACCAGTTTTTTATGTCAGTGTGCATATTAGGCCAAACAAAGCGGTTGCTGATTAATTTTGCGGTTGCTCGGCGTCCAGGGTGTGAAAGGTTGTGGAAATGTGTAAATAACCTTTTTCTTAGTGATGGTGGTATATACGGTCTAGAGTGACCAGTTTTGACATCGCAAAGTATTGTTTTTGTTCCAAATGGAACAGGCTGTTCCTTCAGCTGTAGGGAAGTGTCGTTTAGTTTGTCTAATGTGGCATCTTTTTTTTTGTTCATCTGCAATGAGCTCGAAGGTGAGATCTGCCGAATCAATAGATTGTATTGTAGAGTGTGAAAGTGTATCTGCCACAATACTGTCTGAACCTTTTATGTATCGGATATCCGAGGTAAATTGTGATATATAGTCCAGTTGTCGAGTATCTCTGGGCGTATATTTCTCGGTATTTACATGTAAGGCGTAAGTAAGTGGTTTGTGGTCAGTGAAAACGGTGAAATCTCGTCCTTCGAGTAAGTGACGAAAGTGCCTTATGGACAAGTAAATTGCCAGTAACTCCCTTGAGAAGGTGCTGTATTTTCGTTGTGCAGTGTTCAATTTCACTGAGAAAAAGGATATTGGTTTTTCCAAGCCATTTTGTTTTTGTTGTAGGACTGCTCCAATTGAGTCTCCTGACGCGTCTGTTGTTAGTGAAAGTGTTGTAGTGTTGTCATTAGAAATGTACGAGAGCTTGGTAAAATCTGCTAATGCTTTTTTAGCCTTGTGAAAAGCAGTTAAAGCTTCTCCTTCAATTTGAATTTTTGCATTTTTATTTTTTTGTTGTTGTAACATGTTTGTTAGCGGGGTTAATATTCTGGAACAACGTGGAATAAATCTACGGTAGTAATTTATCAAACCGAGAAATCGTCGAAGTTGTCGCAGTGATGTTGGTTGTGGGAAATTTTGTATGGCTGTGACTTTTTCTGGGATAGGTGTGATTCCCTGTTCGTCTATCATGTGGCCTAAAAAGTTCAATTTCGAGACAGCCAAATCACATTTGCTTATGTTGATTTTCAAGCCGAAATGTGCTCGTCTCTCGAAAACTTGTAATAAGTGGTCTTTATGTTCCTTGATGTCATTGCTAGCAATGAGGACATCGTCGATATAAGCAAAAGCAAATGGTAACCCTCTCAATACCTCGTCAATGAGTCTCTGGAAAGTTTGGGCAGCATTACGTAGTCCAAATGGCATTCTGGTGAATTCGAAAAGTCCAAAAGGAGTTGTAATTGCTGTTTTTTCTATGTCTTCTTCGGCTACTGGAATTTGGTAGTAAGCTTTAACCAAATCTAGTTTTGTGAAGATTCTGGTTCCTTGCAAGCCCATGGCGAAATCGTATAGATGTGGGATTGGATACCTATCAGGAACTGTTTTTGCGTTGAGGTTCCTGAAATCCCCACAAGGTCGCCATGCACCTGTTTCTGGCTTCTGGACCATATGTAGCGGTGAGGAGTATGGGCTACTAGAAGGACGTATAATGCCTAATTGTAACATGTGCTGAAATTCGTCTTTTGCTACTTTATATTTCTCTGGATGCAATCTGCGTGGTGATGCATGAGTGGGTGGTCCAGAGGTTGTGACATAATGTTTGGCTGTGTGACGAACTTCATCAGAACGTTTAAAGGGCGTAGTAAGAGTTGGAAATTTTGTAATCAACTCTTGTAGTCCATTCGCATCTGGTAGTGCCGCACAGATTCCTGTTGACTTGTAGATTGAGGTGATTCCCTTTGCTGTTAGGTCTGTGTTGCCATCGACGAGAGATTGCCTAGCCATGTTCACTGAAACGTTGAAATGGGACAAAAAATCAGCTCCAAGAATCGGTGTTTTTACTTGGGCTATTGTGAAGATCCACGGAAAAGGTCGGCGTAAACCCAAATTGAGCGTCAGTGCTATCTCTCCGTAGGTGTCAATTCTTGATCCATTTGCTGCTTGCAGTGTGAATGAAGATAGTTGGTGTTTTCTTCTTGGATCCGGTGGAATAACGCTGATTTGTGCGCCGGTGTCGACTAAAAATAAATATCCGGTATTTTTGTCTCGGATGTAAAATAGACGACTTCCTTGTTTTATACACGCAGCTAATGTCGTCTTTAATTGCTGCCGGTGTAACCGTTTCCCTGGTTTTGTGTTGAAGTGTGTGAGGTCGAATTGAAGTTGCATGGTTTTATGCACTTCCTTGCTTCACATCCAAATTTGAAATGATACCAACAGGTATCATATTTGCGTCGCTCTCTAGAGAATGAGCTCGATCTACTTCGACTTCTGCGTCGTGAGGAGGTTCTGTAAGGACGGGAACGTTCGGATGTTTGAAACTTCACCAAACTTTGAACCTGCAGAGTTAGATTTGCCATGTCCTGCAGCAGTTCAGTATACCTGTCTGGCGTGGTTGTTTGTGAGGTTGTGTTTCTTGGTGTTGGTGTATTCCTTTGTGTTGCGTCATTTGTTGGGTTGTAAGATGTGGCGTAAACGCTCTGGTTTTGGTTATTGTCGTGTATTTTATCAGCTATTTCCGACAATCTATCCAGGTCTAAATCCTCAGGGAGTGATGCGAGTATCTGTGTTGTATGAGTGTGGAGTTTGTCTGTCCATAGTTTTTTTAACACGGTTTCAGACATGGTGCTGCTTCCCAACAAAGATTTCATTTTCCTCAAGAGTTGTGAGGGTGTCATATGTCCAAGGGTCAAATTGTAAAATAAATCATGTAATTTTTTCCCATCCGATGTACCCATACGTCTTATAATGGCGTTCTTTAGTGTATCATATGGTTTGTCCTCAGGCATATGGTCTAGCAAATCGACCACTTCTGCTGCCACGTCGGTGGGAAGTTTTTCCACGACGTATGCATACTTTGAGGTTTGCGCTGTAATTTTTTTGGCGCTAAAAAGTGCATTTAGCTGAGAAAACCATACTGGTATATTAGTTGGGTTGTAGCTGGGAATGCTGGCTGATATTGTTGCTGTTGTGGGTTCAATGTCGTTGTTTTCCATCTTTTACGCGTTGTGGTAATTTTTTGTGTTGTTTTCTAATATGAGAGCTTTTTTTGTGTTACGTGCTTTCACCAGTCGGAAGGTCACCAATTTTGTGGGGGATTTGGTATTTGCTGGGTTGTATGTTGATTATTTCCCCCACAAATACAACACTCTATTTTGCAATCGCGCAAAATGAAGGAATAAATTACAACGGACATTCAACAACAAACAATTTATTCTGTGACAAATAAAATGGTATGTAGAAACCAACAAAATACATGATTCGAAAATTGCCTTTTTGAGAAATATAAACTTGGCAAGAAGTTAATTTTTGTCCAAAAACGTGTATAAGTATACATTGGCAGAGTCTGTAAATAAGCCTTTCCTACTTACATTTGGTGCGTCGACAACGTGTCGCGTTGCTCAAAGAAAATTCGTCGGCTTTTTTTTTTAAGGTCCTTGGAGCGAGGTCACGAACTTTTGGCATGGAAGAAAGGACATGGCCGGCAAAGTAAACGGTGTCATGCGGACTTAATGGCCTGCTTGGTGACTGCTTGGTGACTGACCTTTTTTTCTCTAACTGTGTGTATTATATACATTAATAGGGGATCAACTAAGCTTCCTAACATTAGGGTGTGAAAACATTTACTGACCAATCAGATTTATTATTTTACTATTTTGTTTTGGGGCCTAAATATTTTTGTGTTAATTTACTTCCTAGCCTATTTTTCTAGAATGTTCTTATTCTAAGTTTTTAGCTGATTGGTTGAGAAATATAAAAATGTAATCTAAATTCTACTGCTGTTTTGATCCAATTTTTCTAGAATGTTCTATTGTGATTTCCTGTTGATATTTCTAATAAAAAATATATGTATCCCATACATGTATAAATAAGTAATACTTGTGTAAATCAGTTTACTCTAATATTAAATTTTCTAATTTTTCAAAAACAACGTGTCACAAATGGATATTTTATTTTTGCAAGATTTTTAAAACTGAGAATTAATTTTTGTTTCCAAATATGTCTATAGCTCAAAAATGGCCAAAAAATGAATTTTTTTTTTTAAATCTCAAAATGTTAGATTCCAAATAGTATAATTTCTGTTTGAAATACACCAGAGTATTTTGCTTACTGGAAATATTAAATTTAATCATTTGGGTTTCAATTAAAACTAAAATAAAAGTTTCAAGAAAACTTTATATTTTTAAAAATTCAGTTTAGAAGTTAGTTATCAAAAATGAGAAACTAGTTTTTATCCAGTGAAAAACACATTAATTTGGTATTTCTTGCAAAATCAAATAATTGAAAGATTCTAATGAATATTTCAGGACTTATTCACAAATGAATGATATTATTATTCTTTAAAAAAATTGGTATTTTTCTTCTTACATCTGTTACTTATCACCTCCACTTAATTTCATGAAATTTTTAATAATTAAATTCTGCTTCCAAACTTTGTTTCATTAGTTAAATGCAGTACTCTTTGGCATTGTCACTTTCTCAAAAATCTACTCAAAATAGTAAGATAAAAATGCAATAAAACTCTGACATTATTTAATCAGATAAGCTTTTAAATGGTTTCACAAATAATATATATTAAGGAGATCAATGTCTGTGTAAAAATATGTTTTGATGAATAATAAATTATTATGAGAATTATTTTCATTATTTTATTTTTTAATCAGAAAAATTTATAAGTTTAAAAATCTTACAGAAATTCTTCAAAGCTGTTAGGTTATAAAGTGAAGACTATATTTATTAATCGCAAACTGCAAAACTTAATATAAATCATCATCCAGAAAGATTTTAAAAATAATTTAAATTCTTTTCTGTGTGTAGAAATGTTTTATTTTCAAGTAAGGTATTTCCTATGTTTCAAAATTCAATATGCATTGCAAATCAACACTTAAAAATTTAAAGTAAGTTTTTTAATTCCTAGTTTCCTTATTTTTCAAATTTTAATTCCTAGTTTCTTCATTTTTCAAATTGTGAATGAAGATACTTCCACTAATTCATAATAGCAAAGGTTTTAAAAAGATGAATTGAAGAAAAATCTTTCATTTTAGCTTTAATTGAATTTAAAGATTTTCACAATAAAACTTAATTGTTTTTTTTTAATTTGGGAAAGATTTTTTATCATTTTTGGTCATTTTTTTTAATAAAAAATGCAATACCTAACATTTAAAATTAACTTTTAATCATAAAAAATGATATGCACTCTGCTTTTACCCTACACTCTAAGTGTTACAGGATTAGTTGTAAATTTATCCTGATAATCTGATGTTTGAGGCAGAAACCATAAGTCAAAACAAGAATTCTAAAACAATCCTTGCACCTGACTTCATTTGATGATCACATTAAACATTATTCAGATAGTAGAACTGATATCAGTCAAAATAAAGTGTAATGTGTCAGATTTAAATACTAATTCATGAGTATTTCTACTTGCTTTTTTTGTGCTAAAAAGTTTAGTTGAAGACAAATGCCTTTAGCTTAACAAATTACATATGTTTGTTTGATCAACATTTTGGTGTATTTTTCATGATTTTTTGTGCATCTTTAAGAAAAGTTTTGAAAAAGCATTTTTAAAAACATATTTGACAACTTTATATACTGTATTTTGCTTCCTCCAGTACTGAATTTATTTCTTTTTTTGCAGTTTTCCTCTTTCAGTGTTCCTGAAACCATGATGAATATGAGAATAAAGCTGTTCTTACATTGTGAACTTCCTGGCTGAGTATATACTTTTAAATGGTGAGACATAACAGGACACAGATAGGGATAACAGATTTTCTTTGAAATCTGTAATTTGAAAATACATTTTCCATAAATTCAAATCTCAAAACAAACATGCAGTCTCAAACTGGAGAAAAAAATTTCCACTGTAAAATCTGTGGTGTAAGTTTTTCTTTAAAATCATTACTCTCAAAACACATGTTAACACATACTGGTGAGAAACCTTTCCACTGTAAAATCTGTGAATATAAATTTTCTCAAAATACACTTCTCAAGAGACATATATTAACACACACTGGTGAGAAAGCTTTCCACTGTGAAATCTGTGGATGTAAGTTTTCTCAAAATTCAAATCTCAAGAGTCACATGTTAACACACACTGGAGAGAAACCTTTCCACTGTGAAGTCTGTGGATGTAACTTTTCTCTAAATTCTTCTCTCATAAGACACATGTTAACACACACTGGAGAGAAACCTTTCCACTGTGAAATCTGTGGATGCAAGTTTTCCCAAAATTCAAACCTCAAGAGTCACATTTTAACACATACTGGAGAGAAACCTTTCCACTGTAAAATCTGTGGATGTAATTTTTCCCTAAATTCATCTCTCAAAAGACACATGTTATCACACACTGGAGAGAAACCTTTTGGCTGTGAAATCTGTACATGTAAGTTCTCTCACAATTCATCTTTGAAACAACACATATTAACACACACTGGAGAAAAACCTTTCCACTGTAAAATCTGTGGATGTAAGTTTTCCCGAAATTCAGATCTCAGGAGACACATGTTAACACACACTGGAGAAAAACCTTTCCACTGTGAAATCTGTGGATACAAGTTTTCTCAAAATTCATCTCTCAAACAACACAAGTTAACACACACTGGAGAGAAACTTTTCCACTGTGAAATCTGCGGATATAAGTTTTCCCAAAATTCATCTCTCAAAAGACACATGTTAACACACACTGGGGAGAAACATTTCTTTTGTGAAATCCGTGGATTAAACTTTTCTCAAAATATACATCTTAAACGACACATATATACACACACTGGAGATTAATCTATTTGAGCAAGTTGTCTAAAATATACAAATCATAACCAAAATAGGTAATGCACACTGGTGAGTATCTTTCCATTGTGGGTTATTTTGTTATTAAATTTTGATCTTGAATAATACATTTCATTAGTGCTAAAAATGGTATAACATTTCATAATTATTTGAAAAGAAATTATTGTGTAGACAAAAACATGTCATTCAACTTACACAACCAGATAATATAGATAACCAGACTATACGACACATACATTTAACTGGCCTGAGTTTGTCTTGTTACTAAGCAGACTTTTGTATTTACATGAAAAATATTTCAAATAATCGTCACATGCTTGAGTTGACATTTTCACTGCTGCAAATTATAATTCTGCATTAATCATTGTAAAACAATGTTTAAATGAACAATTCAAAATGACTGAACTCTGGCACAATCAAATATTATTCTATTCCATCCAAAGGGAAGGATGATTCATTTACAAAGACTTTCAGCAAAGTAAAAAAAAAGAAATGTTTTAATTCTCTGAAGGGAGAACAACATTGTACTTTTCGATTGTTACTTTCTTCCTCTTCACAATGCTAAAATCACTTGACTGTATCTCTTTTGCATTTGAACACTATTCCTACTTTGTGAACCTTTTGCTTTATTACGGTCTAATAGTTGCTTTGCTTATCACCTGCATTATATACATATATTGTTTGTCTCCTATTATTTTTGTCTTATTCTTTATTCTTCTTTGTGAACCTTTTGCTTTATTACTGTCTTATAGTTGCTTTGCTTTTCACCTGCATTATATACATAGATTGTTTGTCTCATATTATTTTTGTCTTATTATTTATTCTTACACTTATTGTTTATTTGCACTTTTGTCAATTCTCCCTAATTTCATCCTACAAAATACATATTTTCTTCCATTTTTGTTTTCTTTTGTGAAATTTCTGGTGTTATATTTGGTTGCAATTCTGCACTGTAAATACCATCACTTGCAGTGTGTTGTGCAATATTTTCTTTTAATTTTAATGTTAATCTAAAATGGCCTGCTGTAAAAGGTGTGGGGTTAGATTTGGTCACCTTTCAAACTTGAATGATGTGTACATGGGAGTAATCTCCTTTTGAAACCTGTTGGTCAAATGTTTCCAAAAATGCATACTCTTTCACACTCTTTGTCAGTCTAGTATCTGAGGGAAAAACAGGGCATAATGATATCTGCCAGTTTGTCAAACAAAAGCTGAAGTTGTTTTCTGCTTCTTCCCAACAGCATTAGTATTAAGGAAACACAGTGTCAAGTATCAGTTGAACTCTGATTCCTGAAACCATTATACCATCATAACTCTCCATAGGTAATAGATGCACATATGCAAATACTGGACAGAGAAATTTTAGGAAACTAAACATTTCTGTTATTCATGCTAATCTAAATGGGAGTTTTTCATATTTCAGCTTCCATGCCAGATAATCCAACCAACAATATAAATAATAATCCCAGTGAGAAAACATCTGACAAAATATATTCAATCAAATTACACCAAAAGTCAGCATAATTAAAAATTATGTTGTGAAAAATTTGAGCATGTCAAATTCCCATATAGATTTTGGTTTTCTGTAAAATATATATAGATGCAATACTTACATCATAGCTATTACTTCAAATGTCTCTATTAAATTGCATGAAGCCACTGAAAGTGAAATAAACACTCCAAAAATGAATGAATCATTCTGATTAACTAAAAGGTGTGAAAAGGGTTTAAAGGGATGAATGAAGAGGATTTTGGGATGAAGAGGCAACAAAACCTGATATTGGTTATATTCGGGTCTATACTGACAGTCAGACTTCAGATTGGAAGTAGGATTGAAAATGAAATAAACAAACATATACATTGAAGTAAAGCAGTCTGCATTTTGTGTTGCCAGCCATCAAGTTGGGATAAGAATATTGATGAGGAGTTGGTAGAAGGAAGTGCTGAAATAACTGAGTTTGTCCAAGGTAAAGTTAAATTAATCTGATATGAAAACATTTTGTGACACTATCTCCCACTGGGATATATTTTTTTTTGTTTGGTTTAATACAATGGAGAGAGAGAGAGGAATTATTATTAGTGGTATTAGTAGTTGTGCTTTATTGTAATTTGTGATGTGAGCTTATGTAAAAAACTATTTGAATACTATCCTGTACTTGTAAAATCTGGGGAATAGATAACTTAGCTGACAATTTGAAAAGGAGAGAAAGAAATATACTTTTCTTTCTTTTTCATATATGATAAGCATTATTTTGGGCTAGGTGGAAATTTGACAAAATGGTCACAGCCATAACAAAATGTCAGGATTTACTTGATGAGGTCATGTAGGTTTAAATCCCCAATAGTTGTTCCTGAGAACAGAAACTGTGGGAGTTGAAAAATCTAAAGATGATGTAATCAAAAGAAATAAGACAGAAAGACATTACATCATGTGAGCTGTTGACATTTCATTTGTCGAGCCATGGCTCCCTGCAAATCGTGTGGGTGGAGAACGGTCTCATTGGTCAAAAGCTTTGAGTCAGCCGAATCCTGTGAGAGGATTGGAGATGGTTATAAAAATCCAGACTCGGTGAGAAAAATCAGTAGTTGTTGGCTGGAGTAGTTTTCGTGAGTTGAAATGTAATGACCGTGGAAAAGGGTTCTTAACATGTGAGCCATGACCCATGGCCGGTCGCTTACCACAGAACTTATGGCTAAAGAGTTAATGTCGAATGAAGCCTGCCACCAATTAACTTAAAGAGTTCATTTTGAATAATGCGCTTTTGATAGGAATCCCGAAAGAATGTTATTGTTTTTTTTAAATCATGGGAGAATCAAAATTTCTGATTCCTCATTCGCTCTACTTTGGTAAACTCCGTTAAACTCCAATAAGAACCCGAGAGGACTTTGTTATTTTAGAAGTTGCATAGAGAATTGATAGCACTGATTATAGAGAATACGTGAAAAGACTTTAGTGAAAATTTGAAGAGCTCTGTTTACTTTAATGAAACTTAGAAAAGCCATTTTTATTTGAGTATTGAAAGCTCTGAGATTTTTCAACGAACTCTCTCTCTGCATTGTAAACTGGCATTTCGACAACTGTATTATCATTCTGACAACTGTATTATCTGCTCTTGTGACAAATAATTGTTCTTTTTATAAAGACATTCTTCGTAACTCTCCAAGCATGTTTGACTTTATTCATTTATTTAATTTTTTTTTTTTTTTTTGGTGCCGTATTTATTTTTAACCACAAGTGTACACAAGCATCCGATCTGGTGCTGGTGGAAAGATGGCTTCTGAATTTGCACAACGCGATATTCTGAGATCAAATCACAACGTGGGCAGTGGTCCATTGTTGTAATAGATGTCTTGAAGTCTAGCTTCTGTGATGAGATCATCACGACCAGCAACAGTGGCCTGAAAGCGTTGACATAATTGGTACCGTTTCGACATCATCGCAGTGGGATCCATTCCTGAACCAGCGAGCAACCGATCTAACCAGCCAGCTGGGTGGCAGTGTCACAATTGGTGCCATCACTACCGTTGACGAGAACAAGCATCACAATTGGCCAGCCCGGGTGAGAGTGTTACAATATTACATGTTTAAAGCATGAAATTTAGGATAAAAGCATTTACTAATCATGGATCTCTGATCTTTCTAACCTTTGAAGTAAGTGATGACAATCAGTCATCAGTTTACACATCTGGAAGTATGGTTTACCAGAATTGGCATAAATATATGAAACCTATGTGAACGTTTTGTGAAGAAACCACCCTCGAACCATGTGATCTTTTAATGTTAAGTCTCTTATAATTTTCCATAGTTAAAAATATGAAGTTTAACATAAGATTGATGAATGTTATTTTAAAAATCTTAATTCTAAATGTTTTTATTTTAGCTCTTCAATTTTCCATTTGTAAATATAGTATTTACTTAATAAATTAATAGCCAAAGACACCAAGTGACTGGAAGAAATTTAAAAAATGTTTGAAACTTTACAAACCATCATAATTAGTAAAGGAAAGAAAGAAAACAAATCGTATGAAAATTCATTATTCATCGTGAAAAAAACAAACTTTTTCTTCAGAATATGGTATCCTTTAATATATATTATTTATGAAATCAATGAAAAGTATATCTAAGTTAAAAATGGTGTAATTTTTATGCATTTTTTATTTTCTATTTGGAGCAGATTTTTGGAAAAGTTGCTCCATAGAAAAAAAAAGTTATATGATTTACATTCCCGAAGGAATCTTGCATTTAACTAATAAAACAAGATTTGTGATCAGTATTGAACTTCTAGAAAGTCTCATGAATTTAATTGGAGTGCATGTGTGGGGTAACAGTTATAAAAAATATATTTGATCAAGATTTTCTAAAAACAATAATTGCATAAATAACTTCATTCATTTATGAATAAATCCTGAAAGTTTCATTAAAATCAGACAGTTGCTTGATTTTTGCAAAAATTTTCAAATGAATGTGTCTTTCAGCATAAAAAATGATTTGCATAATATTATCTTTGCCATAGTAGTAATCTCTAGTAAACATTAGGTGAACTGCTGATGAAAAAAATCAACCAAAATGTCAAATATGTTAGAAAGGATTGAATTTTTTTAAAAATAATGAAAACAAATTTTGATATTTTCTCTTAATAATAACATTTTGATGATAAAACTATATTTTTATTAATTTGGGCCCTTTTAATATCATGCTATGCTGTTCTTTGACAAATAAGTGTAGGTATCTAAACTAAGACATTATTTAATTAAAGATGCTTTTAATTGCTTTATTTATATTTCTGAGATGAAGTGTTGTATTTATTTATAATATTTACATTGTTTAAACTGTTGACCTTATCTTTGTTACCATATTCACTATTTTTTGCCTGTTGTACCCTCTGACATTCCAGTGACTGGAATTTTCAAATAAAGGGTTCAGTTAAATATTCTAATCACCTGAAGATCAGAGCATACAATGAGCAAAATGTTGTGAATATGGCAACAAAGATGAGGACAAGAGTGAACAACATAAATAGTGTATTTAATAGCTTTTATGAATAATATATATTAAGCACAATATTTATAAAAAAAATTGAGATGAAAAATGAATTGTTAGAAGGATTTTAATTTTTTTTACAATCTTAATTGAAATAATTTATATTTTTTCTTTGTGCACACTTCTCATTTCTAAAACTTCTTTTCTGAATTCTTGTTTCCATGTTGTCTTTGTTCTTTAAAAATTTGTAATATTTTTTTCTTTGCTCACACTTCTTACTCACAGGAATCAGTATTAAGGAGAAGAAGAAAAATAAAAGAAAGTAAATTAAGAAAACAGAAGCTACTGATTGACATTGCATTCAATTTTTGAAGATCAAAATTAACTGGGAAGCAATAGACCAGAAGAAGAAATCAGTATTACGGAGAGGAACAATAAAAGAACATGAATGAAGAAAACAGAAGATATTGATTGACATTGCATTCAATTTTTGAAGTTCAATAATAACTGGGAAGCAAGAGGCCACAAGAGAAAATCAGTGATAAAAAGAACAATAAAAGAAGATAAATTCAGAAAACAGAAGATATTTATTGACATTGCATTCTATTATTTCACATAAAAGATGACTGGGAAGTAAGAGGCCAGAAGAGGAAACCTGTATTAAGGAAAAGGAGAACAAAAAGGAACATAAATTAAGAAAACAGAAGATATTGATTGACATTGTGTTCAATTTTTTAAGGTCAAAGATAACTGAGAAACAAGAGGTCAGAAGAAGAAATCAGTATTAAGGTGAAAGGAAACAATAAAAGAACATAAATTAAGAAAACAGAAGATACTGATTGACATTGCATTCAATTTTTGAAAATCAACGATTACTGGTGTTATTATAACCTACCCATGCTCCCAGTGAACTCTTCCAAACCATAAATAAGCAGAAGTTTCTGCTTTGTGCAGAGCAGAAAGATATGTCTATTCCAGCAGATAGCTTTAACAAGGCCACAACAACTTGGTGATGAGGACTCTTAAGGACCCTTGAGGACCCCAAAATTATTGCATGGAAATTGTCAATATTGGTTCAACATTGAATGCATGGAATTTTATTTTTTGTCACACTTTGTTCCTATTAAACAGTATTTGGTAATTCAGAAAAATAAACCAAAGAAATAGGAAGAAGTCACACTAATTTACACTAAACTTGAACGTAAGCTGCTAAACTACAAGAATTCACATTTTCATCAAGTCTTCTGAAGAATTCAGGAGTACGGGTTTAAATTGAAAGAATCAAATTGTGACATTTTTATGGAGAGGATTAAATACTTGCGACATATTATCGATAAAGAGGGCATAAGACCATATCCAGAATGTACTACAGCAATCAAGGACATGCCAACTCCCAAAAATGTCTCTACCTTACATAGTATCTTGCAACTGGCAAACTATTACCGGGCGTTTATATCGAATATGCACAACTCGCCAATTTAGCCAATAAGTCTCTTAAGATTTTATGGAACCTTTCCACCTTATCGTTACTTTGGGAATGATAGGGAGATGTCGTCATGTGTTCCACATTTAGACTAGTCAGAACATCTTTCATTATATTATTCATATTTCCGGTCCATTGTCTGTAGCTAATTGCACGGGGACACCATACCTGGGGAAAATTTCACCCACTACCAGATCAGCTACCGTTCTAGCTCATTTATCTGGCACAGCGAATGCCTCCAGCTATTTTGTCAGCCAATCCACAAAGTTTACGATGTAATTGTTACCTCTAAGGGTCTTCCTGTATGGTCCCGACACATACATACTTGTCTTTTTGAAGGGGGAAACTGTAGGCATCCGGCCTTTTTAATGGCACCATTGTCTGTTTCCTAACACCTGACACACCACATATTGTTGAATATAGTCAGTGACCTCACTGTACAACTTGGACCAGTAATAAGTCCTTCTTATCAGGTTATAGGCTTTATCCGTCCCAATGTGGCATTGCTCTAATATTTTCAGCCTGAAAGTGTTTGGCACATACAGCCTAGATCTAACTTCATCATCTTCCTGAGATATAGTGTAGCGTCCCTTCATGTATTGCAAAATCCAGCCTCTACTCTTTCTCTCAGAGGGGGTTATCTTGGTGTACACCTGTTTCTTCCTTTCAGCGGGTGTCAGTGACCACTGAAATCATTTTCTACCATCCGTCTCTAACAAAATATTCAAAACTAGCAATAACAGGCTCGCTATATTTACCCACCTTTTGCTGAAATCTGTTGATATCAAACGCTTTCTATTAGATCTGATCTTGATCTTGATCTGATGCTCAAAGAATCTAATCAGATGCTCAAAGAATCTAATCAGATGCTGATAAGAATAACGTTCCTGTCACAAGATTCCCTCCGCTCGCAACGTCCAAATCACCATTCTTGCTATGACTAGTAACGTTAGCAATATCATCAGTTTCATCCCAGAAAACTGGGGCTACAGCTCGTCAACTCACCGACATGGTCAAATAAAGGGTGCACCTGAGAGCAATGTTAGAGGGCATGTGAAACCGTTTCTTCTAAAACAAGGCCACACCGATGACCGTTGCTCAAATCTACCCAGCCCCATTTGAAAGCCATATCAAATGAGAAATAGCTCGTTCCAAACCAATCGGTATGTAAGCAAAAACAGGTAATTACTGAGGTAATTTGTCGTTAGCGCTTAAGACACGAAAGAGAACGACATTGTCACGACATGCTGAGCAGTCCACAGAGATGACCCTTCGTCGCGACACCTCAACTAAGTCACAATGCAATAGCCTGCAAGGCCAAGAAAGGTCAGTGAACTGAGGAATGAATCACAAGGCTGCTTGACACTTTTGTAAGAACCTCGATTTATTCTAGGATTTACGTTAGCGTTCAGCTTTGGAAATGGGAGGAGTGATGATGAAACTAGGGAAGGCGTCCCTAACAATCGTCACCAAAATTGAGTCCTCTGTCAATGTGCGGCATAGGAACACCAATCTCTAAGCATGTTGGTGACTCAAGTGTGGCATCACTCTCTCCCCAAGAGACGTACATTGGGTACAGATATCTCTGTTGACCTGATGCTTACCATCACCTCACAAGAATGAAGAGAGCAAGCGCTCAATCGCCTTTCTAGTGTCTTTACAAATAGGAAGTACAGACAACTGGTAAAGGTTGAGAGGAAAGATGTATGTGACATATATGACTCAGCCCTCCCCTTCATGGACAACCACCGTCAAAGCCAAATCCGGACTGACCTTGTGTCTGCGACCGATTTCAGCTGGAGATCCAGCCCAACCACACTCCAAGTATGCGAAAGGGTTCGTCAGATCAACTAAAGGGCCCTGGAAGCGCGACCTCACTT
Source organism: Ascarosepion bandense (assembly GCA_037127315.1). NCBI lineage: Eukaryota > Metazoa > Mollusca > Cephalopoda > Sepiida > Sepiidae > Ascarosepion > Ascarosepion bandense. The sequence continues at coordinate 2,638,443 of JBBBDQ010001776.1, forward strand.
CCATGTGCCTAACTGCAAGCCAGAAACTTGTTGAACCCAGACATCTTTTGGTACCATTTCAGTGCCTTCTATACTACCTCAATGTCTTTGTCGCATCACACAAAAATTGATACACCATTGGCGTGTGCAAAAACCCTGCCTTCAGATCCACCTGATAAAGGAGGAAATCCAACACTAAAGTCTAAAGTAGGGGTGAAAGTGGGCAACTCTAACAAACCGACTAAGACAGCAAAAAAAGTGCTCAGTCGTTTTCCGTTCAACTGTACCAGAGCACTGGCGAAGCAATACAACAGGCTGATCCACTTGCAGAAGCCAGGTTGGAATCTGGCAACCTCCAGGAGAGCAGCCGGATACCGATGGTTGACTCTATCAAATGCCTTGATTTATCCAAATTGATCAGCGCCTCTTGCTCACCGTCTTCTACACCCTCTAGGATCATGTGGATCAGATTCTAGTTGTTCTGAATTGTTCCCCCTTTACAGCACAAGTCTGCTCAGGTACCAACAGAATCTCAGCAATTGAATGCAAATGCTCTGTCAGTATCTTGGCCAAAATCTTTAACTATATTTAGCAGAGTTATGGGCTTGTAATCATCTAAGTCCTGCCCAAAACCCTTAATCTTTTCCAGCAGTGTGACCACAGCTTTGGAGATTCAGTCGGGAACGGACCCCTGCCAGAACCAGTTGTTGAAAACCACCATCAAAATCCGCACAAAGGTGTGCGACAACCTCAAATACAATTAATAAGGTAAACCATAAGGTCCCAGAGATTTGCCAATGCTGATCCTCTTCAATGCCATGTGTAATTCATCCTCCATAATCCCTCCCTCGCAGATTGCTGCTTCAAGCCGAGAAAATTCAGCCAGATAGCTGCGAAACTCATTGTCACAGAGACCAGGTTCCTTAGTAAAGTGGTTGTTGAAATGACAGTGAAATGTTTCGCACATATCTTTCATCAACTTCAGAATATGCCCCTCTGGGGTATTGACCTCATGAATGAATTGATTACCACCTCGACAGATCTCTTCTTTGCACAATTTAGCACCCATATTTACATCTTCATTAGACATCTTGTTTAACCTTTGTCTAACTACCTGACCCCGGTAGCACTTGCTAACATCACACTCCAGGGTCTGACTAGCTAAAACCCAATAATGAAGGACAGCAAAATAATTTCCCCTCCTCAATTCTTTTAGCAGAAACATGCTGGGATTTCTTCCTAACCAAAAACATAGGCCAGTACTCGGTTTCATCTGACACAGTCCAAGTCTGCATTTGTTTTGAATTAAGAACACAACATTCATTTATCACAATTTGCTTTTGTGTGAGTCAACCCTAATTCTTAGTTGTTGTACTTTTTGCCATATTTAATTGGTGTTACACATATTGTTTGATTTCTTGATATATATATATATATATATATATATATATCCGCAGAAAAATCTGTTTCGCTGTATCACAGCTCATCAGTACAGTTAGACATCTGATTGCTTTTACCAAGGATTGGAACCTGACCGAATTGGCGTTAGTTGGCGATTCTACCTCTGAGCGATGGGCGCTCGGTAGAAGGAGGAAGACTTTTAGCGTGTGATATACCATGTAAACATACGCCAGTAGCTGAGAGTTTGCTAATTCATTACTAAATGAACGATGTGTAGATGCTAGAGTAGCTACTGTTTTTTCAAAATCTACCATTCTGGGTGTGAGAGCGTAAATATTGTTGCTAGGAAGGTTGGGTCACTGTGTTCGACCAAAACGTTTTTCTTGTCAGAATTTATTTTGCACATTTATAAATCTACCATTTGTCTGTGCATTGAATACTGTTGCCATATCTGGTCGAGTACTCCTACTATTTATCAAGGGACGTGCTAATTACTCTCGTACTTTCTCAACTCTCGTGATGCTTTCTGTGTCTGCTTTTTATTTCGTCTTTGTGGGTCCCAGCAGGTAATTTGGTAATTCACACCCGTATTTAATTCTGGGCTTCCCATTGGCCGATAAATAAAATTTGCGTAGGCTCGCGAAGAGGAATTTGATATTTATTACTTTTTGGTTTTCTTCCGGAACATATGCGTGGAGCCGGGTGCGCAAAGACCAGTTTCTGGATCTCCGAGGGCAAACACCCGGTCCCACGCTTTGCTCGGTATCACCACACAACTTTCGCCCAGAAAACGGAGTTGTTGTTGGTATCTGTTGTCGTTTTTTGAAATAGTACTTTTCGTTTTGTTTGTCTATTTTCGTTTTTTTTTTTTGTTAGTAATAAAAATATGTGTTTTCTTTCTTCCATTTAACCATTCTAACGGACTTCGTTCTCATTTTTGATTTGTTATCATTAATTTCCTCGGTACAAGATAGGGAGTTATCCAAATCCCGTCTTGATTCGATGTGCAGAAATTTTTTATGTCGTAAGAAAAATTCTGCTGTGAACAAAACGGGGAAAGGAAATAAATAAAAAAATTCAATACAACACAAGGGTTCAAATTAAAGGAAATTTACTGCTTTATTAAACACAGAGAGGAGTTGTGAGCTGACTGCAAAACAGGTCCGTTAGCAAAGGCTAGGTTATAGCCTTGGTACCACAAGAAGAAAAAAAGTGAAAGTCTTTCTCGGTTTACCTTGTTAGGTACAGTGTTCGTAGTTCGTTGCTTGTTTTGTTTGTTTTGTTTTTTTTGTTAAGTCTCTTCTTCAACCCTTGTTGGTTGTGGGCCGACCTGGGGAAACTGTATCTTTTTTCTGCAAAGAAAAAGTTCTTTCTTCCACTGGAAGAAGTATCTTTTCGTAAAATAAAATTTCTTTCTTCCTCTGGAAGAAGTATCTTTTCCTTCCGCCACGTGGGTTAATTACAAACAGGGGAAACGGTCCTTTTAGGGAAATAAACTCTCTTTCTTCCTCTGGAAGAAGTATCGTTGAATCTTGTTTCTCCTCTGTTCGTCAGAAGGAATTCCTTTCTTTTCTTCTTTTGCGAGCTTCTCAAACCCACAAATAAATTCAGACTTCTTTTTACGTCTTTGGTCTGACGGAGCTAAAATTTTCAGGACTGCTCAAGTCGACGAAAATAAAAAAACTGAGAGTTCCCGCTCCTTGAGATTCTATCAGAAGGAGCTAACCAATCAGAGGCGAGATACGCGACACGTGGTACCGCAAAGACATTTAAGTTTCCCAACGGCCTTAGCAAGAAAAGGAGAGAAAGAAAAACGACCAAACGAACGAACAACTAAAGTTTCAACAGATGGAATCTTTTGATTTTATATTTTCAGAAATATATGCAGGTTTTAGTTTATCTATTGAAACATTATAATGGGCGTCGTTTGATCTTTTTATAGTAAAATATTTTTCGTGACGACTTAATACCTGGAATGGACCTGTGTACGGAGCTTCCAACGGTTTTCTTACTCTGTCAGTTCTTAGCCAGATACTTTTACATGTTTGTAAGTTTTTGGAATGTAGGAATTAGTTATTGAATGCAGGTGTCCGCTGGATAATTTGTTCATGTCAAATTTTTGTATTTCGTCGTTTAAAATTTTAACGTGCGAGTTTGTTATTTCGCTGTGCTCGCTATTGGTAGAGTCGAAATATGAGTATGGAGAAAAATACGAGTCAGTTTGGTTCTTTACTGGTGGTAAGGGACCGACAATGTCTACATGCACTGTTTCAAAACGACTGGCAGGTAATTCAAATGGATTTACTTTACTCTTTGTGTGTTCTATTATTTTTACTTGCTGGCATTCTGTGTAACAGATATTTATTGACTTGTCCATCTTCTGCCAATAGTATCTAGATTTTTTTATTTTTCTTTAAGATGTTATTCCCGGATGTTATAGATTGTGCAGATTGTCAAATACCGATTTTCTGAGCTTTTCTGTCACATAAGGTCGTGGAAAAGTAATGTCGTGTCACATAATATGGTTTCATTTTTATTTATTGTGTATGGTTTCAGTTGATCTTTGAATGCCTGAATTTCATTGTCAGTTTCTTTATTTCTTGTAAATCACATACATCAACAGTGATCGCACTGACTGGTCGTGATAAACAATCAGCTACTATATTTTGTGAGCCTCTTATATGTGAAATGTCATTCACATATTCACTGATTAAACAGAGGTGACGCTGTTGTCTGATTTTAGGGAAGATTGGCTTTTAAGAGCACTGCAAAATGGTTTGTGATCCGTCAGTAACATTACATTTCTGCCTTCTATTAAGTGTTTAAAATGGAGTACTGCTAGATAGGCAGCTAGTAGTTCTCTGTCAAAAGTGGAATATTTTTTCAAAGATCATTTCTTTGAAAAGAAACCTATGGGAATGGGTTGATTATCAATCATTTGGTGAAGTGCTGCACCCACCGCATAATTTGAACTGTCTGTTAAAAGTTGATAGTTGTTAGCTTTCGAGCTGGGGAAAGCCAGAACGGTTACATTTGATAAAGAGTTTTTGATGTTTTCGAAAGATTCAGTTTCTTCCTTTGTTAAGGTTAAGGATTGTGAATTTTGTTTAAACGTATTTTATCCGTGAGAAGTAATATGATATTGCTGAAATTTGGCACAAGTTTTCTATAGAAATTTGCCAGTCCGAGGAATCGGCGGAGTCATTTAGAATCGTTTGGTTAAGGAAATTCACTTAATTCATTCAACTTTTTAGAACTGGTTTGAGACCATTAAAAGAAATGTAAAATCCTAAAAGGTCTAACTCGTTAGCACTAAATATGCATTTGGAGAGACAAATTTTAAAGTGGTACTCACTTAGTTTTTGTAGCACTAGGTCGACCTGCTTGGAATGAGTTTCTTCATCTTCTGAGAACATGAGGATACCGTCGATATATACAAAGGTATAATCAGTATCACGGAAAGTATTGTTCATCATTCTTTGAAAAATGCATGATGCGTTCCGTAGTCCGAAAGGCATATAGTTGTATTAAAATAACCCGAAAGGGGTAGAGATGGCTGTCTTGCAGACATCCTCCAGGTGAACTGGTATCTGGTGATAAGCAGCCGAAAAGGTCTATCTTTGAAAAGAACTTCTTGTTATGGAGCTTCGAAGACAAGGAATTTATATTTGGGGCCTGATATCGATCGGCATTTGTTATGGTATGTAAATGTCTGTAATCACCAACAGGTCTATATGTGCCGTCTGACGTCGGTACCATGTGTAAGGCCATTCTGAAATTATTCCTGCCTTTAGGAGTTTCTTGAATTCCTCTTTCGCAATTTCACATCTCTGAGCTGATAACTGTCTGGCTCTGGAGAAGGTAGGAGGATTGCTACCAGTTTCTATTCTGTGGTATATCTTTGGTTTTGTTGCATTCGTGTCACGATGAGGAGAAATTAAGTTTGGATATTTCTCCAGAATTGTTCGTACCGTTTTGTTAGTATCTTTATTCGGTACTACAACTATATTCATGATAATAGATGATGGATGTGCATTGGATTGTCTATTAGTCATTTCATCGACTAGTTTGTTGTTCTTGCAGTCCACCACTAACCCGAAATGGTTTAGGAAATCGTATCCTAGGAGTGATTGAGCAGTTTCGGCTATTATAAATGTCCAGGTAAATTCCCGTCTGAGGTTCTGTAGTGTGAGATTCAGTACTGTTTGTCCTGAACATTTAATCTTTTGATCGTTGGCAGACACTAAAGAGATATTGGTTGGGTATGTTACAGCTCCATTTAAATATCTCTTTGGAAGTATAGATACGGCAGCTCCTATATCCACAATAAAATTTAAACTTTTGGCTCCTAACCGTGCGGATACAATGAGAAGCGGCGAGGAAATGGAAGCTAACATCTCTCGCCTAGTTAGTTTTCCGAAATTTCACGAGGAAGTGGTGAAGTTGGGCGAAAGCTGGGTTGCATTTGAACATTCCGTTTATTAGGCCATCTGCACCACGGCTTGCAAAATTTTGCAGGTTCCGCAAAATTTAAATGCGCTCTGCAGATTTTAGGTTTTTGGTCCTTGTTAAAAGGGCGAACACTGGTAGGGAATTTATTTTCACTGTGGGAACAGCCATGGATTGGTTGGTTTTGATTTGTTGAAGTTTCTTCAGCGTCAGTTGTCATGTTTGGTTTGTGTTGAAAAGAACTACTGTAATTTCGCTGAAAGTCCAAATTTTTTTGTATATATATATGCGTTGAAATCACGTGGGGTGGTCACCAGTTTATAGTGGGTTATCCGTTCTAGTGGAACGTAGTTGTATGTTGAAACAGATAGACTGAATTTGGCCTCGTTAGTAGATAGCCCACTATAACTTATAAAAGGGGTTATAAAACAAGGAAATCAAATTGAGTATAGAAACAACATTTTATATATATACAGATATCAATTAAGGTTTTTACAAATAAAGTAATATCTTTAAGATAGGTTCAAAGGACGTAAAAATGTTTATAGCTGTAAAGGCCGAAAAGAGAGTTTGTGCGTATGTATGTGTGAGCATTTGTCAGTTAGGAATGTCTTTGATGTATCCACTCCGTTGGTCGGGTAAATAGCTCAGGGGACAGCGAAGAAGAAGATGAGAGGGAAAGGCGAGGCGAGCATAATGGATCGCTTGACGAGGTCAAGGGACGTGCTAATTACGCTCGTACTTTCTCAACTCTCGTGATGCTTTCTGTGTCGGCTTTTTATTTCGTCTTTGTGGGTCCCAGCAGGTCATTTGGGAATTCACACCCGTAGTTAATTCTGGGCTCCCCATTGGTTGATAAATAAAATTCACGTGAGCTCGCAAAGAGAAATTTGATATCTATTAATTTTTGGTTTTCTGCAGGAACATATGCGTGGAGCCGGGTGCGCAAAACCAGTTTTGGTCATTTGCTTTCTGGATCTCCGAGGGCAAGCATTCGGTCTCTCGCTTTGCTCGGTATCACCACAACCACAAATTTACAAGGGGCACCTAAAAAAAGAGAAAAAATCCAAGACAATAAAAATGCATTTATATACAATATAATATATAATTTAAAGCATTTAATGAAAGATGAAATGATGGGAGCAGGATGAACCCCAAAAGAAACTAAAATACAACAAATTTTTCAAAACAAAATAATAAAGAATGTTAGTAAGACCCGTCCATTCCAGAAAAAGTGTGGAAGTGTGGCCGCAAGAAGCACACTAGCGAAGGGAGTGGCGAGGGGTAAAATAATTAATGGAATGGAACAATCAAAGACTGAACCAGCCGAGATAAAAGGAGGCCAAAACAAACTGGGGAGGTTGGGAATCTCGACTTGGATTATAATAAAAGAGAAAGCGGAGTACAGGCTAAGAACACATTCATTCACATAAAATAGGTACACAAAAGAGTGCTACCTTAATCAAGGTTGTGTCCCAAAGGAATCTACCCCGATGTAACCAGCAGATCTAAAAGGGAAAATCAAGGCTAGCTCCGTTCACGCGAACCAGGCTCGCCACATTTACCCACCTTTTGCTGAAATCTGTCGAAGTCAAACGTTTCCAATCACTTCTAATCCTTATTTTGAGCTGATGCTTAAAATATCGGATCAGATCCTGATGTGAAAGACGCTGAACTCGCCTTCCTACGCACTTTACAAAGTACTGACAACCGGTAAAAGATAATGGGAAAGACGTACGTAGCACACGCATCAGCCAAACCCTTTAAGGACAAATTCCTTCGACGCCAAATCTCGACCGACGCGCCGACCTTTGCCAGTACTTCTGACCAATTTTTCTCCCACTGGAGGTCGGGCTCAAACCACACTCCAAGAATGCAGACAGGGCCGTCTGTCCAGTCGAAGGGCCCCGGGAGGGTAACACCCTTCCAGGCACCTAACCGCAAGCCGGACGACTTGTTGCGGTCAATCTTTGCCCCTGTCACCTGTTCGTACCGTTCAAGCGCTTTCTGTACCACCTCGATGTCACTCCGGGAGGATACGAAAGTAGTGACGTCATCGGCGTACGCGGAAACCCTGGCTCGAGCACCACCAGGGACAGCGATTCCACGTAGGGCCTGACTGCACGCCCTGTCCCTTAGCCGGAGAAGGAGGGACTCCAACGCCAAAGCATAAATTAGGGGTGACAGTGGACAACCCTGTCGGACCGACCTAGACAGCGCCAGAACGCCCGACAACTTCCCGTTCCCCTGTACCACAGCCGTGGGGGATTGATACAGGAGTCTAATCCAGCGGCCTGCAGAACAGCCGCCAAGTAACGATGGTCAACCCCATCAAATGCTTTGGACTGATCCAAATTGATCAGCGCGGCTTCTTCGTCGTCTTTTATCCCCTCTATGATCGTGCGTATCAGATGAAGGTTGCTCTGAATTGTTCGGCTCTTCACAGCACAAGTCTGCTCAGGTCCCAACAGAGACTCGGCAACTAATTGCAAACGATTTTGCAAGATCTTGGCCAAAATCTTTAACTCTGTGTTTAGCAGACTTATGCGCTGGGCACCCTCTAACTCCTTCCCCACATCCTTGCCTTTTCTCAACAGCGTGATCACATCCCTAGTGAACCGGTTGGAGATGGACCCCTGCCGGAAATAGTTGTTGAACACGACAGTCAAAACCGGGACAAAGATATGTGACAGCCTCAAGTACAATTCATAGGGCAAACCATCGAAACCCGGCGATTTGCCTCTGCTAACCTTCTTCAAAGCCGCGTAGACTTCGCTCTCCGTAATCTCTCCCTCGCAGCGAGCTGCATCAACCGGCAAAAGCCGGGGTAAGTTAGCCAAATACTTGTGAAACTCCTCATCACGGAGACCAGGCTCCTTGGTAAACAGGATCTCGAAATGCCGCCGAAACGCCTCGCACATGTTGTCAGTCGACCGAAGAGTATGTCCCTCCGGGTCGCGAACCTCTCGAATGTACCTCTCGAATTGCTGAACTTGATGGTGAAAGACCTAATACTATTCTTAAGAGTCTCCCACCACTTATTCCCAATGACTCCCCCAGTTAACGCCCGCTGCACTAAGTTAATTAGCTGGCCGAGTTTGTGGTCCGAGTAGCCTAACCAGTGGAACGTGGGACAATCTAAAAGACCTATGTCGGCTTCACGAACTAACATTTTATCCAGGTAGCTAGCTACCCAGGTAGAAGGCCAACTATTAGCCCACGTCCACATTGTCCCACCCTTGTGATCGACCCGGTATCTATCGACGAGCCCGAACTCTTCGATGAGATCAACCAAGCTACGATCACGTGCCTTCCTGCTAGCCCCCTGCCTTCTATCCAGCTTGGGGTCCAGGATGGCATTCCAGTCCCCCACTAAGACGAGTCGCGTTGAATGCACCAGGAAGGGCTCCAACCGTCGAAAAAAACGAGACGCGCTCCTCCCGGTCGTTGGGCGCATAAACCGCAACCTGTCGAAACACATTGTTTTTCGCCGCAATATCGGCCACGATCAGCCGTCCCTCGGTACGGACATAGGCAAGATCCACCTTCATGTCCAGGGTACATTAACCAGCAAAGAAACTCATCTGGTCAGCCGGTTCCCATATGCTGAATAGACGACTAAGTCGTTAGACAGCACACAGGCATCGGCCTTGCAAACAAAGTGAGTCTCTTGGATCGCGGCGACATCCACGCCGAAGGACAAGAGGTTCTGAAGCAGGCGGGCAGCCTTACTCCGATCCCTAATGCCCTTCGTATTCAAACTGGCTAACTTAATTGACATCTTTTAGACTTGAAAAGAGAAAGCAAAAAATTACTCCTGGTCACATACAGGACGGAAATCTATGGCAGTAGGGACGTCGACGGATTGTCCTAGGCTTCCCGTACCAATATCAGACGTAATCCATCCGTCCAGGACAATACCGCTAACGTTCGTGGGAAACGTTAGCTTTACAGCCCTATATAAAGAGCAATGGAGGATGATAAGAACCCTCCCAGAACAAAAATGAGAAAGTTTCTGTAAATATTTGGTCCCTGTTTGGGCCATTTTTATTTTGGAGAACTCTTCGACGGCTCCCTGGATGAAGTCCCAAACCTTAAGATTGCCCCCGGTATTTCTTTTGAGTGTTAAAACTCCGGGGGCTTGCGGGAAACTGTTTGGGTCTTCGACCGACTTACCGTCGATCGAGCTCAACTTAAATAGGAGGGTTCTTTTCTGAGAGGAGAGGTCCCTCTCTAAGGCCGACTTATCTATTCGACAGAGATCCACTCTTTTTGGCGGTGTTGCTGGTGCCACTTGTTCTGCCTCCTGTTTTCTTCTGGGGCACGTTTTAAATATGTGTCCTGCCATACCACAGGACCAACAGCGCGGCCTCCTTCCTTCTACAACCACAAAAAGCTTCCTGTCCCGACACAGCAAAATGTCGGGGACTCTCAAAGCGTTCTGCCGATCCAACATCACGCTGACGCACACATCCTCCGTGGCCACACCGGCCTTGCTTTTCACCCGCGCCACCTCCTCGACCGCTCAAAACTAGCAAAAAAGCTCCCACATGATCGCAGGCAATGTCCACCGGTACTCTATGAATTGTAATTTTAGTTTTTCGAGTACCCAGATACTCCGTCTGCATCTGGATACCCTTTGCCGTCAAGGTATTACCGGCTAAATTCTTAGCCTCCATTTCCGTGCTCAGTAGAACGTCCCACATGGCACGGGACCTTCTAGCTTGGACATATGGGACGATGTTTAAGGTCTTCAAGGCCTCTTCCATGTTCTCCCTGCTGACCCCAATAAATTATCCGGTTTTTGCATCCGATGTCAGCAGGCATATCGTTCTTGCTGCAATAACATTCACTACTTCCGGCACCACAATAAGCTCGTTTTCATTTATGTAATCCTCGTATTTTTACTGCATTTGCAGGTAATACTTTGCATCCTTTTTAAGGGAGATTTTGTCCATACTGACGGGGAGGGGGTCACCGTCGGCACAGCGTCAGAAGTTGAGGGCTGGGGAGACGAAGTCATAATTTGACTTGCCCCCCCACCTCACAACACAAAAAAATTCTCAACAAAGTTCAAACACTAGTAACAAAAATGATGTACTCACAGGTAACAAAGATTCCACGTAACAAAATTTCAAATGCAACTTGTGTACAGGAAGTAAAAAAAAGAGTTCACAAACTGACTGACTCGAATTGAGTTATATTGCCACTTATATACGTTTGTAATTCTGGAAATCGGCTCCAGAAACATTGGCGTGAAAGAAGAAAACCATTTCAGCCTTAGAGTGTCTCGACCAATGAAAAGGTAAATTTGTAAGTTCGAAGTGATGATTTGCAGAAATTTTTTATGTCGTAAAATAATCCTGCTGTGAACAAAGGGGAATGGGGGGAAAAAAAAACTTCAATATAACACAAAAGGTTTAAATTAAGGAAAAATTACTACTTTATTGAACATAGAGAGGAATTGTAACCTGACTGCAAAACAGGTCCGTTAGCAAAGGCTAGTTTATAGCCTTGGTACCACAAAACAAAGTTAAAAGTACTTCACAGTTACCTTGCCAATCGGAAGCCTATGTTCTTTCTTTCCTTTGAAGGGAGAGAAGTTAGGGGAGAGCAGTCTTCTTCTAGCTACCGAAATAGCGACTTTTTTTTTTTTTTTTTTTGTTATGTCCTTTGTTCAAAGTTTTTTTAGTTTCAAGCCTGGAAAAAAGTCTTTTTTGTTATGTCTCTTGTTAAAACCTCGTGGGTTGTGGGCCGATCTGGGAAACTGTCTTTTTTTTTTTTTTTTTTGTGTAAAATAAAATTTTTTCTTCCTCTGGAAGAAGTATCATCTCATCTTATTTTTTCTTCCGCCATGTGGGTTAATGGCTAACAGGGGTAACGGTCTTTTTGAGAGAAATAAACTTTCTGGAAGAAGTTGTGTCCTCTATTGTTTCTCCTCTGTTCGTCAGAAGGGATCTCTTTTTTCCTTCTTCTGCGAGCTTCTCAAACCCGCAAGTAAATTCTGACTTCTTTTTACGTCTTTAGTCTGACGGAACTAAATTTTTCAGGACTGCTCAAGTCGACGAAAATCAAAAAACTGGTGATTCCCGCTCCTTCAAATTCTGTCAAAGGGAGCCAACCAATCAGAGGCGAGATACGCGACACGTGGTACAACAAAGGCATTTCAATTTCCCAGCGGCCTTAGCTAGAAAAGGAGAGAAAGAAAAAACGAAGAAACGAACAAAGGCGATGGACCGGATTTGCTCTATAACGACCAGAAAGACAATGAACAAAAGTCGCCGTTGAGCATCCGAGTTCGCGCAGATGTTCCGGTTGAAGAATAAAAATTAATCAGATATCAAATTTCCATTTCGTGAGCCTACGCGAATTTTATTTACCAGCCAATGGGAAGCCCAGAATCAAATACAAGTGTGAAATCCCAAAACGAGCTGCTTTTGATCCAAAAGCAGATATAAAAAGCGGATACAGACAAGACCTCGATAGACAGGCAGAGACCGAGGAGAAGAGTATAATCAATCCCCTTGACCTAAGTCAGGCGGCTACTACATTCGCCTCCCCTCACCTCTCATCACTTCTCCACTGTCTCAAAAGTACTTACTGACCTAAGGAGCGACTACTTCAAAGACATTCCTCACGTACCTCCGCTCCCCACATTCCTAAGCCTTTTATCTCTTTCAGCTCATTATTTGCCATGAACATTCTACCCTCCGTTGGACCATTATATTCAAGTATTGCTTTAATTGTAAAACATTAACTGATATGTGTTTATATATAAATGCTATTTTCAACTCAATTTGCCTTTCTTGATTTTATAATCATTTTATGACTTATAGTGGGCTATCTACCACAAGACCAAATTCCGTTAATCTGCAACAATATAATACTACCCTCCACTAGAACGGGCTCCCACTACTACTAGATAAAGAATAAATAAGATACCCGCTATACACTTACATGACTGACACCCAGACTATTATTGAACAAGAACAAATTCTTATATCTACCGGTTGCAGTTATTCCTTTGTTTGTGTTCATAAGCTATATGCGATCTATTTGCAAATAATGAAACGTTTTTAAGTGCAATTTCTTTAAAAAATCTGAATCTTTATTAATAGATTCGGCCTGAAAAGGTGAGTTAGACAGACCGTCACGGATTTCCGAAAAAACCTACAACAAAAGCTTAATTTATTTAAATGTTTACTTTGAAGTTAAACTTCTGTTTTATTTGAAAATCCTAAAGCTAATGTGACTTAAATAAAATACCTGGACAGTGGTAGCCTAAAGAAATCTGAAGTAAAATAATGTATTTTATCTAGGTAGCTCTAGGTACCGCCACAAAATCGCTAAAAAGTAACAGTAAAAGTAAAAGTAAATCGCTGAAAAAAAAAAAAGGGCTCCAACCTAATAAAAACGAACTTTTTCCATCAAAATGTTTAAATTATTATTAAGAGGAAAGATAAAAGTATTTTTAAATTATTTAAAAAAAAAAAATTAATCCTTTCTAACACGTTCTAAATTTTGGTGAAAAATCTTCTTTTGATTTTAGTTAGCGAGTAACCAAATCGTTACGAGAGTTTACAGTGGAAAACGTAATATTGTGGTGAATACGGAATTAAAAGTAACTCTATTCTCTTCACTATTTACAAATTTCTCAATCTAGTGTGAAATCTAATTTTGGCCAATAGTGTTATGGCATTCGTTAGTATAAATATTATTAGAGAGCAGAGACAACGAGTAGACAAGTTAAGCTTACAAGGGAGACCTCCGTAAAAAGAATACAGAAGCAACCTTTTTATTAAGGGAAGTAACGCCTATCACAAGGGAAGGCAACTCATGCCATGACATCCCCCTTTCATTAAGAGGATCGTTCACTGAAATGAAAAGGAGTTCATTCAGAGCCTTTTTCTATAAGGTGTATTTTTGGGGAGGTTTTACGACACGACCAGATCTAGTGATTGTTTCTGTTAGTGTGTTACCACAAGGCTGCGTTTTATGTACAGGTCTGTGTATTGGGTGTTTCTGCAGGAAGTGTGTTTGGAATCTTGGGGGATGGAGGTTCAGAGTGATGTGGGGGTGTACCATGGAGAGGCGTCAGTGCCTTGTTGCTAACATCTTCCGTGAGATGCCTGCAGTTCCTGCGAAGAACCTGTCCTGTTGGGGTTTCAATGATGTAGGATCGTGGTTCAGTGCAGACTTGCCTGACCACAGTTGGAGTCCAGTTCTTTGCATCATGCTCTTGTACTCGCACCAGTTGTCCTGTGCTAAGTCTGGCAAGATCCTTTGCATGCTGATCATGTTGCTTTTTCTGCAATAACTGTCTATTGAGTAGACGATCCTGAACTTCCTCTCTCCGGGCATTATTGTTGGTGCATTTTGTGGGGAGACTGCTGACCAGCTTCCGGTTGAAAAGTAGTTCTCCCGGAGATGGGATTACATGATCCATTGGAGTCGATCGGAGACACAAAAGGCTCATGTCCATGTCTCGGTTGCTCAGTATGGCCTTCTTCATGGCTCCCTTGATGGTCTGTATGCACCGTTCTGCCATGCCGTTCGATTGAGGGTATTTAGGAGAAGATGTGATGTGCTCAAAATCCCATGCCTTGGCAAATTCTTTAAACTGCTGAGAGCTAAAATGTGGTCCATTGTCACTGATAAGCCTTTCCGGAACTCCTTGTTCAGCAAAGATTTGCTTGGTAAGGTGAATGACTTCCTTGCTGGAGAATTCCCTCAGTTTGCGGATGAAGGGGTATTTCGAGTAGTAATCCACAATTAGGAGGTACTTATTCCCATTCAGGTTGAAAATATCAGTAGCCACAATTTGTCATGGTCGTACTGGGATCTCATGTGGCATGAGGGACTCTGCAGTTTGGGACTTCTGGAGTTCTTGGCATATGGCGCATTGCTGTACTATCTTGTCGATGTCGCTATTTATACCACTCCAGAAAACACAGGTTTTTGCCCTGAGCTTGCATTTCTCGCTTCCTTGGTGACCATAATGTATTTTTTCCAAGGTTTCGGGTTGCATTGATTTAGGGATCAGTATCCTGTCACCTTTGAGCAATATGCCATTCTGAATAGAGAGCTCATCTCTATAAGACCAGTATGGATGAAGGTCTTTATGTAATTCTCTGCCAGATTCTGGCCAGCCTTGAAGAATCCGTACCCTTAATTCGCACAATATTGGGTCGGCATTAGTTGCTTGACGGATCTGAGTCAGTTTCTCAGTTGAGAATTGCACAAAGTCTACTTTGATGTCTAAGTCAATGACTTTGCTTTTTTTGTTGGGAAGTCTGGATAGTCCATCTGCCAGTATCATCTCTTTGCCCGGTCGATATTTGATGATCATGTCATACTCTTGGAGTCTTAACAGCAGTCGTTGAAGTCGGGGGGGGGGTGCTGCAGTTAGGTTCTTAAGGCAAATCATTTCCAAGGGCTTGTGGTCACTTTCAACTTCAAATGAATGTCCGTAAACATAAGTCCGAAATCGTTCAGAGCCGAATACAACAGCTAAGAGCTCCCGCTCGATATTGGCGTAGCGCTGCTCTGTTTCAGTCAGGGATTTTGACGCGAAAGCTATGGGTTTACCTTCTTGGATTAGTGCTGCTCCCAGGCCTCTGGATGACGAGTTGACTTGTATTATGGACTTTTTGGAAGGGTCATAATAGGATAGCAGCATTTCTCTGCATATCACGTCCTTTATTTCCTGCAGCGACTTCTGGTGGTATTTCTCCAAACGTCGTCCGTATCCTTTTTCAGGAGTTCTCTGAGGTTTGCTGTGAGGTCTGAAAGCCTAGGAATGAACGGTGCCATGTAGGTAATAATTCCTAGTATCTTTTGCAGCTCGGTAATATTGCTCGGACTGGGGAGTGATTTTATTTCCTCCACTTTCTGGGCGTCTGGGTGTATCCCATTCTTATCAAAGATGGCGCCGAAGAATTTCACCTATTCCTGGTCGATTACACATTTGCTACTGTTAAATGTGAGGCCAGCAGTTCGTGCTGTCTCCATTAACCTCCGTAAGTTGAGGTCGTGCTCCTCTTTGATTTTTCCATAGATGATAACGTCATCAATTAATGCCAAAGCTCCAGTGCACTTTTCTATGATAATGTCCATTCTTTGTTGGAAAACATCCTGAGACACAACCAGGCCAAAGGGCATTCTTTGAAAGCAGTATCTTCCAAAGGGAGAATTAAATGTGGTTAGCAATTGTGACTCCTTGTCGAGCTTGACAGACCAGTAGCCATTTTTCGCATCCAGCTTGGAGAAGAATTTGGCGCCCGACAGTTTGTGTGAGAGCTCTTCCATGGTTGGAGTTTTGTGGTGGCAACGCATGATGACCTTATTTAGATCTTTGGGATTTAAACATAGGCGGAATTTGCCGTTGCTCTTGCGCACATATACAATGCTGTTGACCCACTCTGTTGGTTCATCAACTTTGCAGATTATCCCTTGGGAAATCATTTCATCCAGTTCTGCCTTTATTTCATCTCTCATGTGGATGGGCCATTTTCTTGGTGCATGGACTATCGGATGGTTATTGGGTCGAAGTACAATGTGGTATTCCCCGGCGAAGTTACCAATTCGATCAAATTCATAAGGATACGTTTCAATCAGATCTTTCGTGGAGTTGATTGGTGCATTGTCTGATGAAGTAGCTGGGGTACACGACGCATGAATAACTGGGGCACACTTTGTTCTTTGAATGGAACAGTGTAGGGTAACCAGTTTTAAGTCCTGAAGGGAAGGTAATCCTAGTATGGTAGGTCACTACGTAGAATTTCACGTACCTCCATTCGCCTTTGTATGCACATTGAATCTGTATGGATCCATGTTGCGGGATACTAGATCCGTTGTACGCCGTAAGTACTGCAGCTTCTTTCTGTGTTGTGCCAGGGAGCAGTTGTCCATTCCGGTCTACACACTCTGGAAACATTTACTGGAATGTGCGCACAGGGAGTTTATTTCCCTCCGCACCTGTGTCTACCTTGATTTTTAACTTGTGTACGCTTTTCCTGTTTGGTAGCACGATGTCCAATGTGGCGAATGCCTCTGTCTGAGGGTATTTTTTATCGTGGGCTTTCACTGGATAGAAAGACATCCTCTCAAAGTCGTCCACTACCTGGTCCTGAACATTAATGGAGTTCTGACGGTTTTTATACGCGTGCTGTACCGGTGTGAATCTTCTGTGTTTGGTAGATCTGTTTGTCTGTGGCTGTCTGCCAGTTTTTTCCTTGTCTTTTCTGTTGTGGCACATTCTAGCCCAGTGGTTCTTCCGTCCACATGCTGAGCAAGTACTGCCTCGAGCAGGGCAATTTCCATTTTGATGGCTAAGTCCACATTTGCCACAGTTGTCTGTATCCTCAGCTATGTGCTTTATTGCACTTATTTGGCTGTCGCCTTTCCTTTGTAGCTCACCCATTTGTCTCATGTAATTAATTGAAGCCTCGTAACTCCTACACATGTTGAGTACTTCTGACATGGACATTGTCTCATTTTTGCTAAGTAGCTGCTTTTGTAATTCAGGGAATTTTGTTCCGGCAATGATCTGGTCGATTACTCGTTCTTCCATCTCACGCTCGTCCCTGAACTTGCATTTTTGTGCCTGAAGCCTACATCTTGCCAGAAAATCATCAATGTTCTCTGCTTCATTTTGTGAGTAATTTTGCAAACAGAAGCGTGCAATCCGAAAGTTAGTTTGTGGCTCTATTTGCTCTAAGAACTTTCCCCAAATTGCCGCAGGGTTACGTCTGTCGGCTTTATTTTCGAACGACCAGGAATTGTAGCGTCTTAAACCTTCTTTTCCCGATAACAAAAGAATGTGGTCGACTTGTTTGTTCTCTGGTATGCCTTTCAGGGAGAAGAATAATTCACATTGTTGTTTGAAAATTTTCAGGGATTCCACCAAATTTGATGTTTCCCAGCACATAAGTGGTTCACTTGAATGGCTAGACATTATTATTATTATTTGGAATAAAACAAGGACTTGAAAAGAAGGGATGAGATAACTTACAGTTGTGGTTACAAACTTCCAATATGGCGTCTTTTTCCTTTTTTTTTTTTTTTAATAACGCACGTGTCTGCTTCTTGATTCGTAAAAGCCGGTATGAATGAGATCTTGCTAGACTTTACAGCCGTTTTCCTGTTTGTGTTCACTGTAATGTTCTTCGTTCGTTTATACCGCTGCCACCATGTTATGGTATTCATTAGTATAAATATTATTAGAGAGCAGAGACAACGAGGAGACGAGTTAAGCTTACAAGGGAGACCTCCGTAATGACTACAGAAGCAACCTCTTTATTAAGGGAAGTAACCCCTATCCCAAGGGAAGGCAACTCATGCCATGACAAATAGGAAAAAAGAATGACCCTATACTGAAGAGAAAAGACGAAGCCAAATTTCGCGATCTGGTGTAAATTATTTTTTAACGAATGAAAGGGAATGATTTACAAAATTGCGAAAACTTAACAAGACTGTGTAAAAAAAAAGAAGAAGGAAAAAAGTTATATGATATATATATATATATATATATATATATATATATATAGAGAGAGAGAGAGAGAGAGCAAGAGAGAAAGTGGAATCAGTCAGATGGGAGCAGAGATCAGATACGACACTGCCACAATGTGACAAAAGAAATTTCAATACACTGAACCGGACGTAAGGTCTCGTCGACATTTTTCCCTTTCTTTCTTGCGTGTTATTCTCCTTTATCTCTTCTTCTTCATTCTCGTCATCAACAAAGAAGACAATGACAAAAATAGCAATAAGACATTTCAAGTGACTCCTAAAAATTAACGTCGATAAGTGCAATTTTCCTTTATTACTTTTTGTTCCTTTTCACTTTCCCGACGTTTAGTAAGTATCTCATTGCCGATGGTCTCTTCTCTGATAAATAGTATGGTTTCCGCTTTACCAGGTCTACTGCTGATATGTTAACGACCATCACAGAGTAGTTTTATCAGGCTTTCGATAAGAACGAGAAAAAAGATTTCTACAAGTTTTTGGTGAGGGGTACCGCACACCGTAAAAATTTAATTTTTGAAAAATTTACCAAGGTGGAGGTGGAAAGAGGTCAGCATAGTAACCGCTCGACTTAGGTCAAGGGGATTAGTTACGCTCTTCTCTTCTGGTCTGTGCCTGTCTGGCTAAGCTTTTGTGTCTTCGCTTTTTATATCGATATTTTGGATCAAAACGCAGCTAGTTTCGAATTCCATCCTTGTATTTGATTCTGGGCTTCCTATTGGCTGGTAAATAAAATTCGCGAAGGCTCGCGAAATGGTAATTTGATATTTGATTAATTTTTATTTTTCAACCGGAACATCTGTGCGAACTCGGATGCGCATGACGATATTTATTCATTTGCCTTTTAGTTGTGAGAGAGTACACATCCGGTTCATCGCTTTTGTTCGGTCAGTATCACCACAAGCACCAAGTGTATTAGAAATCAAAGATATCCTTAAGTATTTTACAGTGTAGATAAAAATAGTTTAACCTTACCGGTTTAGGAGATTCGCCTTCATCAAAAGAACAGAGATATATTGTGTTTATAGAATATAGGATGACATAAGTACAACTTCTCATTATTATGATCGATGTTTATTTCTCGATTCTTACAGGATGTGCATTCTGCCCGACACCAATTCCGGCATCCAGCAGTCAATGCTGTATATACAACAGACTGCATGTATGTTTTGATAAGCTTTAGTTTTGAAAGGTTCCAAACACATCATGATGGAATCCCAGGTAACTGCTCGAATCTCCAGTATATGTTATATTGTAAGTGTCTCATTATCAATTACACTTACACGCTTGCTTTCTTCCTCAGGACACGTCACGTTAGCAAACTGTGATTGGTTAATATAGGCCGACCATCTTGTGTGCACGTGTAAACCTATAGCGACTATTTAAACAGGGCACACACCTGTTGAACCTCCAGTGGGGGCCCCAGTTATCAAGGTAGCTGGGGACATGGGTAATTCTCACTCACACATACAGACACGCACCCGATTGCAGGTAGCAGTCGGTGTTGCGCAGTGTAGCTGCCGCCAGGCACCATTTGCTACCAAGCCCAATATAAAAATTAGCAGGTTCGTTTTCTCGTCGAAGCCAGCCCTGTATTCTTGACCGGCGACCTTGTCACCCCTTGGTACAATGTGGCCAGAAAATATAGTTCCTTATATTTTAGGATAACGTAAAACAATAATAAAGTCTAAATGAGAAGTATGAGACAAAACAGTAATAAAGTCTAAATGAGAAGTATGAGACAAAACAGTAATAAAGTCTAAATGAAATGTATGAGACAAAACAGTAATAAAGTCTAAATGAGAAGTATGAGACAAAACAATAATAAAGTCTAAATGAGAAGTATGAGACAAAACAATAATAAAGTCTAAATGAGAAGTATGAGACAAAACAATAATAAAGTCTAAATGAGAAGTATGAGACAAAACAGTAATAAAGTCTAAATGAGAAGTATGAGACAAAACAGTAAAGTTAAAATAAGTAAATAAAAATATAACAAATAAGTTGTCTTACGGCAGCCTTTTCTAAAATATAGGATTTTTGGTCTCTGAGTAAGAAATATAAACCCCCTTAACAGTCTTTTGGATTGAGACCTTCTAAGAGATCAGACTTAAATTTGTTATCTCCAGTGGCAGCACATTCGTTCGGTACCGTTAGGGAGTAACGCAATTGCCATAAACTACACGAAGTGCCAACGAGGTAATTAACATTTTTTCCATCCAATTTTCAGCAAACCCTAGACAAATTTTATAGTTAATGGAATTTAATTCTTCTAAAGTTTTTATTGTCCCTTAGACCCTTTCTTAATTTGTAAATGTATTACTTTGGCGACGCAAACGATTCCTGTTGATTTAAACCCTTGTTATAATTTCCCTGTTTTGTTACAACTATTTATGTAAATTTCATTGTTTTCTTATTTTTTCGAATTTTGTAATTATCTATCTTTGTATACATTCTTCCTCCATGTGCTCACGTTCTTTGTTTGTTTTAATTGCAGTTTTCACAGCTGCACAAGTACTGTAAAGGAAATAAAACCTTTTACAATATATACCCGCAGTTTGTCAGTTCTCTCACGCATGTTTGTGGCAATGGCAATTACACTCGGAATTATTTCTCACGCATGTATGTATGTAAGCATACACACATATTCCCACACACAAACTTCAGGAGGTCGTTGAGGGAACATGTGACAACCTCTAATATACAGAACATTCTATCAATAATTTTTCCTTTCAGAACAAACTTTATTTCAGTGAACAATCCAAAGAACATTTGACTTTCTCCACAGTCTATGGGAGAAAACTCTTTCTCCTTCTTCACACTTGTTTACAGTTAAATACATGCTTTCTCTAACCATGTATATCTATTAATGCATGTCTATATTGGTTACAATTGGTGTCGTTATTTTATTTTTTGAGTCTTGAATATTATCTAATCACACTAATAAATATTGTGAAGGTTTTCTGAGATAATTTTGAAACCAAATCAACATAATTGGTACAGTTACAATTTCTTGTGCCAGACGTGATTACAATTTATTGACAAAGCCCTTTACAATATAATATTGGGCTGTTATACAATGTTACAATACTTTCGCTCTATTAAATTTAAAAAGCAAAAATTAAGCATACTTACATTTATCAACTTCTGTTAATTTTTAAATTTATTAATTTGTATTGAAACAAATGACTTGGATATATAGTGAATTTTTAAGAAGTTTTTAATTTTGTTGTTTTCATTTTTGGTCAATAATGAATTTTTATATAATATCAGAAAATCAGAGAGAGTTTTGATACAATGATCAGCAGACATATTGTGTGCAACCAGACTATTTTTTATCAAGGAACAGATTCTGCATTTACACCGTGTCTTTTAATTCCTTTGTTCAGTTTACAAAATGCATGCGATCTATTTTCAAATATTTAATCTTTTGTTTAATTGCAATTTCTTTAAAATCTGAATTTTAATTCATTGCCAAATATTGTCGATATTGAGAAAGAAATATCAAATCGAAAAACAAGAGAATCTTGTTTGTTTTTCTATGAAAAGCTTTTAGATTCGCTCCGAAAAGGTAAGTTAGACGAACTGTCACTTACTTCCTAAAAGAACCACAGCAAAAGCATTTAAAAGAGGTACCTCCAATCAATCGCTGAAAAAACAACAAAGTATGAAGAAAAAAAGCTTCCAAACGTAATTGAGGTTTTTTTCCATCAAAATGTTTCAATGTCATTTGTAGCTGCCGTAATCGTGAGTGACGGAGTGAATGTGTTGCCATGACAACAAGAGGCTGGTAGGCGCCGCTTTTCCGAACAAAAAAAAAACTTTTTTATTATTATTTATGAACATTTTGTTTATGCTCCTTTCCTAACGATTTGGCTATGAAACAAGTTAAACAAATCATCTGCTTGTATTAAATTGTCGCAATACATCACGTTGCCTTTAGCCCGGGATTAGTGAGAAACAAAGGACAAGGAGAAGAAGCAACGTGGTGTTATACGGACATTGTGCTATCGTCAAGAGTTTAAAACCTACAACTGGTTTACCAGGCGAACACGGTAATTGTTTAATGACTTTAAATATTGTTAAATATGTAAATAAGGAATTTATATTGATTTCTTTCATGTTTCCTCATATTTTATTTAAAATCTATTATTTTCCTCAAAGCTGTTTGTAACCCGGTATACTTCCACTTATTCGCGGGAAAAACAGCATAGCGTAATGAAAAAGGCCACAAACTTAACAAAAATAAGGTTTTATGGTTAAAATGTTGATGTTATTAGAAAAGATCAAAGAATTTTAAAATTATTTTTTGATTTTTTTAATCCTTTCTAACACGTTCGAAATTTTAGTTAAACCTTGCAATAAGTTTTGGAGCAGGCAAACCAGTACAAAGAGAAATCAGTTCGACGTTTCGAGAAGTTGAGTTATATCTCGTTATTTTTTTCTTTGTGTGTGTTAGATTTTAACTTTTTTTTCTCAGAAATTAATTTTTTCGTAGGGGTTTGTTTACAAAACCAACTGTGAATTTTGGAAGGTGTTACTTCTTTAATTAACCACTGTCTGACGCTGACCTGAAGTATGTGGCGCCGCGCTTCTGTGAAGTAGTAGAGTGACAAAAAACTTGGTGGATCATAACTTGGCCACGTTTTCACTGTAACTACACTGATCAACAAAATAAGGTCCACGCTTCATACTGATGTTTCCATGACTTTATTCAGAAGTTTCATAACACCGTGAAAACTACATAAAACATAACACTAACAGACAAGGTACTTTCACTTTTTCGGCAAAAATTTTCGAAACCTACTTTTAAAATGAAATTTTTAAAATAAAAAAAACATTCTTAAAGGTTTCATTTTAAATTTAATTAAAAGCTTAATGATTAAATTCATTATTTCCATTAATTAAAAAATTCTGGTGTGTTTCATATAGAAATTATATAGATTTGAATGTCACATTTAATTTCAATTTCTTAAAATTTTCTTAAAAGCAGCCATTTTCTTAAAATTAAAAAAATTGTAAACAAACACAAATCATCGATTTTTAAAATGTTTCAAAAGATTTCTGACACTTTATTTGAGTAAAATTTGAAAATTGAAAGTTTAATTTATCTGATTTGAAACAAATATTACTTATTTATAGCATTAAAAAGTAATATACAACGAATTATTAACGATTGATCGTGTTATCAGATCGAATGTTTGACATAGCGATGACAGCTGCTACGGATGACCAGAAATGACAAATTTTCATAGACATTTGTAATTAAAAAAAATTAAAAATAACATTAAATAAGCCAAAAAAATTAACACCTTTGTAGGGTTTGATACATTCACACCCACACACACATGGTCATTCAGCGTTCACGTGATAACCCTAGTTCCCGCGTAAACGCATCCCGATAAAAGCGGAGTAGCAATTAGTGGCGCAAATTTTTATTTCTCACCAGCATGCACACACATCATTTGGAAATGTTTTTAATAAATAAAATGTTATTTAATCAGTAACTGTTAATAAACTTTAATTAACTTTAAATAAAATAAAAAACTAGTTTTCTATTTCGAAAAAAAAATGAACACAGTTGAAAAGGAAAGTAGAACTATTCAACAAAAAAATTAATAGAAAATGAAAAACCCTAATTTCAAATAAACAGGAAATAAAATTTAAAAATAATTCAAATTAAACATTATTTTCAAAATTAATTTAAATGTCTTTCTTTTTTATCACAATTAAAATAACTAAGAAAATACCCTTTTTCTATTTCTAGAAAAATTGTGAACACAGCTGAAAATTCAAACTATTCAACAAAATTAATAGAAAATGAAAAACCTAATTTCAAACATGCAGGAAATAATGTTTCATAAGTTAAGTTAATTAAACATTATTTTCAAAATTAATTTAAACTTCTTTATTAAAATTAATATAACTGTCATTAAAATAAAAAAATACATTTTTAAACATCTTTCTTTAACAAAATAAATGTCATTAAAAATTAACTGAAGAAAGTGAAAAAAATGCGAACAACAAATTTTTTTTCTTCTTAAATAAGTTATTTTTAAAAAATTCAATTTGAGTATAACCACAACCCTCGCTATTTTTCATTTGTTATTATTTCAAGGGTTATGGCATGACCCACACTTATGTAAATACATAAAAGAAAAATATTTAGTGAAGTAGTAAATGAAAAAAAGAAAAATTAACTTTAAAGTTTAAATTTTACACGAAAGCTAAGCAAAAATACAACCTTTTGGTATGCAGATAAGAAACAAAAAAATGTTATGAAAAGACCACATAATTAGAATAAAGGACAAAACTTAGATCACATGACCTTTTCATAATAATGGCAATTATAGTCTACCATACATGAAAATAAGGAACAAAAAATTACAAAATAAAATTATTTTAAAAATAATTGAGCCCCCTAACATATAATAATCTTTGCAATTTTGGACTCGTAAATTTCGTTTCCACTTAATTATTATATAACCTCCAGGGAACAAACAGATACAGAAGTTTACATGATTTTAAACTATTATAATTTTTTAAAAATTATTATAATTAAAATGTAAAAAAATTGAAAAACAATTTTTGTAAAAATTCATTATTCATCAAAATTTTTTATTTCTTCAGACAATAATGTCCTTAATATTATTTATTTACAAAAGCAATTAAAAGCTTTTTTAATTAAGTAATAATGTCATAGTTTTATTGGATTTATTATTTTTCAATTCAGAGCAGATTTTAAGTTCTTTGTGCCCCAGTTTGTAAATCACCTACTATTTTTTTCTATCTCCAAAGACTCCTACTTCTAACAAAAAAAAGTCAGGTCACAAAAAGGTTATGTGCGAAATTTCATGAAATTAACCAAGTGCTGGGTAACACATTTGAAAAAAAAAATTTTTTTTACCAATATTTAAAAAAAAAAAATAATAATAATTTCATTCATTTCTGAATAAGTCCTGAAAATTTCATTGAAATCGGACAATTATTTGATTTTTACAAGGATTTCCAAATTATGTGTTTTCTACGGAAAAAACTTGCAAAAAAAAAACAATTTTAATCTTTGGAGTAGTCAATGACGTAAACTAAACAAGATTTTAACCTAAATTTCAAACGTGTTAGAAAGTCTAAAAAAAATTTTAAAAAATAATTAAAAAATACTTTGGTCTTTCATCTTAATAATAACATGAACATTTTGACTATAAAACTTTATTTCCGTTAAGTTTGTGGTGTTTTGCATCAAGCTATGCTGTTTTCCCATGAAAAAGTGAAGTTACCTAGCTAGGTACCTCCAGTCAAATCAATAACAAAACAGCATAGTATGAATAAAAAAGGTCCCAAACTTAATAAAACAAACTTTTTCCTTCAAAATGTTTGTATTATTATTAAGAGGAAAGAGCAAAATAATTTTTTTTTTTTTTTAAATTTTTAATCCCTTCTAACATTTTCGAAATTTTGTCAGAAAGTTTTGTTTTGATTTGAATTAGTGGCTAAGAAACGTTATGACTGTTTTACAATGGAAACCTTATGATTGCATTACTCACTTTTTTAGGTCACAAACACATTAATTTGGAAATTCTTGCAAAAATCAAATAATTGTCGGATTTTAATGAAACTTTCACGACTTATTCAAAAATGAATTAAATTACTTTTGAAATTAATATTTTTTAAAAATTTTGATAAAAATATTTTTTTACCTCTGTCACCCCGCCCCATGTAAATCCATGAAATCTTAATAAATCTTACACTGATGGCTAACTTTTGCTTTATTAGTTCAATGCAGGACTCATTAGGAAATATAAATCACCTATTTTTTTTATTTTAAGTTTGCAATCATTATCTGAAAACCTTCTCTGAAGAGTAAAATAAAAAATGCAATAAAACTCGGATATAATTTACTTTGATAAACTTTTAATTCCTGGAATAAATAATAACTATTGAGGACATTCTACTCTGAAAAGAAAAAAAAATTTCAATTAATAATAAAATTTTAAAAGAATTGTTTTCATTTTTTTAAAATTTTTTATTATTAAATAATTTAATATATAAAATTTTAAAAATATTTTAAAAATCTTCAAAGAATTGATTGCGAGTAGACTTTTTAGTTAAGAACTGTTGATTATATTGCCTATCTAAAACTGAAAAGTTTAATAAAATCGTTTTGCAGAAATATTTTAAATAAAAACATTTTTTGTGTGTAAATA